>CM024757.1:2918618-3230981 GCA_014218235.1 Colocasia esculenta
AAAGTATACATACCTACTGCCGGTGGTAGCGGTGCAGAGGTCGGTGGTATCGGTGCAGAGGTCGATGGTACCGGTACAGAGGTCGTGGGTCCTGTGAAAATAAGAATAAGTTACCACAATGACATAAAGAATTAATTTAAATAAATACCGCAATGCATACAAATCAAAGTATACATACCTACTGCCGGTGGTAGCGGTGCAGAGGTCGGTGGTAGCGGTGTAGAAAAGGAAGTAAATCTCCTCCTACTACCCTCTCCCCTCCCACTACCCTCACCCCTCCCACCTGAAGAAGTCCCACGCCGTCCTCGAACCATATCTTCAACTGGTAATAAAATACATGCATATTCATCAAATAGTGGAAAAAAAATGGGCAGACACGGGAGTATTAAAATTACAGAGTACCCTTCATTTTAGGTAAAATTGTATACCATTAATCAAACATTCTCCATTTCATCTTCAGATGTTGGAGATATATCAAATTCAGCATTCACATCTTCATTATCAGATTCATTTTGATCACTAATATATTCCTCCTCATCGGAGTCCCCCAACTGTATTTCAAGTTGTTCTGGTTCGACTTCTTCCACTTCATTCTCTTTAGATAAAGACAGTGCCTCCACAGATTCATCACTAGAAGCAGGCAAGTCTACATCATCACCCAAATCTGATTGAAAGAATTCGGAATTCACATCCAACTCTACTGTTTCAGTCAAATCCAACTCATAATCCGGGAAAAGCCTTGTCTTAACCTTGCAAACTGCCCACCAATCATTTCTTTCTTTATTTCTAGACGATGGATACTTTGTATAATAGACCTGCTGGGCTTGTGCGGCCAAAATGAATGGATCATAAGTATTCAATTTGGACTTATGTCTGATATCGACAATCCCATATGTTGTGTCATTTCGAACAGAATTTGGATCAAACCAATGACACTTGAACAGAAATATATGGTTGTCATCTCCGAGATATTGCAATTCTAAGATCTCCTCAATAATACCATAATAATCACATTCATTTTCATTATATGTACTTCCTTTCACACATACCCCGCTGTTCATTGTTGATTTATTCTGCCCATATTGTCTAGTGTGAAATCTATACCCATTCACAATAAATGCTGGATATGTACGTGCAACTTTCGATGGGCCATAACTGATCTCTCGAATTCTTTGATCAGTAATAAAACCATTTTCAACCTACATATGGAGAGCACACTAGTCAGAATTAGTCATAAATTGGCCTAACAAGGAGAAAGATTAGTAATAATACTTACACGATATTTCAGCCAAGAAGCCAATGATTTTTCTCGTTCTTTTTCAACCTCCATGTCAGAGAGATATGGACATCTTTGGATTAATTCTGAGTCAAATTGTCTGTATTATGAACATTAGAGCATTATAGATGGAATGAAAATTAACAAGTTATGGACATAAACGTAATGTGAGCAGAGAACTTACGCAACATAAGATTCAACCTCCATACAATTTAAAAGGATGTAAATTTCTGCACAGTGCAATTCTCTATCATTTAGCATCCGACACGAAGAACGTCCATACGCACGTCCAGGATACTTAAATATAGAGAGCCGATCAGAGTGAAAGGAGTCTCCTCCATCATCATTACGTGGTGGCCGAGTACGACGAGTTTGTATCTCAGGTTCAAAGTACATTGAACAGAAATTTGATATTTCTTCCATAATGTACGCCTCCGCAATGGAACCCTCTACTTTTGCCTTGTTGCGAACTTTCATTTTCAATTCATGCATGCACCTACCAGAATGTTCATAGGATAATGAAAAACACATCAAAAGATATTGAATTATGAGGAGAAAATATATATAAATTACCTCTCAAATGGATACATCCATCTAAATTGTACTGGCCCTCCTACTTTAGCTTCATATGGTAAGTGTATAAGCAGGTGCTCCATTGAATCAAAGAATGAGGGTGGAAATATCTTTTCCAATCTACAAACTGTCGTGATCACATTCTGTTCAATAGTTTCCACATCTTCATACCTGAGCTCTGATGTACATAAAATTTTAAAAAACTGACTTAACTCAGTCACTGCTCCCCATATCGGCTTCGGCAGCATATCACGAAATACAATAGGTAACAACCTCTGCATGAACACATGACAGTCATGACTTTTCATTCCATATATTTTCCCCTCATTTGTATTCACGCAACGAGCAATGTTGGACACATAACCATCTGGAAATCTCAATTGTTTTAGCCAAAAGCATACTTCTTTAATCTGTGCAGCTCCAAGGGCGTAAATTGCTTTCGGTTTAACTGTTGTACCATTTCTATCAAGAAGTTCCAGTTCTGGACGTTTACAATGTATTTTCAAGTCTAAACGAGCATTCACATTGTCCTTTGTTTTGCCTTTTATGTCCATAATGGTGTTGAACACATTATCAAAGACATTCTTCTCAACATGCATGACGTCGAGGTTATGTCGTATAAGAAGAGTTGACCAATAAGGCAATTCCCAGAAGATACTTTTTTTGACCCAGTTGTGATCCTTCCCAAATCCAGGGAGATGTCTTGTGCTGCTCGACAATTGTGTTATATCTGGTAAGTTCTGTACCCTTGCTGCTAAATGTGGACCAGACAACCGTTCAAAATCAGCTTCTTCCAATTCAATTTTGTTCTTTAAGAATGCATCTTTTTGCCTTCTAAACGGATGGTCCCTTGGTAGAAATTGTCGATGACAATCAAACCAGCATGACTTGCCACCATGCTTAAGTACAAATGATTTGGAACTGTCCATACAGTAAGGACATGCTAGTTTTCCATGGGTACTCCAGCCAGATAACATTCCATATGCAGGAAAGTCATTTATTGTCCACATCAATGCAGCCTTCATAGTGAAATTTTGCTTTCTGGATGCATCATAAGTAGTAACCCCATCGGTCCATAACAATTTCAACTCATCAATCAACGGCCTGAGATATATGTCTAGTTTTTTTCCAGGATTTTTTGGACCAGGGATCAATAATGATAGAAATAAATGCTCTCGTTTCATGCACATATTTGGCGGAAGATTGTATGGTGTCACAAAAACTGGCCAGCAAGAGTAGGAAGTCACTGAACCTCCAAATGGATTGAATCCATCAGTACATAAACCCAGTCTTACATTACGCGACTCTTTTGAGAAAGTAGGGTGAGCACAGTTAAAGTGACTCCAAGCTTCGGCATCTGCAGGATGAGTGATTACATTATGTTGTCGACGTACTCTTTCCGCATGCCATCTCATATGTTGAGCTATCTTTGGTGACATATACATTCTCTGCAATCTCGGTGCAATAGGAAAATACCGCAATGACATATATGGTATATCTTTTTGCTTTGAATTGTCCCCTTTCTTAGGCTTGAATCTATCATGACCACATATGGAACATGATACCTTACTTTTATCCTCATTATAATATAGCATGCAATGATTAGGACATGCATCTATTTTCTCATATCCAAGCCCTAAGTCAGTGACCATCTTCTTTGCACGATAAAAATTTTCAGGTAACTTCTCATCTTGTGGCAACATACTTTTGATAATCAGTAACAAACGATCAAAACAAATCTCACTGATGTGAAATTCAGATTTCAAGTTCAATAATTGTGACACCGCAGACAGTCGAGAGTGATTTTGACATCCATTCCACAATGGCTCATCAGCATCTTTGAGTAGCTGATAAAATCTTTCAGCTGTCTTGTTTGGCGGTTCTTCATCGTGTACATGCTCCTCATGAACATTGAATCCTGGACCAGCAGCATCTATGACCATATCAACATATGAACTTCCACTTCCAACATTGGCAGGCTCGGCAGGCTGGAAGGACCACAATGTTTCACCATGACATATCCAGTTTGCATAATCTTTAACAAACCCCTTTCTGTATAAATGACGTTGTACATCCCATGTTGTCAGCCACTTCAAATTCTTACAGACTGCACAAGGACATCGGATACGACCCTCACAATCTACAGCTTCAATAGGATTTCTCAAAGCAAACTGAATGAATCTCTCAACTCCATTTTTAAATTCCGTAGACACCACCTGATCAACTACTCTACGGTACATCCATGAACGATCTTCCGACATTTTCCCTGTGCGAATGAAATGTAAACACACAAAACTTTAACATGTCTAACAAAATAAAAAGTCCAACCCTTTCCTCACATCGTCCATCTCTGCCATTTTAAATAGGAAGGAAATATCATTTAGATTTTCACTTTTTAACCCATCTGTGAAGGTTTGATCGCACGATTAATTACTATATGTGTTGTGTTATTTGCTAAAAATTTCGGCAGCATCTCCCCACACCTCTCTGATATACCACAAAATATTTATTGATTAAGAAATTTTCTTAAACACTTACTAATAAGTGGTTAAGAAAATAATCAAAATCAATAAAGGTATATCAGAGAGGAGTGAGAAGACGCAACCAAAATTTTTAACAAACAACACAAACACATATAGTAATTAACCACCTAAGTGCGATCAAACATTCACAGACTGTCCAAACGGGACAATTCAAGACTTTGAGTTAGATATACACGTTCTCATCATTCAAAATGAGAACGTGCACATCAATCCCAAAGTCTTGAACGGGTAGGTTGATTGACACGGGCTTAACACGCTCTCCTAAGATGCGTGCAATGTTAGGTTGCACCCACGCATCTCAGCTCACATACAACACCCAACTAATTAATTATTGACAAGATAATAACACATTCTAAAAACACAAAAATAAGTATTTAAAAAACTTTATACATAGAAAAAATATTAGGAAGCACATAAAACAAGTAAGATTGACTTTGTGCTGATGACCATTCAATAAGAAAGCTAGAAAGCATATTCAACAAGAAAGCTAAAAAGTAAATTTACAAAACTAGAAATCAAATTTACAAAACATCCAACACATTTATAAGAGCAAAAATGAAAGACAGCGGAAGCTATTTAGCTTAACTATTTATGATATGTGCAGAGGAAATGCCATATAGGGATTGCTTGTGCAGACGGTCCTTAATTTTTAGGTATGTATATGATCTTATCCCATTAGATTGAAAAAAATATCAAACTTACATATTTTAAAGATTACATGTTAACCAAAGAAATCTCCAACCCCCCCCCCCCCTCTCAATGTAACTAGAGACCACCTATCTCCAGACAGGAGTTCTAACTCTAGTCGAGCCAACTGAGGTTCCCACGGCTGATCTAAAAGAAACTATACTAAATATAAAAGGGGAATAGGACTTCACTTAGACTAAAGAAAGATAAAAAAAGGAAGAAAGTGGACAGTGTTTAAGCTATCAAGAAGAACAGATCTAGAATGCAAGATAACAACAACTATGCAAAGAACATTTGCTTTTAGAAAGACCAATAGACTGAAAATTTAGACAATAAATGTATTTAGTATTGAATGCATGCCCCCACATATTTAGGCTCCTTGTCCACTGGATACCATCCAAAGAGTCAAAGAAGGTACTAAAATTTGTTTAGCAGGCCCACATCATGTATAAGGACGTTTCATGCTCGGCCCAAGATGATGTTAATTAAATAACAGTAGCTTGATGCTTGCAAATCATCATATCGCCACAGAACTACATGATCGTCACACAGTTCATCCTCACGTGATAGAACACAACCTTAGATAGTCAACTACCATGAGAAGTTAGTCTGCTTCTGGGCAGTGTCATGCACCCACCCACACTAGAGTAAGAAAATATATAGAGAGCTCTCTACAATTGGTGGTGTGTCGATAGGGAAGGGGGAGTTATCTGCTTGGTGGTGCTGCAGATGGGCATGCATGGGGCACGAGGTAGGATGGGAGGACATGTATTTGGAGGGGAACAACACTTAAACTGTTCTCCAGTAATTAGGACATCATTTAAACTGTTCCCAGATAAAATGCTCAATAATGTTGTAATTAAGCAGACCCCAACATAATCTGAAACGGAACTCGACAATGTAAAAAATGATGGTTTGACATGTTCTAATTTTCTTGCCCCACCGGAGAAAACGCAGAAACACACAGAAATCAGAGAGGTAAAATAAATAAACAGGTTTACCTGACCAAGAGAACAACGTCTCTACAGGGCAGAGAACTCCGGAATCGCCCAGATAAACACACGAAGGCCTCAGATTCCTGCTCAGGGGGGTGGATCCCCGGCTGATCTATGTATCTACACAAGCAATTCCCATTTATTTTTAGCAGATTAAAGTCCCAGTCTATCAAACTGCAATGTTCTCCAATCGAGCCCGAGAGAGAGAGAGAGAGAGAGAGAGAGAGAGAGAGAGAGAGAGAGAGAGAGAGAGAGAGAGAGAGAGAGAGAGAGAGAGAGAGAGAGAGAGAGAGAGACTAACCGGTGACGGCGGCGAGCAGGTGGGGGCGGCGGCCACAGAGAGTAGGTGGGGGCGGCGGCCACGGAGAGCAGGTGGGGGCGACGAGCAGGTGGCCGTGGCAAGCAGGTGGGGGCGGCAACCGAGGTGAGTAGGTGGGGGCGGCGAGTGGTGGCCGGAATCGACGACGTCGACGGCGGCTGCACGCGGCGGCGAGCTCCTCAGCAGCTCCGGCAGCGACGGGAGGGAAGGTTGGTCAGGGGGGAGGGAACGACGGGACGGAGGTTGGTCGGGAGGGAGGGAACGATGGGAGGGAAGGTGAGGGAGGGAAAGGTTGGTCAGGGAGTAAATAGGGCTACAGCGACCGATATGGCGACCAAAATTAAGTCCGTCGCAACTTCCGTCTTATAAATGCGACCGAATTTATCGGTCTATAGTCGGTCTCTATCAGAGACCGAATAGAGACCGATATATTCGGTCGCAAAATCGGTCGCTATATCCGCTTTTTCTTGTAGTGCTACCATTTATCCACCTAATGGGTAGGGGAGAGGCACTACAAGAAAAAGCGGGATTACCGACGGACTGCATCCGTCGGAAATCCGTCGGTATTCCGTCGGAAAAGGCGCCTTCCGACCGCTTTCCGTCCAACACTCGTCGGAAACTTTCCGTCGGAAATAATTGGTCAGAACTTTCCGACGGATGAAAATTCCGTCGGAATTCGGTCGAAACCTCCGACAGATTTCATCCGTCGGTAAAGGCGTCAGTATTTGCCGACCGAATTACCGACGGTCTTGAACTGTCGGTAATTTATATTTTCCGACGGATACTTATCCGTCGGTCAATCCGTCCGTATTTTCCGACGGACTTGCCGACGGTATTTTGCCGTCGGTAATTTATCAGTTCTGACGGATACTTATCCGTCGGCCAATCCGTCAGTATTTTCCGACGACATTACCGACGGTCTTTTTCCGTCGGTAATTTATACTTTCCGACGGAAACGTATCCGGCGGAAAATCCGTCGGAAAATACACATATTTTTTTTTTAAAATAAACAAATAAAAATACATTGCTACAATGTCAAACCTGCTACAATATTCATAAATTTAATAAATACTAACAATCAACATAAAATCATAAGATACAATAATATAAATCATATAACATAATGAATACAAAAATCAACATATATCTGCTGGATCGTCTGTTGTCCCTGCCTCGTCATCGTCTGGAGCTGGATCCTATATTAAAACAAATTAAAATGAGAAACATTAATAATAAATAAAAGAAATACAGTATTTTCAAAAATGAAATTTAAAACATGTGATTATTTCTCAAACTTAATACAATAATATTTTTAGATCCATCATTTTCTTGGGTGTTTTTAGATCCGTCCTTTGAATGCCCAACCCAATCCGGGGATCCAAATTGGATTCCGTCAGTTTCTACACGTCACTTTAACCCACCCGGTCGTGTCGGAGAAAACGGCACGTCGATCCGATCCCTATTTGGGATTTTGGACCCCGAGTTGTGTGTTTTGACGCTTTATATATACTTGGGTGTTTTTAGATCCGTCCTTTGAATGCCCAACCCAATCCGGAGATCCAAATTGGATTCCGTCAGTTCTCATACGTCACTTTAACCCACCCGGTCGTGTCGGAGAAAACGGCACGCCGATCTGATCCCTATTTGGGATTTTGGACCCCCGGGTTGCATGTTTTGACCATTTATATATGCTTGGCCGTGTTTTTAGATCCGTCCTTTGAATGCCCAACCCAATCCGGGGTTCCAAATTGAATTCCGTCAGTTTCTACACGTCACTTTAACCCACCCGGTCGTGTCGGAGAAAACGGCACGTCGATCCGATCCCTATTTGGAATTTTGGACCCCCGGGTTGTGTGTTTTGACGCTTTATATATACTTGGGTGTTTTTAGATCCGTCCTTTGAATGCCCAAGCCAATCCGGAGATCCAAATTGGATTCCGTCAGTTCCCACACGTCACTTTAACCCACCCGGTCGTGTCGGAGAAAACGGCACGCCGATCCGATCCCTATTTGGGATTTTGGACCTCCGGGTTGCGTGTTTTGACCATTTATATATGCTTGGCCGTGTTTTTAGATCGGTCCTTTGAATGCCCAACCCAATCCGGGGATCCAAATTGGATTCCGTCAGTTTCGACACGTCACTTTAACCCACCCGGTTGTGTCGAAGAAAATGGCACGTCGATCCGATCCCTATTTGGGATTTTGGACCCCCGGGTTGTGTGTTTTGACGCTTTATATATACTTGAGTGTTTTTAGATCCGTCCTTTGAATGTCCAACCCAATCCGGAGATCCAAATTGGATTCCGTCAGTTCCCACACGTCACTTTAACCCACCCGGTCGTGTCGGAGAAAACGGCACGTCGATCCGATCCCTATTTGGGATTTTGGACCCCCGGGTTGCGTGTTTTGACCATTTATATATGCTTGGCCGTATTTTTAGATCGGTCCTTTGAATGCCCAACCCAATCCGAGGATCCAAATTGGATTCCTTCAGTTTCTACACGTCACTTTAACCCACCCGGTCATGTCGGAGAAAACGGCACGTCGATCCGATCCCTATTTGGAATTTTGGACCCCGGGTTGTGTGTTTTGACGCTTTATATATACTTGGGTGTTTTTAGATCCGTCCTTTGAATGCCCAAGCCAATCCGAAGATCCAAATTGGATTCCGTCAGTTCCCACACGTCACTTTAACCCACCCGGTCGTGTCGGAGAAAACAGCACGCCGATCCGATCCCTATTTGGGATTTTGGACCTCCGGGTTGCGTGTTTTGACCATTTATATATGTTTGGCCGTGTTTTTAGATCGGTCCTTTGAATGCCCAACCCAATCCGGGGATCCAAATTGGATTCCGTCAGTTTCTACACGTCACTTTAACCCACCCGGTCGTGTCGGAGAAAATGACACGTCGATCCGATGCCTATTTGGGATTTTGGACCCCCGGGTTGTGTGTTTTGACGCTTTATATATACTTGGGTGTTTTAGATCCGTCCTTTGAATGCCCAACCCAATCCGGAGATCCAAATTGGATTCCGTCAGTTCCCACACGTCACTTTAACCCACCCGGTCGTGTCGGAGAAAACGGCACGCCGATCCGATCCCTATTTGGGATTTTGGACCCCGGGTTGCGTGTTTTGACCATTTATATATGCTTGGCCGTGTTTTTAGATCGGTCCTTTGAATGCCCAACCCAATCCGGGGATCCAAATTGGATTCCGTCAGTTTCTACACGTCACTTTAACCCACCCGGTCGTGTCGGAGAAAACGGCACGTCGATCCGATCCCTATTTGGAATTTTGGACCCCCGGGTTGTGTGTTTTGACGCTTTATATATACTTGGGTGTTTTTAGATTCGTCCTTTGAATGCCCAAGCCAATCCGGAGATCCAAATTGGATTCCGTCAGTTCCCACACGTCACTTTAACTCACCCGGTCGTGTCGGAGAAAACGGCACGCCGATCCGATCCCTATTTGGGATTTTGGACCTCCGGGTTGCGTGTTTTGACCATTTATATATGCTTGGTCGTGTTTTTAGATCGGTCCTTTGAATGCCCAACCCAATCCGGGGATCCAAATTGGATTCCGTCAGTTTCTACACGTCACTTTAACCCACCCGGTCGTGTCAGAGAAAACGGCACGTCGATCCGATCCCTATTTGGATTTTGGACCCCCGGGTTGTGTGTTTTGACGCTTTATATATACTTGGGTGTTTTTAGATCCGTCCTTTGAATGCCCAACCCAATCCGGAGATCCAAATTGGATTCCGTCAGTTCCCACACGTCACTTTAACCCACCCGGTCGTGTCGGAGAAAACGGCACGCCGATCCGATCCCTATTTGGGATTTTGGACCCCTGGGTTGCGTGTTTTGACCATTTATATATGCTTGGCCGTGTTTTTAGATCCGTCCTTTGAATGCCCAACCCAATCCGGGGATCCAAATTGGATTCCGTCAGTTTCTACACGTCACTTTAACCCACCCGGTCGTGTCGGAGAAAACGGCACGTCGATCCGATCCCTATTTGGAATTTTGGACCCCCGGGTTGTGTGTTTTGACGCTTTATATATACTTGGGTGTTTTTAGATCCGTCCTTTGAATGCCCAAGCCAATCCGGAGATCCAAATTGGATTCCGTCAGTTCCCACACGTCACTTTAACCCACCCGGTCGTGTCGGAGAAAACGGCACGCCGATCCGATCCCTATTTGGGATTTTGGACCTCCGGGTTGCGTGTTTTGACCATTTATATATGCTTGGCCGTGTTTTTAGATCGGTCCTTTGAATGCCCAACCCAATCCGGGGATCCAAATTGGATTCCGTCAGTTTCTACACGTCACTTTAACCCACCCGGTCGTGTCGGAGAAAACGGCACGTCGATCCGATCCCTATTTGGGATTTTGGACCCCCGGGTTGTGTGTTTTGACGCTTTATATATACTTGGGTGTTTTTAGATCCGTCCTTTGAATGCCCAACCCAATCCGGAGATCCAAATTGGATTCCGTCAGTTCCCACACGTCACTTTAACCCACCCGGTCGTGTCGGAGAGAACGGCACGCCGATCCGATCCCTATTTGGGATTTTGGACCCTCGGGTTGTGTTTTAACCTTTTATATATACTTGCCTGTTTTTACATCCGTCAATTGAATGCCCAACCCAATCCTAAATATATGAAATTAATACTAATACTGACCTGAGCTGCTGGCTGTGTGGGGCGTACTCCTTGCATTATTGAGAGGAATTGTTGAAGCATATCGCTGAACTGCGTCTGTAGCTGTGCCCGCTGCGTCTCTATCTCTACCCGCTGCGCCTGCAGCTCTACCCGCTACGTCTGTGGCTCTTCCCGCTGGGTCTGTAGCTCTGTACGTAGCTCCTCCCGAATGATGCCTCTAATGTCCTGTACACCACTGACAGGCGGCGCAGAAGATGAACTCGCGTGTGCCGGAGAAGCGATCGAACTGGCATATGAGGATAACACTGGTTGAGTATCCAGGCTGTCCCGAAAGCCGTACACTCGGCCCTTCCTCGGCTCTCCCGCTGCCTTGACCCAAGCCTCTGCATCCAAGTCTGGCTGAGGAGTGCCCTCTGCATAACGCTCCGTCATCGTCCTGTCGTACCTCTCCTGCAAAATAAATTAAAATTAAATTATTAAAAATAAATTAATTTAATATCATAATTGAATTCAAAATTTATAGGTTGACTTACAACGATCGTGCGGGCACTCTCGCTAACATAGTCATCCGTCCCCTTCCGCTTATGAGTCCGATCAAATAACTCGCGAAAGGTAGGGGCACGCTCGAGCTCGTGATGCTTATAATTCAACGGACGTAGTTAGTTTGACAATAATAATCAATGTACTAAACAATTGAACAATATTATGCTTACCAATTTTTGACTGTGGGTCGCATAAGATATGGACCCACTAGTATGCACATTCTTCTCCGGATGAGTTGATCTGTTGCGTATGGCCGCCTGTGACCGCTGCTGCCATGGTCCAGCAGCCCATCGCTCACAAAGGGACTGCCAATAATCCGTCCTCAGCCAAGAAGGGCCGTCATCAAGCCAAGCCCTAGGATCCCTATTGCCTGTGCTCTTTTGCGCCTTGTCCCGGGCCTCCCACATCGACTTTCTTAAATTAGTCTGGGCAGTAGACTCCCAGACGGCTCGAGCTCGAGGGAGATCCTCGGGTCTCGTGAATGTGAACCTCCGCTGTAAAGAAATGAAATTACTCAGCTTTCTGCACGAACATGGATAGTAATTAAATAAATGACAGATAGTTATCTAAGATTTAAAAATACCGTGAACATGTCAAATAACTGATCCCGGACGGACACCGGGAACTCTCTCCATGTGTCCACTGGTCCTGGAATATGTGCATGGACCAGCGTCGTAATATGACGGGAAGCAGAACCGGGATCTATCTTCCCCCTGCAATTGCACATTAATTTTGTACATGAAATGTATAACATCAATAACAAATAAAGTAAATTTGAACTGATCAACTTTACCCGGAGATCCAGCATGGATGCCGTCCCGGTAGCTGAGGGCCCCCCTCATCCGCTGCTGCATGCGGACCCTGGACCTCTGTTGAAGACAATTAAGCACACTATTGTTCGATAAATTGCAAGACAACAAACATACTAATGTATGGAAGCTGACACGTACCTGGTGGTGAGGAAGAAGGGAAAGGTGGCACTGCTCCCGTGCTCGGCGGGGAGGCGGTCGCTGAAATTTTTTTACACATTAGAAAATATGAATTTAACTTGAACAACAATATATACGTATACCTGCCGCATGGACGACCGGCGTGGACGGGGAGGCAGACGTCGACGGGGAGGCAGACCCTGCAAAATTGTATGTACGTTATATCTCGTGAATTAAATATGAACAATAACGTAAATGTGGTTCTTTCTGTACATATGCATATACCTGTCGCTGGGATGACCGGCGCAGACGGGGAGGCAGACCCTGCAAAATGAGCCTGTACGTTAGATCTGTCGTGAATTTATTATGAACAATAATATATAGAGTATTGTGTTTACATATACATATACCTGTCGTGGACGGGGTCCCGGACCCTCTGCCAACGGACGTAGAAACCGTCCGACTCCGTCCTCCACGTACCATATCTCTCTTGAGATAAATAAACATACATCCAAATTGTCATCAGCAATAAATTTTGAAGTAGCAATTTAATATGAAATATAATTAGCAATAACACGAAGTTCTTACAAAATATAAGGTATATTATCGTAATTCAACATCAGATGCTTCCGACATGTTTAATTCAGCATCATCTTCTTCATCATCTTGGAATTCATCCTCCTCATGCGGGGAGTCTTCATCCACATCAGACTCCACCTCTCGCTCAAGGGCATTTGGGTCAACTTCTTCCTGTTCGTTATCCTTATGTAAGCAAATTGTTTCATTTATATCATGAATATTGAACTGCGTAGAAGCTGCCAACTCTCGTGCGTCACTCCTTTCCGATTGGAAATAATTGTCATTAACACCGTCGAGCTCATCATCAGGCGGCAGAAGCTCATACTCAGGGAATAACCTTGATTTCACTCTACATGCAGCCCACCAATCTCTTAATTTCAGGGATGAATAATTTGAATAATAAACTTGTTGCGCTTGTGCCGCCAGTATGAATGGCTCGTATGTACTCAACTTGGACTTATGCTTGACATCGACAATTCCATATGTTGTGTCATGACGAATAGATGTCGGATCAAACCAATGACACTTGAAGAGAAATATAATGTTGTCTTGTCCCAAAAATTGCAGTTCAATGACTTCTTCGAGAATGCCATAATAGTCAATTTCATTTTCATTGTAGGCACTTCCTTTCACACATACGCCGCTGTTCATCGTAGACTTATTGCGTCCATAATCTCTCGTGTGAAATCTGTATCCATTCACAATGTAACCTGGGTAGACACGTACAATCTTCGAGGGTCCATAACTGATCTCTTGTACTCTTAAATCGGTAATAAAACCTTGATCAACCTATTAGCAAAAAAATAGACAGACTTACAACAACTAATTATGCATAAGAACGTAACATATATGATTCAAAATATTTAGACACATACTCGAGATCTTAACCAACTCGGAAAAGACTTCTCCCGTTCCTTTTCAACCTGCACGTCCGTCAGACGTGGATTTCGTTGTAGTATGAACGAGTCAAACTCTCTGCAATGTAAATGTCACACAACCGTTCAGTTTACCAGCATTGCATGTAAATGATGTATATCATAAGTGAGCACAACTTACTCAATGTAGGGCTCTAGTTCTGCGCAATTCATGAAGATGTAGATCTCCGCAGCTACCAACTCTCTGTCTTCAAGTGGGCGAGTAGAAGAATATCCGAACGCCCGTCCGGGACACTTGAATATAGAGAGTTGGTCCGACACATAGGATTCTCCACCATCATCATTACGTGGAGGTTGAGTGCGTCGGGTTTGTATTTCCGTGTCAAAGTACATCGAACAGAAGTTCGATATCTCCTCAATGAGGTATGCCTGGGTAATGGAACCCTCAACTTGTGCTTTGTTGCGGACTTTCATCTTAAGATCGTGCATGCACCTACGATAATAATAGATCGAATGAATACATATGAAATATAAAATTCGCCGTAATGTGAATAAACTACGGATATAGAAATATACCTCTCAAACGGATACATCCATCGAAATTGTACTGGTCCTCCGACCCTAGCCTCATATGGCAAATGGATGATCAGGTGCTCCATTGAATCAAAGAATGCTGGAGGAAATATCTTCTCTAATTTGCAGACTGTCTGTATTATATTTTGCTCCATATTTTGCAAGTCAAGAAGTCTGAGTTCTGATGCTGTTAAAATTCGGAAGAAATGACTCAGCTCAGTCATTGCTCCCCATATTTGCTTTGGCAACAACTCACGAAAAGCAAGTGGGATCAGTCTTTGCATGAAAACATGGCAATCATGACTCTTCATTCCGTATATTTTTCCCTCATTGATATTTACACAACGGGCAATATTCGAGACATATCCATCTGGAAATCTCAATTGCTTCAACCATTGCAACACTTCCTTAATCTGTCTGGCCCCAAGCACATATGCAGCTTTAGGTTGCACCACTTTCCCTTGAACATGCTGCAGCTCTAGTTCTGGGCGTCTGCAAAGTACTTTCAAATCCGAACGTGCCTTGACGTTGTCCTTCGTTTTGCCTTTGATGTCCATAACTGTGTTGAACACATTATCAAAAACATTCTTCTCTATATGCATGACGTCAAGGTTATGTCGTATCAAAAGTGTTGACCAATAAGGTAATTCCCAAAAGATGCTTTGCTTCACCCAATTGTGATCCTTCCCGAAGCCAGGGATTTGTCGAGTACTACCAGCCAGTTGTGTTACCGTCGGTACGTTCTGGACCCGCCTCGCCATGTTTCCACCAGACACCCGTTCCATATCCACCTGCTCCATCACAGTTGTATTTTTCATAAAAGAATCCTTTTGCTTTCGGAAAGGATGGTCACTCGGTAGAAACCGACGATGACAATCGAACCAACATGATTTTCCCCAGATTTCAACACAAATGATTTAGAATCCTCCATGCAATAAGGACATGCCAATCTCCCATGTGTGCTCCAACCAGATAACATGCGTACGCAGAAAGTCACTTATTGTCCACATTAATGCAGCCTTCAAATTGAAATTCTGTTTTCTGGATGCATCATAACAGAGAACCCCATCTGACCATAACAATTTCAGCTCATCAATCAACGGTCTAAGATATATGTCTATATTTTTTCCTGGAGATTTTGGACCCGGAATGAGCAATGAAAGGAACAGATTCTCACGCTTCATGCACATGCCTGGCGGAAGGTTATACGGTGTTAGGAATACTGGCCAACATGAGTAAGATGCCACCGAGCCTCCGAATGGATTGAAACCGTCTGTGCATAAACCCAGCCGCACGTTGCGTGGATCCCTTGCGAAGTAAGAATGAGTACGACTAAAATGAGCCCAAGCTTCACCATCGGCAGGATGACTCATTTCACCTTCGTCACGACGGACTCTTTCTGCATGCCAAGTCATATGTCCAGCTGTCTTCGGGGACATGAACAACCGCTGCAATCTGGGTGTGATCGGAAAATACCGCAATGACTTATACGGAACATCCTTCTGCTTTGACTTGTCCCCTCTCTTGGGCTTGAATCTATCATGATTACAAATACAGCATGATGTCTTATCTGCATCATCTTTGTAGTACAGCATACAGTGATTCGGACATGCATCAATTTTCATAAAACCAAGCCCCAGATCATTCACCATCTTCTTCGCACGGTAAAAGTCAGCAGGTAACCTCTCTGATTGAGGAAGCATACTCTTGACGAGTAAGAGAAGCCGGTCAAAACAACTCTCGCTTATATGAAATTCAGATTTCAAATTCAGTAGCTGCGACACTGCAGACAACCGTGTATGCTTCTCACAACCATCCCATAATGGCTCATCAGCATCTCGAAGTAACTGATAAAATCTCTGAGCTGTATCATTCGGCACTTCTTCATTTGTTTCATCTTCATGCATATTGAACTCTGGACCAGCAGCATCGACAACCATGTCTACGTACGTACTTGTGGACGCAAAGTAATGAGCCTGTGCAGACGACTGAATAACATGCTCACCATGACACGACCATATCTCATAATGGGCAACAAATCCTCTCGTATACAAATGATGCTGCACATCCCATGTCGATATCCACTTTATGTTCTTACAAGCCGAACACGGACATCGGATGTTACCCATCGGATCGACTGCTACTGAGGAATTACTCAATGCAAACTGAATAAAACTGTCAACTCCGTCTTTAAACTCCTCGGTGACAACTCCATTCACCATTCCACGGTACATCCATGACCGATTCTCATAAGACATTTTTCCTACACAGATTAAATGTCATGTCACAAGTTAAAATCCAACAGACCCTCACATCGTTCGAGTAAGTCAAAATGAATAGGTAGGATATATTATTAAGATTATCACTTTTTACCCATCTGTGAATATTTGATCGCACTCAGATGACCATTTACTATGTGTTTGTATTATTTGCTGAAAATTTCGGCAGCATCTCCTCACACCTCTCCGATATACCAAAAAATTTTATTGATTTAGATATTTTCTTAAACACTTACTAATAAGTGGTTAAGAAAATATTCTAAATCAATAAAGGTATATCAGAGAGGAGTGAGTAGACGCACCCGAAATTTTCAACAAATAATACAATCACATAATAAATGACCACCTAACTCCGATCAAACATTCACAGACTGTCCAAAACGGGACAATTCAAGACTTTGAGTTAGATATACACGTTCTCATTATTGAAAATAAGACTCGTGCACATCAATCTCAAAGTCTTGAACGGGAATGTTCATTGACACGGGCTTAACACGCTCTCGTGATGTGTGTGCAGTGAAAAATTACTATACATGCATAGATCAAATTTCAAACGCACATGAAAATGAAATGAATATGAAATCAAAATCATATATGTGAACAAATGCAATAATAAAACAAGTTCATACATACATGTACATGAATTACATAAATGTAAAAACTACAATACTAATCAAGTGTAATAAAATTACATATAATCAAGTGCAATAATAAGCAAATACATTCAAATAAGAAGTGTAATACTAATCATTAAACTTAAAGTGAACAATTAAGCGTAAACTAAACTAATGTCTAGAAGGAAGAGTTCGTACTAATTTTGTTTTCCTAAATTGGGATGTATATCTTATTAGAGTGGCGAGATTTTAACCTTGAGCTGAGATGAGCTGAGTAGACGAGTTCAGTTTGGCATATTACTAATGTGTCTTTGTTTCTTATTGTCAATTTTGTTCTGGTACAAAACGGCCGTTGCCATCAGTAAGACGTTCATTGTTTCCGTAAGATTCTAGATAGCCCCATTTTGGGGTTTGGAGAAGATAGTTAAGCTCATGTATATATTGAGATTATTTCGCATACTAATTTTTAGGGCTTCTCTGTTCTCCTCCCCCATCTTATCCTTTCTCTCGTTTTTTATTTTAATTTGAGAACCCTTGAAAGAATGGCAGTCCATATGACCTAAAATGCATTACTTGTAGTTATCTTTTTCGTGAGAATGTCTTAATTTTTGGAAAATGTTTTAACTGGCCATTTTCATGATGAATTAATGAAGTGAATGTCATTTTCTAGAGACTATGTTTCCACTTGGTGGATCATTTCTTAAACCACCAGGTCTTACAATGGTGCAATTTATACCAGATCTTCTAATATATCTCTCCGCCCGGAGTTTAGCTATCAACAATGTTCAGAATAATGTAAGCTGGATTAAATATCTGTCCCATTGTAGCTCCATTAACTAGTATATATTGAGCTTATCAGGATAAATCTATTCACTCCAGCTTTCCTACATGCTTCTACAAGGTTCATTGTTCCAGAACTGTCAACCTGCAGAACAAAAGCACTTCAGGGCATGTCATCAATCTTAAATGATAACATTCATTACAAGGCTACAGATTGTTTTATGCAGTATGCCAGAACAGTTAATGAGAGGAACAAAGAAGGATTAATCAACAATATAAACTCTCACTTCAGTCGACTCAAAGTAGAACCTCCAGATTTTGTTTTCCATTTATGCAAACTTGTTACAAAATATCCATATCCTGTCAATGTATCTAGGTGAGACAGATACAGAATATGCACTCATTTAAAATGGTCCTTTGAGAATACCCTTGTATGTCAAGGTGTGTGGAGGGTTCCTTTGTTTGAAATCAAAAGTATACTTTATAGGATTAGTGTACGTGGGTTACTCTTTAATCTTTTCATCAAAACTAAACCTTGTAGGATGTTCTCTGTAGTCTCAGCTTATACCCTGACCTGTCCCATCACATTCAATAGAAATACATCATTTGCAACTAGAGTACACCAAGACAAATCTTCTTGAATATGCACAGTCAATTCATCCGTATCGAGGGCAAAAGAATATGGATTATTCATGCAAACTAGGGATGTCAACGGTAACCAATAACCCGATAACCGTCCGTTTCGTTAACTTAACGAACATCAAATCACATTGTACATCACATTAAAAATTATCCCCTACATAACTATCTCTCATTTAAACCATCTCAAACCAAAAAATCCCCTAAACATAAATAGCCTATACCAGATTTACTTATACCTGATCCTCTTATTATGGCGGGTTTTGATAACCTGTTAAAAGGTTTTGCACCCTACTTAACATGGGTGATAAACTTAACCCAATTTGATAATCAATTTAGAATAAGCCTGGAGATATTTTATACATGGTTAAAGGGCTATTAAAGGGGGTAGATATCCCACCATGGAGTGGGATAAAAGTTGTTCCTAGAGATAACTCAATAATGATGCATTTTTTTCCTTAGAAAACCATGTGTCCCCCTTAATGTAAATGATATCAAACTAGAGACAAAAGCTGATAACTCTAATTAAAAGTTACACCCTTTTGTAACTATCCCTCTTTAGATCACTCCCAAACTAATTAAAATAAGAGGTATACATGCATAACCAAAACATGAAAGGGAGTTTGATAATGAGATAAGGGGGTTTATCTCCCTTTTAGCACCAGTTTTAAGACCATTTAACATCTTAGATGTTAGTGTATCCAAGAATCCAAGTATCATAGCTTAGATTTAAACAGTCAATCAATGTTCTTACATCATTTTATTT
Organism: Colocasia esculenta; assembly: GCA_014218235.1. Taxonomy (NCBI): domain Eukaryota; kingdom Viridiplantae; phylum Streptophyta; class Magnoliopsida; order Alismatales; family Araceae; genus Colocasia; species Colocasia esculenta. Next base: position 2,938,255 of record CM024757.1, read on the forward strand.
ATCAAGTTATTCAACTTTAAAACGATAAATACCATTCACATCAACAATATGTAGGGGGACCGGGTGGGGGGGGGGGGGGAAGGGGAGGGGGCTGAGTGCAGGGGAAGGGGGGCCGGGTGGGGGGGGTGGGAAGGGGGGGGGGGGGTGGGGGGGAGGGGAGGGGGGCAGGGGGGGGGGAGGGGGGCCAGGGGGGGGGGGGGGGGGGGGGGGGGTGGGAAGGGGAGGGGGGCCGGGTGGGGGGGAGGGGAGGGGGGCTGAGTGCAAAGGGGGAGGGGGGGATCGTGCAGGGGGGCCGGGTGGGGGGGAGCGGGGGACCGCGCAGGGGGGGAGGTGGGCCGGGTGGGGGGGAGGGGGGCCGAGTGCAGGGGGAGGGGGGGATCGCACAGAGGGGAGGGGGGCCGGGTGGGGGGAGGCCGGAGGACGGTGGCGGGGGTGGGGAGAGCTACTCACCGGGAAGGGAGCACCGGCGGCGAGCGGCGGCGGGCGGCGGCGACCAGCGAAGGCGAGCGGCGGCGGCGGCGACCGTCATCGGCGACCGGGGGCGAGAGAGAGAGAGAGAGAGAGAGAGAGAGAGGAGAGAGAGAGAGAGAGAGAGAGAGAGAGAGAGAGAGAGAGAGAGAGAGAGAGAGAGAGAGAGAGAGAGAGAGAGAGAGAGAGAAAGAGAGAGAGAGAGAGCGGGAGAGGGAAAGAGAGAGGGAGAGGGAAAGAGGGGGGGTTTCGCGGGGGAGGTGTAGCAGATTTACCGACGGAAATATATCCGTCGAAATATCCGTCGGTATTCTTGAATTACCGACGGATATTTCCGACGGATTAATTTCCGTCGGAATTTCAGACGTATTTTCCGTCGGATATATTTCCGTCGGAATATCCGTCGGAAATACCGACGGCAATTAATCCGTCGGAAATATTCGTCGGTAATCCCGCTTTTCCTTGTGGTGAGGTTTAATTTCGTGGTTAAAGGGTTTGGGTAGGTTTAGGACTCTTGTAAGGACATTTATAAGCTAGTTTAATCATTATCTTACCTCTTTTTAATTTATTTAATAATTAACTCCGAATTTCTACATTTATCTCCTCTTATTCTAGTAATTATCCCCTAATTGGCTTGGGGAGAGATCAAATTTTGTGACTAATGAGTTAGGATAGGATGATGACTCTTTTTAATATATATATGGGTCATATTAGTACTTTAATGACCCATTTTTAATTAAGAGATAATATAATTACGAATTTACCTATTTAATATGAGTCTCCTATATTTCATCTCTATTTCCTCTTATCTAAATTCCCTTTTTAGATTAAGATAGAGTCCTATTGAGTTAGATTAGGGTTAGGACTCTTTGTGAGATGATTCGGAGTTAAAATAGTCATTATCTTAATTACCCTTTTTATTTATTTATTATTATTTAATTCAAATTTCACTTAATTAACTCCCATCTCATGGTGGGCTCTTCATATTAGGGCCCAACAATCCATGTTAGGTCCATTAATAAAACCCATTACTAATTTGACTTAATGGGTATTGATTTAATTCAAATTATTCACCCTTTATCCTTATGCAAATCTATTTATCACACTTATTTAATTACTTTTATATATTTTTATTCACTTCAATATTATTTATGCCAATATTTCTAACCTTCATCATTTGGGCTTTTACTCTTGGCCCAAAAACTCATGTGAGCGTATTTGTATAACTCATGTACTTACTTTACTTATTGGATTTTTTTTAATTATCCTTTTATTAGATAATTTATTCATAGGCCAAGATTGTCTATTGGTCCAAATATCATAATGGGCTATCATCACATATTATTTAAAGTCTACCCATATGTTTATTTTTATTTATAATCCACTTTGGGTCATAAAATAATGAGTTCTTCGATTTATTCCTTAATTATGCTAATAAGTCGAATAAATTCTTAAACTAAGTCCGAACGATTTTTCTATGCCCAAATTTCATGATGGGTAATTAGAGAACATTATTTAAAGTATAACTACTATTTTTACGAAATTTTTATAGGGGTTTATACGCATGCAATAATGATGCGTATCGTTTTAATTGATTGAATTTATTAATTGATAAAATTTCAATTTATCCATAATTTTTAATTAATGGATTTTTCTGGGGTGCTAAATAGAATTTGGTCTCCAAATTCACATGATATTATACGACTACCCATTTTATTCTAAATATTTCATTCCATCATCTCCCCTACTTAGGGCTTTGCTATCGAGAAAATAACATGAAATTAAACTAAGGGTTTAGTGATGGTACCTTGTCTACCTTTATTGGCATGATTTGTATCCACAAGAACTTGTAACCGTCTTTGGTATGGAGTTTGGTTCTTCTTTGTCGGGCAATCGATGACTCGGTGGTGTAACTCGGTGGTGTTGGCTTCCACAATGCAAACATCTGCCTAATTTCTTCCAACAATTATCAATTCGATGCCCTAGCTTTTTACAAAATTTACAAAATTCCTTCCGCTTCACTTCCCCTTTCATTCTCTTATCATCATTTGGTTGATTCTCTATTGTCATAGTGCTGAGATCCTTAGTGTTAGTGTGTGGTTCCTTTAGAAGAGGGCAATCTTGTATTCGATGCTCCAAACTACCACATCGCAAACATGCACCTACTTTCCGCCAGCATTCCTTAGTCGCATGACCTGGCTTACTACAATGAAGGCAGATGATCTTGCTATGTTTCTTTGGTGTGTTCGCCTTCTTGTCTTGGTTGTGTCTTTTCTTCTCGTTCTTTTTAGCCGCTTTTCCAATCTTCTTAGTCGTCCTCAAGGCTCCTTTCAGCAGTTGGGTGACTTTCTGACATGCCCGGACTAACTTTTGAGTTGACCTCATTTCGTCTTGCAGGGGCATACGTTCGGCGTCCATTAAGAGTTCCTTCAAGAACAGGGTTGGCATTAGGGTGCTAAAGTAATATTTAAGTTGATACATATATATAGATAAATGTATTCAGATCTTAACCATAGTTCTACCCAATCCTCACATAGGTATGATAGTTGACTTAGACACATGTCAGGGCAGTTCACCTAGAACATCCTAAGACCAAAAATATCCTAATAAGGACATCCTAGGCTCTGATACCAACTGTCATGCCCCGCCAATTTAGCAGCGGAATAAATCAAGGAGGCATGAACAACATGTATGGTAATGTAAATCGTGCATACATTCATAAATATCAGAGCAACTAATGAACAATAATTGTAATAAACTCTTTATTTTACTGATAAATCACCTAACTATTACAACCACTAATTCTGAGCCGAAACATAGGGCTCAATAACACCATTACATCAGGAAAAGATAATTAAGAAAACATCTAACTATACTCTAAGGTACTAAGGACACTCCATCACTATGACTCCGGGTCGCTCATCACTCCAGTCCACTCCCATTGGTGTGCGTAGGGTCATCACTTGACTTACCTGAAACACATACAACAAAAGCACAGGGTGAGCGATAACGCTCAGTAGGACTTAATATCTCGTGTAAACAAGCATGCTTTAAGTGATTAATGTCTTGTAACGCAGATTAACTAGAGAGAACGATCATGTATAGTCAAGAGAGTAATAGAGTATGATGGCAAAAGAATGATAAAACTTTCAACATGGATATTGTAAAACTAGTATGATAAATGATTGGCCATGTAACGAAATAGTGTATATGGTTGCACTACGGTGCACTAGTAGAGATAGCACCTCTGGTCGAGCATCTTGTCAACCCAGAGAACGATAGCATAGTGATTGATATATTGATTGTCATAAATTAATCTAGATAGTAAACTGGCGCTGGATGCATGTCGTACACATCCTGATCATGTACCCTTGCAAGGAACTAGCACTCTTCGGGAGCTCCTCCCAGGACTAGACCGGGCCCTATTGCTTTGGCATATAGTACTTGCTTGTTTAATTTAGACAATCAATTGTATGGCCAAGAGAGTACCAAGAAATAGATGAGAGTTGTAGAAAGAACGTGAACAGATGAGAGGATATAGATAGTAGACGAGATAGGGACATTTCCGTAAAACGACGATAAACACACGATAGTAACGGTTGCACGGCACTAGGTCGAGTACCGGCAGTCTGGAAGAAGTCATAACCGCCCCTTAGCCGTGCTGTGTACACGGGTCAGGTGGTCCGGTGTGATCTCAAGACAAGAAGGAATACGCTAAGGCATGGATCGTACTGATCCCTAAAGTGCATCGGGATTTGGGGTACAACCAGCTCGTTGACTAAGGACGTGCGCCAAAGCCAAGAAGACTTACGGAGGTCTTGCCAAGAAGTCCATAGTCCAATCGAGAGTATTCCCGGTGGAGAGTTGGTCCAAGTCAAGAGAAAAGTGTGTAGAAAACGGGTCCGTCGTGCCTCGAGTGCTGGAAGGCCGAGGGAAACGATAACGGTATTAAAATGCGCGTATAAAACAAAAATAATTGTATTTAACAAAAATAGGGTAATTTAGTCATTTATTTCGATAATTTACTGAATACATTATTGCATAATTTATCGGGGTCAAATGGCATTTAATAATATTATGTGTGTGTAAGTGTAAAGAAATCTTGAGCATAAGACAAGTCGTGCAATGTCATTTTAAATAATTAAATTTATATAATTAATGTCATTTATTAATTTACCAAGTCGAATTAACTATAACATGGGTTAATCATAGCTAATTAAGAAGTATATAGACTAATCAGCAGGGATACAAGCATAATTATTGTTCTGGCCGAAATTTTAAGAAGGCGACGGGGGTGCCAGTCGCGATCATGTCGTGACGGGGCGCATGGGCGCGTTAAGCAGCGTATCGCGACGGGGTATCCTGTCGCGGTTCAGGTCGCGGTGGTGCGGCCTGGTGCGACAGGTGAACCGGCCGGCCTGGCCTGGTTCGGGTTTGGGAACGCGGCGGCGAGGCCCGTCGCGTTCATGACGCGGCCTGAAGGCCGACTGCGACACACCTGTTATCGCGGTGTATCGCGTCGTCGCGATAACAGGGGCGGTCCAGGGTTTTTCCCTTTTTCTCTGTGTGGACCCTTCTTGATGCAGGGTCAATCTAAATTCAGTATAAATTCGTACGGCGATCCAAAAAGCACGAAACTAGTTTTAAACGAAAGTGGACATGTATATCTATCAACATGCACGATTAATTTGAAAATAGTCAAGGTTTAGACATGCATTGATCAGGTTACTTTTCAGTAACCTAAATAGGCGCAGTCAGTGTTCCACGAATTATTCCAGCATGAATACATGATGAAAAATTACGAAACCAGCGACGTTTGAAAGCTAACAGGATGTAGTATATATGATAATTTTATCATAATCCGAGATCAAGTATAAATGGGGTTCACACGCAATCATGAATTGTCGAGTGCATGTATCTGACAGATATTCAAAGAATTAATTCTCCTTCATGGGAGATTGAAATAGAACGAAACTAAGGGCATTTGAAAGCTATAACATGGTAGTATCAATGAGAATTTTCTCATAGCATGGGAACAAGTACGTGCAAGGTATTAGAGAAAATATGAGATTCGGGTTTATGGTGACAGCAGGATTTCACAAATTAAATTCGCCCAAATGGATGAACAGAATACAACGAAACCATAGGACTTTTGAAGAGGTACATGAAGGATACCTAAGGTAATTATTTCACGATTTTTGCTTGAGATATTGCCTACCTTTTTGCGCTGTAAAGATCCTAGGGTTGAGGGGTGACGAATTTCCAAGTTCTTCTTGCTCCAACCTCCTTCTTCTCCTTACTCCAACCCTTCTCCTCATGCTCCAGAGCTCCAGCCACGAAAATGGGGTTGTTAGGGTCAAATGAGAAGTGTATAGGGTGGTAATAGAGTCCACACAACTCCGTACTCTTCCCTTCTCTCCTAAATTTCGAAAATTCACAATTATCCTCTATTTTTCTACCATTTATCCACCTAATGGGTAGGGGAGAGATTTAATTTCGTGGTTAAAGGGTTTGGGTAGGTTTAGGACTCTTGTAAGGACATTTATAAGCTAGTTTAATCATTATCTTACCTCTTTTTAATTTATTTAATAATTAACTCCGAATTTCTACATTTATCTCCTCTTATTCTAGTAATTATCCCCTAATTGGCTTGGGGAGAGATCAAATTTTGTGACTAATGAGTTAGGATAGGATGATGACTCTTTTTAATATATATATGGGTCATATTAGTACTTTAATGACCCATTTTTAATTAAGAGATAATATAATTACGAATTTACCTATTTAATATGAGTCTCCTATATTTCATCTCTATTTCCTCTTATCTAAATTCCCTTTTTAGATTAAGATAGAGTCCTATTGAGTTAGATTAGGGTTAGGACTCTTTGTGAGATGATTGGGAGTTAAAATAGTCATTATCTTAACCCTTTTTATTTATTATTATTATTTAATTCGAATTTCACTTAATTAACTCCCATCTCATGGTGGGCTCTTCATATTAGGGCCCAACAATCCATGTTAGGTCCATTAATAAAACCCATTACTAATTTGACTTAATGGGTATTGATTTAATTCAAATTATTCACCCTTTATCCTTATGCAAATCTATTTATCACACTTATTTAATTACTTTTATATATTTTTATTCACTTCAATATTATTTATGCCAATATTTCTAATCTTCATCATTTGGGCTCTTACTCTTGGCCCAATAACTCATGTGAGCGTATTTGTACAACTCATGTACTTACTTTACTTATTGGATTTTTTTAATTATCCTTTTATTAGATAATTTATTCATAGGCCAAGATTGTCCATGGTCCAAATATCATAATGGGCTATCATCCCATATTATTTAAAGTCTACCCATATATTTTTGTTTATTTATAATTCACTTTGGGTCATAAAATAATGAGTTCTTCGACTTATTCCTTAATTATGCTAATAAGTCGCATAAATTCTTAAACTAAGTCTGAACGATTTTTCTATGCCCAAATTTCATGATGGGTAATTAGAGAACATTATTTAAAGTATAACTACTATTTTTACGAAATTTTTATAGGGGTTTATACGCATGCAATAATGATGCGTATCGTTTTAATTGATTGAATTTATTAATTGATAAAATTTCAATTTATCCATAATTTTTAATTAATGGATTTTTCCGGGGTACTACATCCTCCCCCACTTAAATAGAATTTGGTCCCCAAATTCACATGATATTATACGACTACCCATTTTATTCTAAATATTTCATTTCATCATCTCCCCTACTTAGGGCTTTGCTATCGAGAAAATAACATGAAATTAAACTAAGGGTTTAATGATGGTACCTTGTCTACTTTTATTGGCATGATTTGTATCCACAAGAACTTGTAACCGTCTTTGGTATGGAGTTTGGTTCTTCTTTGTCGGGCAATCGATGACTCGGTGGTGTTGGCTTCCACAATGCAAATATCTGCCTAATTTCTTCCAACAATTATCAATTCGATGCCCTGGCTTTTTACAAAATTTACAAAATTCCTTCCGCTTCACTTCCCCTTTCATTCTCTTATCATCATTTGGTTGATTCTCTATTGTCATAGAGCTGAGATCCTTGGTGTTAGTGTGTGGTTCCTTTAGAAGAGGGCAGTCTTATATTCGATGCTCCAAACTACCACATCGCAAACATGCACCTACTTTCCTCCAGCATTCCTTAGTCGCATGACCTGGCTTACTACAATGAAGGCAGATGATCTTGCTATGTTTCTTTGGTGTGTTCGCCTTCTTGTCTTGGTTATGTCTTTTCTTCTCGTTCTTTTTAGTCACTTTTCCAATCTTCTTAGTCGTCCTCAAGGCTCCTTTCAGCAGTTGGGTGACTTTCTGACATGCCCGGACTAACTTTTGAGTTGACCTCATTTCGTCTTGCAGGGGCATACGTTCGGCGTCCATTAAGAGTTCCTTCAAGAACAGGGTTGGCATTAGGGTGCTAAAGTAATATTTAAGTTGATACATATATATAGATAAATGTATTCAGATCTTAACCATAGTTCTACAAAATCCTCACATAGGTATGATAGTTGACTTAGACACATGTCAGGGCAGTTCACCTAGAACATCCTAAGACCACAAATATCCTAATAAGGACATCCTAGGCTCTGATACCAACTGTCATGCCCCGCCAATTTAGCAGCGGAATAAATCAGGGAGGCATGAACAACGTGTATGGTAATGTAAATCGTGCATACATTTGTAAATATCAGAGCAACTAATGAACAATAATTGTAATAAACTCTTTATTTTACTGATAAATCACCTAACTATTACAACCACTAATTCTGAGCCGAAACATAGGGCTCAATAACACCATTACATCAGGAAAAGATAATTAAGCAAACATCTAACTATACTCTAAGGTACTAAGGACACTCCATTACTATGACTCCGGGTCGCTCATCACTCTAGTCCACTCCCATTGGTGTGCGTAGGGTCATCACTTGACTTACCTGAAACACATACAACAAAAGCACAGGGTGAGCGATAACGCTCAGTAGGACTTAATATCTCGTGTAAACAAGCATGTTTTAAGTGATTAATGTCTTGTAACGCAGATTAATTAGAGAGAACAATCATGTATAGTCAAGAGAGTAATAGAGTATGATGGCAAAAGAATGATAAAACTTTCAACATGGATATTGTAAAACTAGTATGATAAATGATTGGCCATGTAACGAAATAGTGTATATGGTTGCACTACGGTGCACTAGTAGAGATAGCACCTCTGGTCGAGCATCTTGTCAACCCAGAGAACGATAGCATAGTGATTGATATATTGATTGTCATAAATTAATCTAGATAGTAAACTGGCGCTGGATGCATGTCGTACACATCCTGATCATGTAACCCTTGCAAGGAACCAGCACTCTTCGGGAGCTCCTCCCAGGACCAGACCGGGCCCTATTGCTTTGGCATATAGTACTTGCTTGTTTAATTTAGACAATCAATTGTATGGCCAAGAGAGTAACAAGAAATAGATGAGAGTAGTAGAGAGAACGTGAACAGATGAGAGGATATAGATAGTAGACGAGATAGGGACATTTCCGTAAAACGACGATAAACACACGATAGTAACGGTTGCACGGCACTAGGTCGAGTACCGGCAGTCTGGCAGAAGTCACAACCGCCCCTTAGCCGTGCTGTGTACACGGGTCAGGTGGTCCAGTGTGATCTTAAGACAAGAAAGAATACGCTAAGGCATGGATCGTACTGATCCCTAAAGTGCATCGGGATTTGGGGTACAACCAGCTCGTTGACTAAGGACGTGCGCCAAAGCCAAGAAGACTTACGGAGGTCTTGCCAAGGAGTCCCTAGTCCAATCGAGAGTATTCCCGGTGGAGAGTTGGTCCAAGTCAAGAGAAAAGTGTGTAGAAAATGGGTCCGTCGTGCCTCGAGTGCTCGAAGGCCGAGGGAAACGATAACGGTATTAAAATGCGCGTATAAAACGAAAACAATTGTATTTAACAAAAATAGGGTAATTTAGTCATTTATTTCGATAATTTATTGAATACAGTATTGCATAATTTATCGGGGTCAAATGGCATTTAATAATATTATGTGTGTGTAAGTGTAAAGAAATCTTGAGCATATGACAAGTCGTGCAATGTCATTTTAAATAATTAAATTTATATCATTAATGTCATTTATTAATTTACCAAGTCGAATTAACTATAACATGGGTTAATCATGGCTAATTAAGAAGTATATAGACTAATCTGCAGGGATACACGCATAATTATTGTTCTGGCCGAAATTTTAAGAAGACGACGGGGGTGCCAGTCGCGATCATGTCGTGACGGGGCGCATGGGCGCGTTAAGCAGCGTATCGCGACGGGGTATCCTGTCGCGGTTCAGGTCGCGGTGGTGCGACAGGCGAACTGGCCGGCCTGGCCTGGTTCGGGTTTGGGAACGCGGCGGCGAGGCCCGTCACGTTCATGACGCGGCCTGAAGGCCGACCGCGACACACCTGTTATCGCGGCGTATCGCGCCGTCACGATAACAGGGGCGGTCCAGGGTTTTTCCTTTTTTCTCTGTGTGGACCCTTCTTGATACAGGGTCAATCTAAATTCAGTATAAATTCGTACGGTGATCCAAAAAGCACGAAACTAGTTTTAAACGAAAGTGGACATGTATATCTATCAACATGCACGATTAATTTGAAAATAGTCAAGGTTTAGACATGCATTGATCAGGTTACTTTTCAGTAACCTAAACAGGCGCAGTCAGTGTTCCATGAATTATTCCAGCATGAATACATGATGAAAAATTACGAAACTAGCGACACTTGAAAGCTAACAGGATGTAGTATTTATGATAATTTTATCATAATCCGAGATCAAGTATAAATGGGGTTCACACGCAATCATGAAGGGTCGAGTGCATGTATCTGACATATATTCAAAGCATTAATTCTCCCTCATGGGATATTGAAATAGAACGAAACCAAGGGAGTTTGAAAGCTATAACATGGTAGTATCAATGAGAATTTTCTCATAGCATGGGAACAAGTACGTGCAAGATATTAGAGAAAATATGATATTCGGGTTTATGGTGACAGCAGGATTTCACGAATTAAATTCGCCCAAATGGATGAACGGAATATAACGAAACTATAGGGCTTTTGAAGAGGTACATGAAGGCTACCTTGGGTAATTATTTCACGATTTTTTCTTGAGAGATTGCCTACCTTTTTGCGCTTTAAAGATCCTAGGGTTGAGGGGTGACGAATTTCCAAGTTCTTCTTGCTCCAACCTCCTTCTTCTCTTTGCTCCAACCCTTCTCCTCATGCTCCAGAGCTCCAGCCACGAAAATGGGGTTGATAGGGTCAAATGAGAAGTGTATAGGGTGGTAATAGAGTCCACACAACTCCGTACTCTTCCCTTCTCTCCTAAATTTCGAAAATTCACAATTATCCTCTATTTTTCTACCATTTATCCACCTAATGGGTAGGGGAGAGGTTTAATTTCGTGGTTAAAGGGTTTGGGTAGGCTTAGGACTCTTGTAAGGACATTTATAAGCTAGTTTAATCATTATCTTACCTCTTTTAATTTATTTAATAATTAACTCCAAATTTCTACATTTATCTCCTCTTATTCTAGTAATTATCCCCTAATTGGCTTAGGGAGAGATCAAATTTTGTGACTAATGAGTTAGGATAGGATGATGACTCTTTTTAATATATATATGGGTCATATTAGTACTTTAATGACCCATTTTTAATTAAGAGATAATATAATTACGAATTTACCTATTTAATATGAGTCTCCTATATTTCATCTCTATTTCCTCTTATCTAAATTCCCTTTTTAGATTAAGATAGAGTCCTATTGAGTTAGATTAGGGTTAGGACTCTTTGTGAGATGATTGGGAGTTAAAATAGTCATTATCTTAACCCTTTTTATTTATTATTATTTTTTAATTCGAATTTCACTTGATTAACTCCCATCTCATGGTGGGCTCTTCATATTAGGGCCCAACAATCCATGTTAAGTCCATTAATAAAACCCATTACTAATTTGACTTAATGGGTATTGATTTAATTCAAATTATTCACCCTTTATCCTTATGCAAATCTATTTATCACACTTATTTAATTACTTTTATATATTTTTATTCACTTCAATATTATTTATGCCAATATTTCTAATCTTCATCATTTGGGCTCTTACTCTTGGCCCAATAACTCATGTGAGCGTATTTGTACAACTCATGTACTTACTTTACTTATTGGATTTTTTTAATTATCCTTTTATTAGATAATTTATTCATAGGCCAAGATTGTCCATGGTCCAAATATCATAATGGGCTATCATCCCATATTATTTAAAGTCTACCCATATATTTTTGTTTATTTATAATTCACTTTGGGTCATAAAATAATGAGTTCTTCGACTTATTCCTTAATTATGCTAATAAGTCGCATAAATTCTTAAACTAAGTCCGAACGATTTTTCTATGCCCAAATTTCATGATGGGTAATTAGAGAACATTATTTAAAGTATAACTACTATTTTTACGAAATTTTTATAGGGGTTTATACGCATGCAATAATGATGCGTATCGTTTTAATTGATTGAATTTATTAATTGATAAAATTTCAATTTATCCATAATTTTTAATTAATGGATTTTTCCGGGGTGCTACACTTCTCCTTTAATATTTGGCTCCTAGATGATGTCTGTTTCTCATTTTAGAGTTTTCTAGAGTGAGAAGCTCTGGAGTTTTCTCTTTCGATTGTCATCTCCGCCTTGTTTTCCTCAACTCTGTCGTTGGCATTTCTATTCGGAGGGGAGGGAGTTATTTATCCCTAAGTGGAGCCCCCTCTCCTTCGCCTTTGTCTCCGGCTTTGACTGAAGGAACTCTTCCCTTTCGAGGGTTTTTTTTTGGGATAGCTCTCCCAATTTTATTCCCCTTACTTGGACTGTGTTCCGGCTCGTTAGCGAGGCGTTCCTTCCCATTCCTTTTCGTCAAAGCCCTCCGGCTGCAACGTAGTATTTGTTTCCATGTTTTGTATATTTTTCAAGTGGCTCTCTTTCATTTTGTTGGTTTGTTGTGTAAGTTGACTTTCGGACAGTGGTGGTGCATGCCTTGTTAGCCTTGTCCTTCTAGATCGGCATCGTCTCCGATTTTTCCCTCTCAATCCCTGCTTCTTTGTCTGTTGCTTTAGCTTTGAGGTTATCTTTTAGTCCGATGATGTTGAGCTCTCCCCTTGGCAGCTATGGTGTCCGAGAGTGTGCTTCTCTCTATTGGATCTCTGTCAATGTTCGACGAGCTTCTACGACAGTTCTGTGCGACATCCAACACCTGTAGCTCGACTGTTGTGGCGCCTTCATTCGCGCCACCTTCCCTCTTCCCCAGTCGATTTCCTCATGTTGCTTTGTTGTCGGCGTCGTTCGGCTATTCTTTGTCCTATGGGTTGGGGTTTTACACTTTGTGTTTGAACGTTTGGTTCTGGGGCTATTGCTTGTAGTTGGGGCTTTTGTTGGTGGCGTGCACCAATTGCCTTCGACAGATGACATTGTCTTTCTCCTATTGTTGTATATGGTGTCATTTGAACGAATGAATCATCTTTCACAGTTAAAAAAATGGAATCTCTTCTCCTTTGGACCAAAAAAGAACAAATAAGGGAAAGAAAAGTTTCATATATACCTACAAAACCTATAATATTGTTCTATATTTCTATGTTCTTTATGTTGTCTTACGTGCTCTTACTATAAACCATATTTCTTCATGTATAATCCTACGATCATCTTCCATTTACTTAACTTTAATTACATACACATTATGATAGAAAGAAAGGAAGACTCTTGGTCTAATTTCCAACCTAATCAAAAGCATTACTCCAATTTCGATGATTGGACAAACCATTACTCCAATTTCGATCCAGCCCAACCCAAACAAATCCAACTTAAAAGGCCCACGACCATTTGATGGGCCCTTCGAATGGAAACGCAATGCCAGTTAGCCCACGATCGGTGAGCGTTTCTAGAAGGACATTTACATATACACCTCTTCTAAAGTAAAAATTGTAAAAAAGTCTTGTATCATGGTATCTTAGATTTATAATTGCACATCTACCCTTTGTTTGTGAACTCTAAGTAATAAACTAATAGCGAAATAACCATGTAATATTATGTATTTTCCTACATCACCACTTAAGGAAAATTTGTAACTTATTGATAGAAAGTGATGAAAAGATCATACATGATAATTGGTTCACAAACGAAGGACATTTGTATAAGTGAATAATAACTTTTATGTAATTTTCTCTTTAAAAGGGTGATAAATGTAACTGTTTTGTGGAACACTAGCCCTATGAGCATGTCGCTGGCGCTGCAACCAGATGGGCCATTTGCCGTTGGGCGGGTAGGTACAGTTAGAGAGAGAAACTAGAGAGAGAGAGACACAAGGCAGAGCAAAAAGCAAACTGCTAAGGAGAGAGAGAGGGCGGAACAGCAGTGCTGCGAGGAGGAGGAAGATGACAGAGACAGACATGGTGATGGTTGCTGCCGCCGACGCTGCTGCAGAAGCCGCGTCGCTGGCGGATGTCGGGGAGCGCGGCAAAGCTGCTGCTGCTGCCGCTGCCGCTGCCGCCGCCGCAAGTGCGGCTGCTGCAGCACAGGCGGGGGGTGGCCCGGGGAGCTGCGATGCCGGGGGCCGTGTGGCGGCGGAGGACAGGGTGAAGGGGCCCTGGTCGCCGGAGGAGGACGCGATCCTGGGCCGGCTGGTGAGCAAGTTCGGGGCCAGGAATTGGAGCCTCATAGCGAGGGGGATTCCCGGACGCTCCGGCAAATCCTGTCGCCTGCGGTGGTGCAACCAGCTCGACCCCAGCGTCAAGCGCAAGCCTTTCAGTGGTATAACGTTTGGGAACATAACAACACCCTCGCCCTTCCATCTTGTGTTGCGCGTGGCGACTTGTTCTTCATTGTTAATGTTCTCGCGTTGCTTTGTGATTTCGTGTTCTTTTGGGGTTATTGAATCAGAAGAGGAATGGGCATGGGAATGGGGGTACTATGGTTTCTGGATGTTTCCTTGATAAAGGTAGTTCCTTTGGTGCCTTGCTTGTTGTGACCCATGCTGAACTGATTGACACTGGAAACTATGCGAATGGTGAAATTTAGAGATGGAAATTTTGATTAAGGGTTTAGGCATGGTTTGACTGCAAGGAGACAGTTAACCCCTTTTAGTGAATGTGATATTAGTTTGCAAAGCAGTGGTGTGACAAGTTTGGACTGAGTGTGTATCTTCTTTCCTTTTCACTATCTGGAAACATTTGCCTCTAAAGTTTGGTATTATGAGTCTATGACAAACTGGAAGGAACGGGTTTACCATCCTTTGAGGGGATAGGGAGAATTGGCTTTACTGACATATTGTTAATTTCTCTATTGCATTCATAATGTGCTATAAGCATCAAATTGATGCTCCAACATCAGGAGATAAGATTCCAAATGTTTGATTAATGCTTCAAACTTGGCATTGTTATTTGGTTTCCTTGTAGAGGTATCAACTGCATTCAATGAGCTTGAAAGTGAGTTCAAGGTTCCATACATAATGGTTCATTCTCCATCTCGTACATAACAATTGTAGCCGATGGAACTGTTAGGCAGAACACGCTTTAAATAGTGTAGGTGCTTAGTTGGAGCATCAAAAAGGGATATGATTATCCGAAGTCTATTGATTCTTGCATCAAAATGAAGTCATTGTTGTCATCTAAGTAACAGTTGTCCCTTTTCTAGATACCTTAGATAATATTATTTCCTTGCTGTTGGCGATGGCGTTATCCTTTCTTCCTGTCAAAGCATTAATACGCCATTTTCTACATAATGGGAAGTAAAAGACGTTTGAAAACCTTGTTGCACCACCATACCAGTATAAGTTAGAAAAACAAAGAGTGAGCAGATTTCTTCCTTTCAATTTCTTATTCAGCCTTAGTGTTCCCTCTGTGTGCATGCAAGGAAACAGTTGGTGTTTCAGTTTCTCCAATATCATATATGACAATGCAGCATTGGGATTCCCCAGCAGTAACTATACTGTCTTTTTTGGTCAATGGGCTACTTTTTATTTTCTATAGACATGGAGGTTTTTCCTTCCCATGTTTGGTTTTCAATTACTTTCCTGTTTCACTTTTAGCATCTTTTTTTATCTACTTTTTGTTTATTGTTGATAAACAATTTATTGGTTCAGCTCTTTTATGATGCTTCAGTAGTATGTCCTAGCATTCTTCTTGGCAGCATATTCCTTCTTTATATGGTTAATAGATCATCATCATCAGAGCCTTATCCCATTATTTGGGGTCGGCTACATGAATTCTTTTCCGCCAAAAATTTCTATCAAGTGCTATAGTCGTGTTTAAACTCAAGAGGTTCAAGTCTTTCCTAATAACATCGCACCATCTCATTTTAGGCCTTCCCCTAGCTCTTTTACTGGTATCCACTCAGATTTTGTCACATCTTTTAACTGGCGCTGAGTTAGGGTGACGGTGCACGTGTCCATTATATGGTTAATAGATATTTGCAGAAAACTACAAGCCTTTTTTTATTTATATGGCTGTGAAAATGTTTCTGTGTTGTGACAGCTATTTTCGTATGCTATTACTAGTTTTGGAGATGGTATTGCTTCATAATTTTGTTGAGGCATATTTGGTTATTGTTAAAGGCCTGAACTCTAACCCAAATCCTAGGCATTAAGTTGAAGGAATCCTCGACATATATAAGAGCAAAACTCCCACGGATATCCGATATGGGACTAAACACAACATCTCCCTTCATGCCAAACCAACCCGGTTTGAGGCGCAACACAGGTAGGGGACAAGTGTCCACATATGGAGGACTATCCAATGGGTAAAATCTGCTCTGATACCATGCTAGAGGCCCAAACTCTAACCCAAAACCTAGGCATTAAGTTGAGGGAATTCTCAACATATATAGGAGCGAAACTCTCACGGATTTCCGATACAGGACTAAACACAACAGTTATGATTGAGAAAAGGTCTCAGTCCCACTCTCGTAGATTAGAGTGGTATCGAAAAGGTCAGCATTTTTAAGGTTTTTGTTATGATTGCTTGTTTCTATCGTTCCTTGATATATGCCTGTAACACATATCTGCAACATGTTTTATCTGTGTTGCTGAGAAAGAAAGACTTGCCAAAAGAAATAATTTTGTTGCATTCACAGTTCTGACATAACTTTGATACTTTCCAAGCACTGGTCGTCATGTTTACAAGCTGAGTGTTTGGATCCTTATCTAAGACCTGTATTTAAGAAAACTCTTCACTTGGCCTCTGCAACTGGGCTGTTTATATTCATGATATTTCTGTGGTTTTTGAAATTTAGTTCTAATGAGTTTTTCTGTTGCAAATAACTTTTAGTTCTATGTTCATTTGTATGGAAGTTTAGAGGTTTTATTGTTTTTTTATTTATGTGGAGTGAAACATAAGGTGATGTCAAGGACTGAAGAGTTAGCTGAAAACCGTTTGTTCTCTTAGAAAAGCTTCCATGTTTGAGAACAAAATGAACTACATAGGTGATTTGTTGTTCAGTTTCATGTATCTTCACTTCCTCCTCAGGAAGGATGTGATTATGCAATACTTCATTTACCTATAGATACTACATTTGATTCTGAAACAAAATCAAATTTCATTCAATGAGGTCATTGTGAAAAATATGGAAATTTACAACATGTGTATATGATTTCTTCTATTCACTGCCATTTGAGCGAGGTTCCATGTTTTTCAGGATTTCTGAGCGGCCAGATTCATCTCATATCCATTTTTTTTCCTAACGTGGGATGATAATATGGAGTAGCATGCCAAAAGCAAGTAATTGATGCCACTATTTTGGACCACTATTTTGGATGAAAATTCAGGAGAAGAGTTCAGAAGATTTGAAATTTTGTTCACTGATATTATATATTAGAGATATGTATGTTATATTGTTATACCAATCAGTTTTTTTTTCTATAGTTTCAGTCTGTTAGTTTTTTTCTCTCATTTCCTGCTTGAAGCTCTAAGTTCAATGTTATTCAGATTTTGACACCCTCTCCTTCATTCAAGACTCTTCTATCTAGAAACGAAAAGATCAGAGTTGTTTTAGACTCAACATAAAAGTTTATTGGAAATTTTCCATTTGGTCTTAGATTGCAAAGAAATGCTGATTATTCCCGAGGTCAAACATATTCTTTCAATTTCACTAAAATTGCCAAAAAGGAGCAGATTTTTTTTTTTTTGGGTGACAGATGACTTCAAATGCTTAACTCATATTTTGATTCTTTGAATGTCAGTTTGATGAAAAAAGTGCTTGGAATTTTTCACCTGCATTTGTGAAAAAAGAGCTCACACTACCTTTCTGAGAGAAACTTCCTTCTGTATAATATTGGAACATAGAAATCTGCAGCAGCAGCTGTGATGTTTTATTTTGCTGTGGACACAGCCTCAGAGTGGATATTTGAAGAGTTTTGTAACTTGGGATGCAAACTGATCCTTAGAGACAATTATCAAATTTGCATGCTAGGACATTTCAATTTGGCTAGCAAGCTGGAGATCCTATGCCAAGTCTATTTGATGGCTCAGGTATAGCAGTTTTCACACAAACTCTTTGAAGAGCCCATCAGGCTAGCGGGCTGGAGATCCAAAAGCTTGGTTGTGTTTATCAGAAGCCATCATCCTTTCTTTAGAGTTTATTTCTAAAACTGAAGATTATAGGGGCAGACCATGAAAATAAATCATCAGCTGGAACAATGCACGATGATCTACCTGTAGTCTTATCCATGGACGCAGCTTGTGCCTGTGAGGCATTTTTGAGGACCTGCCATTTCTTTTAGTTTTCTAGATTTGTATCAGTGCCAGATTCTCTGTGCATTAAACCTCATGAAAATCAAAAATTTGGAACACTATTTGAACCTTTTGTTATTAAGGAGTGCAGATCAAGCTTAGAGTTAAGGATGCTACTAAATATAGTCTGCCTCTCACATGCTATCAAGGATGAAATTGTTGTACTTAAGAATTCAGATGCCAGGTTCTTTTAGACCTTTATAAGTGAATAGGATAAGGTGGGAGGCAGACTATATTTAGTATAGTCTGCCTCTCACATGCTATCAAGGATGAAATTGTTGTACTTAAGAATTCAGATGCCAGGTTCTTTTAGACCTTTATAAGTGAATAGGATAAGGTGGGTTAGGGAAGGATCAGAAAACCCAAGATTTGACTTTTTTTTTCTTTGGTTGCAAACATCCTATCCTAGTGGGAGAACTAAAACCATGGAGAAAAGGGAATAAGTCAACAGACCTTTATCCCGCATAGACCAGGGTTTTCCTATCTGACTTACCAAAGCAGCCTCAAGCCGTATGCCAGCGAATAAGGCCTGGATAAGCATCCCCATCCATTTAATCAATGCACCTTGGGCTTTTGGAGCTTCTTCCAAATTCTGGAGCTAGGAATCTGGGAGGAATGTGGTGATCATTCTTGGTCAGAAACCTGCACACTCTGTTGTCAAACCCGAGAAAGCACTATACTTAAACCTTTTCCTGAATTTCAGTTTGTCCTCACTGAAGACCAGATCCAAGGTAGAATTTTTTAGTCTATAAATTTTGACAAATAAGTATCCAAGCACGTGTGATACTGGGTTTGTTGCATTAGTTGATAAGAAAAGTCCATCTATGGATCACCTTTGAATCTATGATGGCATATTTCCTATTCAACATGTGGTTTGAGTGTCATAGGATGTAAGGTCAAATAGAACCTGTTTCCTTCAATATTTTCCATTTCACTGGTTTGAGGCTTACTGTTCTGAAGATGGCTTATCCTTGGTGTTGGAAATTGGATTATGCATTTGAGTTACTTTCCTTTGTTGTTTCAACATCAGGTAATTTGATGAATATGATCATATAGTCCACCATGTCAAACTCTGCTTCTCGTTTATTGCTTCATGAAACCTAAAATTTTTCAATGCTAAGGAAACATTTCATGTATTGATGATAGGTCAGTAATGCAAATTTTACCAAGAGCCTCGGCACTGATGAAAACATCTTCTGGAACCTATGACGTTATTTTCGGTAGCTAGCATGCATGTATAATAAGTAGAAAAAGGATCCTTGGTACATGAGATGTGCCTTTCTTCACACAATCTTCCTCTTGACGCATCCTGAGGGATCATCCTTTATTCTGGGATTTGAAAAGTTATTAGCAAAGCCATATATGGATATTCTATCATTAAACTTGTCAAAAGTAAAAAGCAAACTCTATTCACCTTCCTGACCGAGATACTTGACTATTGGTCATCCAGCTCTAGATGGTTTATTTGAATTGATTCGCCTTTGTCAGTATACAAGTTTTCTTACATGTTTTGTTCATGGATCCCTATATTCTGTGGCCAGTGCTACTTGCTATTAACCTTTATTTTGTGTTTCTTGAAGAAAGAGATCTGCAGAATGTATTCCTGACATGAAGATGCTAATCTTCCTGGATCTTTGCTGCAGAGGAAGAGGACAGGATTATAGTGGCTGCTCATGCGATCCATGGAAATAAATGGGCATCAATAGCAAGGTTGCTAGAAGGTAGAACCGACAATGCAATAAAGAACCACTGGAATTCCACTCTGAAACGTAGATGCATGGAGATTGGCAAGACAAAGCTGGCATCTACTTTTGTCGTTGAGGGTGCTAGTGTGGATAAGACCAAGGGATCATCTGACGATGTCACGTCTTGTGGGGATGTGAATTCCTTCAAGTCTTCAGAAGGTAGAGACACTAGTTTACCTGAGCTTGCATCAGATCAATCTGAAGATAAGGGCCAAGCAATAGATGACCACTGCATCAATGAAGTGAGGGATCCACCTAATCTATTCCGGCCTGTTGCAAGAGTGAGTGCCTTCAGCCTTTACCATCCCCTTGCTGGCAATGCCGGTAGCTCTCTATTGTCAGGACCACCCGCAAAATGCAATTCTCTGACCGAATCTTCCAGACATGAGAGCAGGTTCTTCGAGTTGCTGAATGGCATCTGCGGCGAGCCCCAGGTGCCATCTCAATGTGGGTATGGTTGCTGCAGTCATAAACATGATGCAGGTAATCACAAAAGCTCCTTGTTAGGTCCGGAGTTTGTTGAATTTGTAGAAACACCACCGGTTTCTAGCCATGAACTGGCCTCAATGGCCAGGGACTTGAGCAGTATTGCCTGGCTTAGGAGTGGTCTGGAAAATGGTAATGCCAGGATGCTGGAACCGTAACCTAGCTGTACAGCTGTTTCAACGCACATGCAACTAATGGGCAACAGTGCAATTCATGAAAGTGATCACCTGGGGAGTTGAGAAAGAAACCAATGAGCTAAACCATGTCTTGGTGCCTTACATATCAAAAATTTTGTCATATTGTAGAACCAAATTGCAGCTTTTTCTGTGTCAGGGAGCAAACCATACTAACATCGCATAAAAACTCTGAACACTCATTATTGGGGATGCTGCACCTAGGCACCCTGTGCAAAAGATTAAAATTTAAACGACCAAATCTGTGGCTGTTCTGACCAAAAGACAAGAATCTGGGGATCCTGCGTTTCCTGTCTGTTGTACTCTGGCACTCATGTAGTATTTGCACAATCAGGAAACCGGCTTCCATCTGCATCTCTTTGCCAAAAGCTTTCTTCTTTGGCATTAGTGTCTGGAATTCTTGATTTCTGGGTGTTGGTGTCTTATCATGATTCAAAGCAGCAGGCGCTCTACTCGAAATCTACAGCAATGATCACTTTTCTATCAAACTTCTCCACCGCAGCTCTCTCTCTCTTTCTCTCTCTTCTGGATAGCTGCTGTCCTGGGTCGATGCTGATAGATTCATCTCTGTTTTTTAAGGCGAGATTGCACAAAAGACATGATGTTACATCAAAGAACAAAACACAAGGTGATGTGGAAAGAAGAGACTTTTGTAGAGCCAAAACTTGCATGAGGCTTGCTTGTTCAACTCAAACTGCACCAAGGGACCTCGGTGTCTGGTCCTCATAAAATCCTACAGAAAAAATGGAAATGCCCACCGCCCAAAGCAGGTTGGAATCTCCCAATATCATTATTTTCCGGCTGGGCATTTCATCGAGCAACTTGCGCGCATGTTCTCACTTCGACAGCGACTTGGGATTTCCCAATGGTATGGACTCTCATTTAAATCATATCGACTTTGGTTTTGATGATCTTAACCCCTCTGAATTCCAACATATATATATATATACATGTCCATGTGAAATCAAATATTCTGCAATCCGGTCGGCCTCTTTTTCCTCTGGTTGGCGCCAACTCCCACTTGCTTTTGACTCTGGTTGCCATCCATTGCTGCCATTTCTCTTGTTCTACCTGTTTGTCTCAACCATAAAGAGATGGCAAAATTATTGCCCCATCCATGTCGCATCACAGAACTGTGGTGTACCTGGGCAATCATAAACTCGGTCCATCTCCACCTCCTCTGAGGTGCCAAGCCAAGAAAAAGGTGCCAAGCCAAGAAAAAAAGGTAAAAATAAAGGGTTTTCTACATTAATACCCCATTTTAAACAAAACAATTTGTGTGAAACTCTGTTCTATATTTGTATCTATATACTTACACCGCTCGTTATGTTAATTAAATGTGATGAGAGAGAGAGTATATATATATATATATATATATATAGGAAAGATTTTTTCATAATTTTTATTTTAAGGGTATTTTTAGTTGGGATTGGGCAAAGGACGATAGTTATCAGAAAAAAATTCGATCATATAATTACTCGAAGTTAATATAGTATTTTTTGTAGTTGTGCTTTGAATTTCACAGTAATTTACATTGGACTCTCTTAGAAGATTAATTATTTTGCACGTATATTTTTTATAGAGCGAGTGGCGAAAAGTTAAGAATATGCTTAAAATATTTTTTATCATTATTTTTAGTATGGATATATATATATATATATATCCAAAAGTGAATGAAATATTTGAAGTATTTTTTTACGTCCACGTCATGGTAGTCATTGTATATATGTATATAAAAGGGAAATACTTATTGTAGTAAAGTTGATGTGGAATCTTTCAAGTTTCAACTAATAAGATTATTTGTAAAGTAATTCACATCAATTTTGTTGTCTTTCATGAAGGGCCATAAATTATAAATCTAAGAAAGATTTTTATATAATTAATCTTCTAAAAAGATATACATATATATATATTGTGTGTGTGTGTGTGTGTGAAAAAAACTCTTCTACATTTTATGATCATAAAATATAAGAAAATGCTAGCCTGCAGCGTAGGAAGATATATATAGGCCAAAGGGGTACTCAGATCGGACGGCTGAGATTGAGTGCTTGTATCAGATGGCTGAGATTCGCTTCCACGGTGTCATCATACGGGGGTTCGTCGCCATTTACGTGGACCGAGGTTGCAGACGTGGGACCCACGCCGTCCACTTTGTGGCCTTTTTCTCAGTTCCAGATTCCACCCGTTGCTTCTAACAAAGGGGATCCCCTGATTGGGCCTATTCAAACAAACACGTCACCCACTCATAAGACAGCGACGTGGGCGGCCCAATCCAGTGACCTCCTCTTTACAAAAGCCCAACGGGATTAAAAAGGTGTTTCTAAGTACGCTTGCTAATTAAGTAAAAAACTCTTAGTGACGTCGTCCGTCTCATTAATCCAGTCCACATCACGGTAATTAGCATTCTAATCTGACGATTAACTCCTAACCTCGTCCACGCACGCCCCCGTCTCTGTCGTTGCGCCTTTAGATTATTAAAGGAGTTTGGGATAATTGCAAAGACTACCCTGTTACAAACATAATTGCAGAAACGTCACTTTTATGTATCAATGTAATCCTAGGATACAAATATAGATGTGGAAGATACCCCTGCCATTAATAGCCATCTAATAGCATATGATGGCACTTACGCACTTATCTCCATACATAAGATTATCTTTCACTAATAAATCATGATCTTGGGAACATTTTTCTTGGAACCTTGATTAAATGCTAAACTTAATTAGTCTTTTTTTTGTCATTACCTCCGTTCTGACAATGACATAAAAACCTCAAAACCTCCCACTTGATAAGTCTTGATAGTTGCTAGTTATCGGACCTCTTAACACAAAAAAGTAATTATTTTGATAACATAGATAGCTTTTCAAAACTTTTTCACCAATAAAAGTTTTAATCGTATCCCTTTGGGTCTCATAAAATTATTAATCTTGATAATTTTATCTGCCACATCAAAAACTTGATAAATAGAGATATCTTATCCGAGAATAACTTATCTATAAAAAAACTTATCAAGTTATCAAAGAGATTAAAGCCGTTTAATAATTAGATAACCCTTGATAAAGGGAGTTTTATCGGTCTTCATAAATAGAAAGTTGTTTTGGTAATCTAGATAGTTTACTAAGACTTTATCATTAGTTATTAGTCATAAGTCATGATAACCCTGGTAAAGGTACCAGCTATGATTAATTTATTTTTTGTCAAATTTAAAAATATTATAAACTGGTTTATTTTATTCATGAATAATTTATTCGCATAGTGGGCTCTAAAGACAGAAGACCACTACAACGTAAGGGGAGTTACTTGTTGCTGTCCGACCACCTACCCAAGCAGGATTAATTGTGGCGTGGGAGGTGTTGGTGCTTTCACGGAGCCAACGAGGAAAGTGGAGTGGCCTTCAGTGGCCTATGAAGCGAAGGCAATTTGATGGATTGGGTCCTTTTGTATTCTTAAGATATGTTAGACTGGTCATATGAAAGAATGTGACGTTCTATCTCCCCAAAACAACCCAACCCAAGTTGCAAAGTCCCATCATGAAACCTTCAATGTAGTTGCCAAGTAAGTTATAGGGAAGTAGTTGATGAAGTGGGTTAATTGTATGGCTGCAAATGGAACTCGATATACCGATATTTCGATTCGATTCTGATAGAAATTATCAGTTTCGAAATTAAAAATTGATACCGATAATTTATCGGAATCGGTATCGAATTTTTCGATAAGTTATCGGCATCAGAATTGGTATCGGTTAACCGATCAATTATCCATAATCTCAAAAGGTAAAACCATAGTAAGCACCTTAGTTTATCGAAATTTTGGTTCCGATAATGTTATCGGAATCGGAATTAACCATTCCGATTTTATCAGAATCGGAATTATAGTTTAATTGTCGAAATCAGAATCTATGTTTCCAATTCCGAATCCGACTCGGTTGCAGCCCTAGTTAATTGGTAAAGATCTTTTCTCATAATAACATTAACTTGTTCTCATATCTTATCACTCAGAGAAAGAGAGAAAATAAGAACTCTCACACACTGATATGCCAGCTACTGTTAATAATAATGAGACTAACTATAAGGTCTTAATTAATGGATAGTGCATGATAGTGCATAGGCATGTATTTCCCCACCAACCCCACCTTCTTATAAATGTTAACTGCTTCCCCTAATCCATGAGGGAGGAGTACTCTTATCTTCTCAATTGGGGCTCTTAAAAAAACCCAAGTTTTTTCCTTGATACACTCCCCCTCCAAACTCACTGAAACTTACTCCAATTCACATGTCAGTGTCATACACCAGAGTGGTTGGGCAAATGGAATGGATATGGTCTTTCCCTCTCTTTTCTCTTTTCCCTTTTCTTACTGCAATTTGCAGGAATCAAAACTTTGCTCATGTGGTGTGAGGGGTGGTCCTCCCATCAGGATTTAGGACCTTTTTTCTTTAACTCGTAGCAATCAATAAAATAGTTCAGTGGTCAGTTTAATAATCCTGGTATCCTGCTTTGTCCCAACCAGCAGGCCCCTCCAACCTGAGGCTTTTAAGAACCATTCCACTCCATTAAACTACTGAACCATATCCACTTGTGTAACTGTTCTTTGTTCTTTTTCTTCTCCTCTCCACATTGTATGCACAAGCTTTCACCTTTCCTCACATGCCCTCCTTCCCTTGTGATCCTCTGGGGAGTTTTTTTTTTTTTTTGCTGCAGTAAATGGTATCTCAATCTTGCCAAAGAGTTATGATTCAGTTGGTATCATACTGTTTTTTTATTGGGAAATTAAGTCTTGAATTCAAATGTCGTTTTTCAGGGTTGTTTGAGAGAAAATATTTAAGTTATAAATTTGTGAGGGTCAATGTTCAAGTACTCTTTTCAAGTGGTGGGGCAATTAAGCGTTTTTTTTAATCTCTACAATAAAACCCCTTGATCTGAAATAATCATTTGCACACACACAATATTTATTTGTTTTACATAAAAAAATGACCTCTAATTAAGAAAAAAAATACATCTGATAAATTATTGAGAATTTGTAAATAAAACTCCTTTCTTTGCTTTAGTAAACAAAAGGTGATGTGAGATGAATCGATCAACTTCACCGCCTATTAATCTATGTCATCATCATGTGAATATCAACATGGTAGTTGGTTGACACAGTGACAATAATCATAGCAATCTATAATAGTTGACGATAACGGATGACGACGAGAGGTAACAACGATCTATATCAATTATCTAGTCACTACATTACTATTGCACGTTAAGAACATGGATTAATAAGGCGTGAGGTGGATCATCTCAACTCACATCCTAACCACAATTATGTACATCAAAGAGAAATTTTTTCTGCCTACATTGGATTAATAAGTACCACCCACTGATCAGTAAGTATTGTAGACACATATGAGTGAATCTTACAGATGTCACATAATTATAAATTCTTTTTCCCACTTATATTTAAGGTGGGCGGTGTCCACCGCCCCCCCAAGGGCAAAAAGTCACTCTCTACATCAAAATATTACTCCCCTCAAAACATGTTGTCCTTAGTTCACACTAGATCTTATTCATTACTACCCTGAGGGCAGGGGCATCTGTGCTGTGAAGTTATGATGCTGGCCCTTCTTGTGAGTCTGTGCCTTTGTACAAAAAACTGACGGTTCGGTATATTTATTGACATATAAAAGGACATGAACCCTACCTACTTACCTTCTTCTGCACTAAATCCACATCCACGGCCTTCTTAAATGGAGTTGGGTCCTGATCCATACCCTCAAGGATAAGTACGTTTTCAGAGGCAAGGAATCAACAGAGAGGAGTTTAAGTTAGCTGGAATTTTTAAATGGGGAAGATATCTGGTTAGTGGGATCGGTGAAACAGATCGGATTCTTTAGATATTGATATGTACCGAAGCATATCAATCTAGTTTGATCTGATTTATGTTTAAATTTTAATAATAGAAAATAAGTCAATAAAAATTATCGGGTTAACTGTGCTTGAGACGGCAAGACTCTCATAATTAAACGGAGATTAGGGCTGTAAACGGAGTGGATATAAGTTTTTCGATTTCGATCCGAATAGTTAATCAGATGAATTGGGCGGGCTTACTGGACCGACCATGGAGACCATAAAAGGGAACATATTAGAAATGTTCGATGTTCTTAACACATCTATGATAATCTTATAATTTATTGGATCTTCAATCAAGTGGCACTCTTACTTTTCTAATAATATACTAATCACATTGCCACATCTTTAAGAAGAAACAAGAAAGCTAGCTAAACAGACACATGTATACTTGGGTGGAAATCCCCATTGTGGGGTATCTAGCAGTCTTTGTCATCTTTCTTAGTTTCAACTAAGACCCCACATCACATCACACCAAAAAGATGTACTCACACTCCAATAGGGGAAGACACCCAACTAGAATATGATCAAAGTGGTCCATTAAGAAGTAAGAAAGAAGTTAGAGTTCCTTGCTTGCACTTCAATACAGTCTTCAGTTCTATCAAATCTTGTACTCCATTACACAACTATACCAAACAAATTAACCATCCATGATTACACACACCAATCATGAATTCTAAGCCAATGTATAGATCTATTTAAGAGAGAAGCAACACTGCTCCTTTTGCTTATGAGGACATGCATGGGCTGCCCTCAAAAGTTGCAAAGAGGCACACCCACATGCAAAAGTTGAGATGCCCTTGCAATTCCTAAGGATCTTGACCACTCACATGTACCCTTGTTGACTATGTAGTAACTTCAAAAAGAGGGGGGAAAAAATGGAATAAAGAGAACTTTGGAGATTCTCCACCAGGGAGTTGGGGAGGTAAAAGGATGAAACATAGGCTGTGAAATCTTGAACCCTCACATGACTTGTTGGCCAACCCCACACAAACAAATGTTGTTCTCATTTAAATTGGAGAAGAAGATGGTCAATTGAACCCCCAACACCCCTATCTTCTTATTATGACTCATCTCATTTTGACTTGACTCGTTGATTTGACTCAATTAATTTTTTTTCTCTAAAATAAAAAATAAAAAAAAATTGAGGATAGGATCGAATTGGCGGTCGATCAAGCCATTTCGATTTCAAAATCCGTCTCAATCAAGTCTGATATGTGATCCTTGACATTAATCCATCCTAACTTGGGTCAAGACATGATCAAATTTTGACTAAAGGTTCCAATCTCCATCAGTTTTGCCCAAAAAAAATGTTTGAACAAATTTTGCCAATCTCCGTCAACCATCCCAATCTGAGAGCACCACCTCTAACATAATCCACATCTTGGGAGGATCACGCATCCGACGGCCACGGTTGAAACAGAATCCTACACTGGACCCAACTGGAAAAAGACAACAGACGCAAGGTGGATAGCTAGATAGCCTCGCCCTCAAAGCTTTGCTATTAAAAGCTGTAACGTATATATCAACTGCCCGGGTTTCTCTCCTACTTTTATGTTGAGGAAATTTAGGGGAATATCTAAAGTTTTAATAACTCCATGCCCCTCTTTAAATCTGCGGATGTTTGCAATTTTTTTGGGTGAAATATCATATTTATATGTATGCCCACCTTTGAATTGTTTGTAAATTGCCAAAAAGATATCTTCAGTACCCACTCCAAATTCTTACATTGTTAATTTTAAAGATTAATAGAAAGGAAGGGTATAGTTATAAGTGCTTGGATATATCAGGGTTATTTCGACTATTTTATGAATGTTAGGGGTACATATACACATAATAGCCAATACGGCAGTTACTTTACAGATATAATATAGATAAGCTGATAAGGATTTAACTATTATTGCATATAAGCCCAAAACTTAACGTTTATTGCATCGATAGGAAAGGGGAGCCTCCCCTATATAACTATAAAGAGGCTTCCCTCTATGTGTCCTCTCCTCCTCTCTTCTCGGGAGAGGGAGAGAGAGAGAAGCTCGTTAGCTCACCTCCTCTCTCTAACCTGTGGATTTCTCGTGGTGTGTGCAGAGTTGAGTAAAAACCAAAGAGGGTGGGGAGAGCGGTGGAGGTGGTGGGGAGTGGGATTCCTCCCTCTGAGAAGGGGGGCTTGTAGATTTCTTCTTCTTTCGGTCCCCATCTGCTGCTGCTGCTGCGGCTGCCGGTGCTGCTTGGCGGTGGAAGTGTTGCTTACGCTACTGTAGAAGAACAGAGATGCCCCCACCCCACCTCTTTTCTTTTGTCTACAGCTTTTTCTTGCGAGGCTGACTGATAGGGATCGCCGACCCTCACACCCGTCTTCCTCGGGACGCCCACCCCCACCCCCCACCTCCTCCGCTGTCGGCGTCTTATATTTCTGGGTTCGCCCGGTGCTTGGTTCTTCTCCTCTCCTCTCCCCCCTCCCTGTTGAGGGTGGATGGAACCCGTCTTCCCCTTCTCAAAAGATCTCATTTTGGTCGTCTTGCAATCTTATGCAGTTGGCGGGGTCTGGTTAGGATTTGGGTTTCGCCGAAATTGGTCCGCAATTGCCGCTTGAGGTGATGGCCTGGTAGGTTTTTGGGGGATTGGAGGGGTTTCCTTTTGTGGGTTTGGGTTGCTTCCCCACTGAAGCGGGATTGCGATCACCCATGAGGATCCATCCTTGTGAATGGTAGTTCGTTCTTGAATCCGTTGCGTTTTCTGCCGTCTGCTTCCTTGTACAGAGTTGTAGAAAATTGGCAAGATCACGTCTCTCGTGACTCCTTACTCCTTAGCATCGGAAATTCCGTGTTCCGCGGCTTGTTTTTGCCTCATTTTGGTGGGTTTCATTACAAATAGAAGGCGAGATTTAAACGGCACAAAGATCTCAGCTTGTAGTGTTTCCTGCATTGTTTGAATCTTCGTTCTTGTTTCGTGTGGAGCGGGAATTTTTTTCCCTATTTTCTGTTTTTCGATGCCTCTAGCAATCTCACGTTAGTTTCTGGTGAAGGAAGCATTCGTCTTTATTTCTTCCGGAGTCTGTTTTTTCTTCCTCGACTGCCCGACAACTATACTCGAGGCATCTGTGTTCCCGTTGTTTTCGGGAATGGCAGCACAAGGAGAGAAGGCTCATGGCGACATCGAAGCTGGAGCACATCAGCCTCCAGAGGCCGATGGGAGCGATGCCAGCGACTGTTTCTCTGATGCAGAGGACCAGTCGTGGCACTCCTCCCGTCATTCATACTGTGCTGAGGCGTCATTTGATGAGCTCCGGCTCTCGAATGCGTCTGTATCTGATCATGAGGCGGGAGTGCCAGAAACCTACAGGGCTTCCTCTGTCTCGAAGTGTTCTCTTGAGATTGATCTGGAAAGTGGGGTTCCAGAGATTAAGGTCGATACCATTAAAGATGAGAAGGACTGCCGGATTTGTCACCTGAGTCTGGTGGACTGCGCTCAGGAGTCGGGTTCCCCTATTGAATTGGGATGTTCTTGCAAGGATGATCTGGCGACAGCCCACAGGCAGTGTGCGGAGACCTGGTTCAAAATCAAAGGAAACAAGTAAAGCACTGCAACTTGACTGTTCCCATTTTTGATTAAAAAAAATGGGTCATTTGTTAGGATGTTCTGGATCTGTCCATGATCATTTTGTTTGACGACAGTCATCTGCATGAAAATTTAGTTGTCAGCTTCACAGTTTCTATTGGTTTACTTGGGTGCATTTGAAGCCAGTCTACAATGACTGATTTTTGTGTCGCTACGTTTCAGTTTTCTGCTATGTTATTAGTAGTCTGCTCTTTTTTGTTCATAGCATGAAATATTAGACGCAGGAATTTATCCAAGTAACTTTTGTTGGTACTTGGTACTTTGCTCATTCGTTGTTCCTTCTTTCCTTTTTTGTGAAGAAGCATAAGGCACATCTCAAAAAGTTGGATGGCTGCAGTTAAGTTTAGTGGGTGACATTTAGTAGGTGACTAGGTGTTGCCTTCGGGAAAAAAATGTTACATTTAGTAGGCAAAGTTGCTGTTAGGATTAGGCAATTTTAGTAGATGCAACAACCTGTTCCCAGAAGCTTATGAGAAGCAATGTTATTCTCTTAAAAGAAAAGGAAAAGAAAAGGGGTTGGAAAGGTAAAGGCATTATATTTATTTCATAGTAATAATCCATAAACACAGGATAAAGGCATTAATGATCCATGTCAGTTGTGTTTTCTGTACATGCTGATCCACTTGTGGTCTCTGCCTTTCCTTTCCTGTAGGAATTGGAATCACTTGTCTCATGCTCTTGATTAATGTATCATTTTAATCTCACAGTACGAAGAGTCCACAACTCCACATAAGACCTTTGTTTCTTGTGTATGCAATTCTGGCATCAATGGGTTATCCACTCTATGTTTATCTTCTATCTGCTTCTTTCTTAATGCTTTCCTGGATATTGTCTTCTTACTATTTGACTATTCGTTATCTGGATTCTAGGTTGCACATGTTTTTACTGCATGCTGAAATCTCCACCTTAAAGATCCTTCATGGTTCTATTTACATTTGAATTTATATATGCTTCAGTATTAATTTGTTGTGCATGTTGATTTGTAACATCCATCTGGTTAGAACTGTCATATTATAATTGTTCGCCCCTTATCAGTTATCTATCTGTGATTTTGAACTGTTTAGTGCATCTAAAATGTATTGATTCCATGTGGAACAGTTGATTAAAGAAGCATTTTGGAATCTGACTGGCCAAAAAATGTGATACATGCTTCATATGTCTCAATGTTCCTGAGATTCATATTATCATTTATTTGTTTGTTTCAAAGAAATTGGAGGAGATATGTTGCTGTTATTATTTTGCAAACATGCAAAAAAACATGTCTCAAAAGGCTGACAGAAGATATTCCAAGTAATAATTAGGAAATAATTTGCTTGTTTTATTAAAGAATCTTTTTTTCTTACATTTACCCAGGTTTCTAATATTTGCTTTCTAATTTTCTGGGATCTACTTTACATGATGATTGTCAACTAGTCTTTTTATGCATGCATAACGTTACATGTTTGAATTGAAAAGTCAAGTTTAAATATCTCACAGAATTAGTAAGTTTATCTGCATTATTTGCC
Source organism: Colocasia esculenta (assembly GCA_014218235.1). Classification (NCBI taxonomy): domain Eukaryota; kingdom Viridiplantae; phylum Streptophyta; class Magnoliopsida; order Alismatales; family Araceae; genus Colocasia; species Colocasia esculenta. The sequence continues at coordinate 2,970,020 of CM024757.1, forward strand.
AAGAAACGGGGAACATATCCGAATTATTGGCCTTTGATCAATCTGCATCCTGAGTGTATAATTCATGGAAAGTTTGAATTCAGCATAGTCTAACAAAGCTTATTTCAAAATTATTTTCAAATGCTGTTTGGATGGATACGTTGGATTATGCCATTTATATCCTTATGTTACTTGCAAGTGTGCTGGGTAGAAATACTGTTGGATGATAAGGTACAAAGAGAGGAATATGCATCTGAGGGAAACCAACTGCGCATTTTTGGCAATCTGACAACGGCAACCTGTTGGTGCAACCTGGGAGCAGTGAGCACCCATAAGTTGCCCCCTCAGGAAGCCACTATTATTTCCCCTTACATAACGAAAGTTCTTACCACCAAAATTCCCACATGTATTGGCGCACTGATTCAAGCTCATACTAATAAGTTAGAGGAGCATATCAGATATGTAGTTCTGATGATTGTGATGTGAATATTTGGCTAGAATAGAAAGAGGAATTGGAAATGTACAAATCTTACTGGAGCATTACCTGCTGATTAGCATTGAAGTTCACTCTGATTGGAATCAAGGCAACTTTTCATTTGCATGTTATCATCTGGTGGTCTTTTACTCTTGATTCAAGTGTCACATTCATTTGCACGCATGGTAGCCAGTAAATTTTCATGGCATCTTGATGTAGATTTTATCTGTTGCATGTGCCTTTATGCATCAGCTATTCAGAAAAGACATGCCCCTCTATCTTCTGCGTTTCTTTTCCTGTCAGGCCACATATCATTTCCACTTCTTCCAGAATATCTAAGGTCTTTATGTTTGTTTCGTTCTCCAGGACCTGCGAGATCTGTGGGTCGATTGCAAAGAATGTTGCTGGTACAGGCGAGGCCGAGTTCATCGAGCAGTGGAATGATGCCAACAGTACTGCCCCAGCTGCTCCCCCTACTGAAAACAGGAGCTTCTGGCATGGGCATCGGTTCCTCAATTTTCTCCTCGCCTGCATGGTTTTCGCATTTGTCATCTCTTGGCTCTTTCACTTCAACGCCCCTGGCTGATCCCTGCAACTTTGCCTACTTTCCTTCATACTGCAAGTGGTGGTTGTGCGGCATCAGTCTTAATGTCTTGGAGGTTTCCTTCAGCATAGAATTTGCATGAAATGGAGGGAAAAGGGGAGAGTCCAGGAAGAACAGTAATGGGTTATGTTCTCCTCTCGAGTTGTTAACTTTTATAGCTGCCCCAATGTGAAAGTTGTCGAGTGTTCTTGCTGGGTGCTGTACTGTGTCTCTTCTTCTGCTGCTGCTTATGCGACAGCACGCTGGATTTGATGTTGAGTGCTGTGTCTGCCTCCCGGGCATTCCCTTTACACCCGGTTTCTACTCGTGAGCTTTGATTCCATTGGACTGCCCTCATAAAGTTAAAATCACCCAGAGAAAAAAAAAAAAAAAAAAAGGCAAAGAACAACTCTTGATGTGGGCGGTGGTGATGGCACATGTGTCTCAGTGTTGGTGGGTGGGAATGGCTCCCATCTGCCGACCAACATAATGCTCATGAAAAGGGAAGGAAGAAAAAGAGAGAGCTGATGCAGGAAAAGGCAAAGAAACACACACACACAACACAGACACAGGGTGGCTGTGTTCTTTCCTTGATGCCACTTTAGATCTGATTGTTTAGTCTCTCTCATGGCGTCTGTCAGATCGAAGCATCGTCTGGTTACCCACCTTTGGGAAAGAGTTTGAAATGGGGGTAGTTGGTGAGCTACCTTTCTACTACTAGTTGCTCAATCCTAGGGGTGGCTTAAGTCATTAGTATTAGTTTAGAGGGGGGATAGACTGTCCGTCTTGCTAAATTTGTTTTTGGCCTATTTATTTAAAGTTTATTTTAATCGGTTATCAAATCGGTTCTATCATTTCATAAGGTAAAATAATAAGTTGTCATCGGTGGTTAAGATCTTCTCGGTTCTATCATGTACATCGTAAGGTACATCGTAGGTCTTACAAGTTATACATAAAAAAGACAGCACTAAACTCTAGACTCACTTATCTCTCTTTTCAAATTTTATCAATCTGTCTCAGGAGAAGTATCCCTTAAAAAGCACCCAACATGCACATAGGTGCACATATTTCTAATGTTATTTTTAAAATTTGAATTCGAGGGAGGAGAGCTGTGAGTGAGAAGCAGAGAGTGATACGGTGGCCCAGGCCGAAGGAATTCCAAACATAGCACTTTTTTTTATTGTTGAACAGAGTTTTTGGGACTTCAAAACACCTCAACTCAAACATCATGCGTTATGAGAAATGCTAACTGTACATCGGAAATGGGTAGTTTTGCCACCCATTCAGCACGGTATTGGTCTGTGCAGTGGTACGTTTGAATCTCATCTAATAAGAACATTCATATTTTTTAAATGCTCCCACATCATTTTTTATAAATTTATTTATCACCGTTAATATTTGAAGGGAGCAACAATAAGATTACCCCTGCATGATCTAGAGGTCACGGGGTTTGATTTCGGAAACAATCTCTTGATTTATCAAGGTAAAGTTACGTACGTCTTTTTCCTAGATCTCGAGAGTCTCGTGCATTGGGTACGTTTTTTCTTTTTTATCACCGTTAACGTTAAGAGTAACAAATAATTTTAACATACAAAAGTTTTTTGTCTCTCTCAGTTGTGTATTTGTTACTTATAATATTAAAAGTGATAAATAATTTTTAAATTGAAAATATAAATCTACATAAAAGAGAGAGAAGACGGTGGGCACACATCGTCGCACACGTGGCCCAATAACATCTTATAGTGAAGTGAACATTTTTCATGAGTTGGGCGCGTCTTGGTGCACACCCGGACACACATCGGAGGGAGGGAGAGGTCCTCTCCCTCCTCCACCCGGCACACCCGCATTGGGTGTGCCGGGGTCTCATCGCACACCAAAGTGTGCGCCGAGACTTTCTCTTCATGAGTTATGGCACATGTTGGTGTGCCCGTCATCCTCACAATAGAGTGAGGCCCATAGCCAGATGAAAGGGAAACATCGATCAATCCTTCTTCATATAGCAAATGAGATTTTTTTTTGGTTTTTACTACCTCACTTGACAAAGGCAGGGTACTAGTAGAAGTATGCCTATTCTGATTTAACTTTACTCTCGAATGCGGAATTTGAGAGTTTATATATCAAAAGTGAGTTATAGTAAATAAATTGCTAAAAATTATCACTTTAGTGTCATGCTATTATAGGGGTGGCAATGGCTTGGGTCCGGCCCGAGGCAATGCCCGATTTTTACAAACTGGATCCGGCTCAGAACGATTAGATAAGACCTGGCCCAATCATGGCCCAACTCGATTTTGTATTTTAAAAAAATATTCTTACTATTTTTTATTTTTTAACAATAAAATTGGTGTTCATTGAATCAAAATAGTCAAAAATATATATTAGACTAATCTAGATAAATTTATTTCTAATTATTACAAATATAAAATAAATATTAAGTCATTAAATATAGTTTCACAACATAATTTTCAATTCAAAATTTTAGAATATTAAAATTATTGTCGTATCACTTGATTTTTAAAAAATTTACAGAACCATCGGGCCGCCCGGGCCGGGCCGAGCCGAGCCAATCCCGAGTTCGGCCCAATCCTCCGAGTCAGGCCGGGTCGGACTCAAAATTCAAAAGAGGTTAAAATATTCGGCCTAAACCCGTGTAAAATCGGGTCGGATCACTGGGCTTTCGAACTGACTCGGCCCAATTGACACCCCTATGCTACTAGTAAAAGAATGTGTACTCTATTGTAACCTCGATCTCAAATTTAGAATTTGGAGCGAGATTCTAAATTTTAACATGTCATCTAAAAGCTTTGGTCTCAAATCCATAATTTCATATTCATGTATCAAACGTGTGTTACTGTGTATTATATACCCAATAAATTCCTGGTCACAAGTTTATTGGACTAAGCTAGCTATCTATCGAAGTACAGCTACTCTAACACAGTTTCGGTCACAAACTTAAAATTATATCTCTTTGGTAATGAATTAGATTAAAGTTAATTTAGAGTTAACTCAAAACTAACTCAAAAAATAGTTTGGAAAAGTTACAAAGTTAACTCAAGTAAGTTAGATTAAATGTGAATTAGATGTGAGTTAACTCATAATTTTTCAACCCATCTCTGGAGGTGGGTTGAAGTTAATTTATTGAGTTAATTATTTTTTTGCCTTTGCGGTACATAACATTAATTGCTATTTTCTCTTTTCCCAATACAACATTAATTGTTCATGGGTTGGAGTTATCTCTAATCCCAACACATTGCCAAATAGAGATTAAAAGGGGTGAGTCTTTGATTTAATTTTCACCTCACACTTATCTATCAAAAATAATATATATATATATATGACAGATTAAAAATATATAAAAAAATTAATTAATAATCTCTGACTGTAACATGATAGATTTTTATTGTAACAAGATTTAACATATATTATAACAAAAGATAATATTTATTGTAATGAATTACAGTTCTATTATATATTAGAAAATAAGTCAAATATTTGATATAATTTTTTTCTTAATTTGTCTAAAATATAATTACATATTTATCTCGATAATTACGTAATTATTTTTTTATTATAATTGATTCGTTTGTGTCCGGTGGACCGGTACCGGTCCCCAAACGACCCCACGGTCCAAAACTCGCGCCTTTGCTTGCTCTCCAAGCCTGGCGCCGCGCCTCACAGAGCAGCAGCTTCCCCTGCTCCCTGCTCCCGTCGTCCTTCCCCCAACTTCCCCTCTGAAACCCCCCCTGTAATATAAGAACAGCCTCGGCCGAGGGGCCTCGCCTCGCTGCTGCGGTCCTCACAAGGACAATTCTCGCAGTTCTCTGCTCACTTCGTTTTTCGTCTTGTATCCTCCTCCATTCCACATCCTGCAGGCGGGCGGCGGTTGTCTTCTTTTCCGATGGCTGCTTCCAGTAGTCCCCCGGGCGGCAAGGACCAGGTATGTCCCGTTGGTGGTTCCAGTCAGTCAGAGTGTTGAAGACAACGACTTTGTAATAATCTGCGTCTCCTCCAATCCAATTTGATTATAGCGTCGAGATTTTGTTTGCAAAAAGTACACTGTGCTCACTTTAGATGCACTTGCTTAGATATCTTCTTTGCATGGTAGCATATGCGCAGATGGTGACCTGTAGATGGAAATAACCAAAAGGGTTTTACCGTTGTGGGTTTGTTCCTTTGTACACCATGGCAGGGTTTTCCTTTTCTCGACTGCGGTGGCGGGTCTATTAGTGGAGAGTCGAAGAAGTAGCAGGGAAGAAGCGTGTAGTGTTTGAAAGCAGAAAACTCAGATGAAATAAGATGGCTCTGCTGAGTGGCAGAGGCTGACGAGATGGTTTGATTTGATCACTTGGCTCCTGGAAGGCAAATTTTGTCATTAATTCTATGTTTATTAATTGGTCATTATTGGGAACAAAGGTTCTGCGGATGACGCAATGGAGAACTGTGATGGTATATGATACTGGTTGTTCCCAGCAGGTCGGTTCGGGCAACCTCCGAGGGACAGGCGGCGTACCGACGTGGCTTGAGTCAGCTGACGACTCGAGAAGGCTAGAACGTCTTTACTGGTCGGTTAGGACGACCTCCTTATTTCTCTTGAACCGTGCCTCAGATCGGTCAGACATGGTTAGCCTCGGCTTGGCCTCGCCGACTTGGAACCCGATACATCCGCGACATTATCGAAGTGTGGTCCACGGTGTCGTCCAGTTATTGCACATGTGTTCTAACACTATATAAGAGGCAGACACACTATAGGAGTAGGTAGGCTGTTGTATCCCACAAGTTAGGTCATTCTATTTGACTAGCGATTGACAAGAGTGTCGGAGTCTCTCCGTCGAGATTTTTCGGCGGACTTTGTAAGTCAGGTCGAGAGTTCGGAATCAGCGTCTTACGTCGGTCAAGTGCGCCTCAGACTAGATTTATTGGTTTGGTCGTCTCGACTCACTCTTTGACGAGAAGCACTTCAGCGATCACCTCAACCTGAGCCAACCTATGTTACATATACGGTAACAGTATATATTGCCATGCTGGAAAGATATATGTGCAAGTGCGTTTATGGAACTCGGATTGCGGGATGGCTTTAATTGGAATACACATGTTTTAAAAGAAAAGACAAAACCCTTTTGCAAATTTTGAATAAAATCTCCAGGTGCCTTACCTTCTCCACCGTTTTATGAAATCACTAGTAGGTTTTACTTTCTTGATTTATTTATTTTTTGTGGTCAGAATGTGCTTATGATGGTGGACGAGGAGCTAAAGCATAAAATCGAGCTGTTTAATGGGTATATCAAATGACTCAGTTATTCTCTATCTGGAATCTTTTGTCTCTATAATCCTTGTCATGGGCATTCACTATGGATAATCGTGGACTTTACACTTGAAACTTGTCTGACCAGATTGCTCTTTTTATAAGTTCAATTTTCAACAACTTTAACCAGATTATGCATCGCTTTTGTTAATCTGAGTGTTGATATTAAACCCGGGACTATGCATTGTACTGATCTGACCTCATAACCGCTGACAGTTGCAGTTCATGGCAGTTGGATTGAGTTTTTCATGAAGATGCATGCATCCAGTATGCAGTAGGTTGAGAGTTGCTAGATGAATAATCCGTAGTCCATCTTTAGTTAATGTTTTGTGTGATTTTAGCTAAGAAAGAGTTTTCATAATAGTTTTCTTAGCTCAGATGGTGTTTGCAATCATCATCATCATCAGAGCCTTATCCCATTGTTTGGGGTCAATGTCTTTCCTAATAACATTGTATCATCTCATTTTAGGTCTTTCCGTTCCGCCATTTCGGATGAATCCTGTTCTGCCAAAGATTTCTATCAAGTACTATATTTGTGTTTAAATGCAAGAAATCAATGTCCTTCCTAATAACATTAGTCATCTCATTTTAGGCCTTCCCATTCCGCCATTTTAGATGAATCCTATTCCGCTAAAGAATTCTATCAAGTAGTATATTTGTGTTTAAACCCAAGAAGCCAATATCCTTCCTAAAGATTTCTATCAAGTATTACATTGTGTCATCTCATTTAGGTCTTTCTCGAGCTCTTTTATTAGCATCTACTAAAATTTGCTCACATCTTTTAACTGGCACCAAATTAGGGAGATGGTGCACGTACCCAAATCATCTAAGTCTATTTTCTCTCAATGTATTATCAATTGGAGCTATCTCCAAGTCTTTACAGAAACACTAATTCTGATTGTGTTTGCAATATTTTCTATCTAAGTGCTATATTCGTGTTTGCAATATCACTTCCTAATTCCATGTCGCAGCAGTAATGAGTTCAAGCTCTCCTCTCTGATTGTGCAGGATTTCAAGGACATGTTTCGATAAATGTGTTGACAAGAAGTATGTTTGCTTACCTGACTTCATGGTCATATGTTCCAATTTCACACAGGTTTAACTGGACATGTCATGTCAATAATATCTTCCCTTGAGAAAGATCTGACAAAACTCTGCTTTAAGAAAATATATCAAATCCGGATTAACAAAATTAAATAACATGTTCAGAGTACATATTTCATCGTTTCAGTGTCATAGTTTATTGTTCACATATTGCTCAAACATTTGGAATGCCTATTCCGTTCGGGGACATGTATGAATTTAGATTCATAATCTTGTTCCTGTTTTCAGGCATAAGGATGTGGAGCTGTATATTGGGGAGACAAGCGGCATTAATCGTTGTGTTTCCAAGTATGTGCAGGTACTACTTTGTTCCATGAGCTCTATATTAAGCAAAATTGTTTGAATGACTTGATCTTCTGGGGAGCCATGTCTCTGGCTTCTGCAGAAAATGTCACTGGAAAGAATATCAAAAGTTCTTTTTTTCGGTTGTCCTTTAGGATTTCTCCTGGCTTTGCGCAAGATGAGCTGAGAAGGTGCAATAAGGCTTGAGAATTTCTGGAAATTTGATTTCACATTTGTAAATCATATTGCAAATACTAGTATTTGACATAAATTTATCCTTATTGTACTAAATGTTTTCCTCGCAACAGCTGGGTTCATCAGTGTCGTGTCCTTACCAGGACCTACTCATTGCCAAGTGGGTTTTTTCTTGTACTAAATGTTTTCCTCCCAAATAAAATTGCATTCGAGGGCAAGGAGACAGAGAATATCTGAGTTGTTGATCGAAAGTCTGATTTGTTGTCTGACGATTAAATAAGACTGGTTGCCATATCTTCTTCCACTGGATCTCTGGACGAAATATGACAAATGATATTTCAAGCACTTGCCTTTGGCAGAATGGCAGGTTTCTCTTAACATTTTTCTGGAGATGGGTATACTATTGAAAAGACCTCCCAGTGAGTAGTCTAGATTTTGATGTGGGGTATCTGGAAAGACAATCATCATGATCATCATCATCAGAGTCTTGTCTCATTATTTGGGGTTGACTGTATGAATCTTTTTCCGCCGAAGATTTCTATTAGTGTTATATTCGTATTTTAACTTAAGAAATCTAAATATTTCCTAATAACATCACACCATCTCATTTTAAGTTTTTTTTCTATCTCCTTTACTGACACCCACTAAGATTTGATCACATCTTTTATTTGGCGCCGAATTAAGACGACGGTACATATGTCTAAATCACCTAAATTTATATTTTCTCATTTTGAAGTCATCTTCGAATTCTTACACGTTCATTTCTAATCTTATTTTTTTTTAATTTTATCACACGTCTATCTCAACATCTTAACTTCCCACCGCACACACTTATCTGGAAAGACAATATGAAGTGGGAAAAAAAATTCTCAGAAAGGGATGCGGTAGATAATGCTGTACCTTGACCAGCGTTCTGTGCTGGAGCGCGATGTGCAGGAGTGAGAAAATAAGCTTTAGGGGGGCACATCAATGTGGTATAAGAGGCTGGAGCCTATGAAACTTGGGCAGAAGTTTTTGGCGTTTTCTTCAACTTTGTGGAAGGGATCTCCAAATCTTTTTTTTCTCTTCAAGGTGTAGTACATGGATGGAGGATGTCTATGTAAGGATAAAGAAGCTGATCTTTAGCTTGATGAGTCTCAAACGCTTATTCAAAATGTACTTCATCATTTGATCCAGGATCTGTTTCAGAATTCGTGCTTCTTTTTACTTTTAGATTGTTTGGTTCCTTCATGTAAATTGTTTGGTACCTTCATGTAAACTTTAGCCTCACCACTCGTTACTTTGCTCTGTTCACTTTGACTTCTTCATGCTACTAAATTCACTGTAATTTTATCCTGAGGGAGATCCGTGCAACTTTTTCTTACCATCATAGTTGCTGTTTTTCCAGGTATATAATATCATCGGACAGACAATTGCTTCCAATCGACCAATGGTGTGATGCAGTCTTCTTTCGGACAAATGGGATACAAGTCAAGTAATATTCTTTTCATTGTTGATAACATCCAGCCGCCGATGGCTGCCAGTAATACTTGCTTTCTTCTCTGCCACCCTTCACGACCCATGCCAGAAGGATCCGGACGGCCAGGCAAGAACACTTGGTCTCTCATGTGGTTCTGGCATTATCCCAGTTATTTCCATTCTTTTGTTAGTTTTCTCCCTGTCTGCACCTGTTTTGGGCGACCGTATGCACCATTGGGCTGGCAGCCCAGGAAAATGGGAGCAGCCCCATATGGCCCAAAAGCAAGCAGTCCGCAGCAGCAAAGCAAATGGCAAAGGGGGGTAAATACATGAAAAAGAAGGGGCTATCTTGGGCTGGGGCTGCTGCCACCTCAGCCCTCAAAAGATGGGCTATAAAGCCTCCTTTTCCCATGCAACCAGGAGAGATCGGAAAAGAGGAGATCGCAAGGAGAAGAGGCCAGTGGCAGCAAAAGGGGAGAGAGCTTTCTCGAAGAGGGGTCTTCTCCATTGGCGGCTGAAGCAGGAAGAGGAGGGGTTCGAGCTTTGTTTTTTTTTTTTTTTCCCGGGACAGCTGTGGGTGTAAGCAGTGGTTAAGAGAGTAGGGAGAGGTGAGAACAGAGGCTGGTTAGAGTTTTTTTTTTTTGTCTCCTCTTATCTGAAGAAGAAGCTCTTCTTTCTGTCCTTTATCTCCTGAGAACACACTCACATGATTCTGGAGCTCAAAGCTTTGAATGACATGTGAGGGCCCTTGTGCCCATGTGAATGCAATTTATTAATACTTTATGTGCATGCATCCCGTCTATTGAAACATGTAATTTCTCTTCTTTTATTTATTGCAAAAAATCGGGTGAAACTTGAAGTGTTGTAGTCCATTCACAGTTTGTGGAACATCTCCCACATTTGGAGTCTCCAGGAATACAAGACAAACAAATCTCAAAGGAGCAACAACTGCGGCGTAAGTGCCGTAGTCCATTCTCAGTTTGTGGAACGTCTCCCACGTCTGGGGTCTCCAGAGATACAAGACAAATTGATCTCAAAGGAGTAGCAACTGCGAGACAAATATCGCAGTCCATTCTCAGTTGTGGAATGTTTACCACACCTGGGGTCTCCAAAGATATAAATCAAAATTGACCTCTCATAAATAGTCATTGCGGGATAAGTACCATAATCCAGTCTCTTTTTGTGGAACGTCTGCCACATTTGAGGTCTCTAAAGACATACAAAAAAAAATAGATGAAATGAATAGAAAATAATAGAATAAAGTAAAAAAAAATGATCAATGAAAAAAAATGAAATGATTGAAAATAGGATGAAATGAATTTACTTCAAAAAAAAGAGAAAATTAATCATAAAAATGAACATGACAAAAGAAATGCACAAAATAAAAAAAAAATATTTGATTTAAGAAGTCGGGCCTCTCTGCCCACGTGTTGGGCTCCCGTACTCGAACTCTTAATCAATCTACCAGGAGCTGCAACTGCGGGATAAGTATCGTAGTCCAACCTCAGATCGTGAAATGTTGCCACATCTGGGGTCTCCAAAGATATAAAAATTAATTAATCTTTAAGGAGCTGCAACTGCGGGATAAGTACCATAGTCTAGTCTCAGATCGTGAAATGTCGCCACATCTGGGGTCTCCAAAGATATAAAAAAATATAATCTTCAAGGAGCTACAATTACGGGATAAATACCGTAGTCCAGCCTCAGTTCGTGGGATTAGTACTGCGTCTAAAGTCTCCGGGGATATAAGAATATGTCTTCAAGGAGCTGCAACTACGGGATAAATACCGTAGTCCAGCCTCAGTTCGTGGGATTAGTACTGCGTCTGAGGTCTCCGGGGATATAAGAATCTGTCTTCAAGGAGCTGCAACTACGGGATAAATATCGTAGTCCAGCCTCAGTTCGTGGGATCAATATTACATCTGAGATCTCCAAGGATATAAGAATCCATCTTCACGGAGCTACAGCTATGGGATAAATACCGTAGTCTAGCCTCAGTTCGTGGGATTAGTTCTACGTCTGAGGTCTCCGAAGATAAAAGAATCCACCGTTAAGGAACTGCAACTACGGGATAAATACAGTAGTCCAGCCTTAATTCGTGGGATTAGTACTGCGTCTGAGGTCTCCGAAAATATAATAATCCATCCTAAAGGAGCAGCAACTACGGAATAAGTGTCGTGGTCCATTCTCAGTTGGTGGAATATTATCCGACATCTGGGTCTCCAGGTATACAAGACAAACAATTCTTCGAGGAGCAGCAACTACGGGACAAATACCGTAGTCCAGCCTCAATTTGTGGTATCAATACCGCATCTGAGGTCTCCAAGGGAATAAACATCCATTTCTGAGGAGCTGCAACTACAAGATAAACATTGTGGTCCAATCTCAGCCTGTGGGACAATTGCCACGTGAGATCTCCGAGGATTTAAGAGTTTGGATTGCCATGTTCGATGTTTATATAACCAGATTATTTTGCAGGAACCATATATTATCACGTCCCTTTTTGCGGCGGTCTGGGGATTTGACATTGAGATTTGACATTACATGCTCGAGTTCCCCCAAAACAATATGGTGGAGCCACCTTCACATGGTTCGAGATGGCGTCATTATGCTTCAACGTTAGGAGGATTCAACAATTCATGGAGCTAAATTCAACATTGCCTCGAAGACATACACCCTCCAGTCTTTCATGTTCAAGAACTCTGAGGGTACACTATTGAATGTATGCTCGCAGTGCACATCCTGTGACATTTCTGTATAAAAAAAAATGAAAAAAAATGATGAATATAAGGGTTCAAAATAGAGATGCCCATCGGACCTACTCTGGTTTCGCTGTCGAGTAGGGGTAAAAAGGACAAGAAAAACCCGGTTACGATGAAAACCCGAAAGGACGTCGTGGGCAAAATTGGGAACCCTACTACGTGAAAACCTGAAAGGGCGCGTAGGCAAAAGCAAGAAGGGGCTGACTCCGGTGAAAACCCGAAAGGGCGCTTGGGTCAGTAATGTGGTAAAAAAAATGAAAATGAATAAAGTCAAAATGTCAAAATGGCAAGAAGGGGGAGTTCCATCTCTGCTCTTTCAAGAAATCATCTTTTTGCTATACATTCTCTGAATCCAGCTATACACTCTCTGGTCAAAAACAAAACCTCAAAATTTAGACAGGCTATCTCTTACCATCCACGCCTCACATTTATATCTATGTGGTCTTCCCAAGTAGGACCCTAGGTTTAGACATTCCCTACCCTTTCAAAGTTCCAAATAAAGTCCGGCCTTGACTTCTTGCCTCGGCAGGCCATTAGATGTTTACCTTTACAATCCATGTTGAAGCCAGCACATAGATTTACTAGGTTATCATTTTGCAATCCACTCAAATAACCTCACACCATCTACCAACATCATGGTATGATGGGTGGTTGAGTTCTATTCCACTAATGAATCTCTCTTTATAATATATATGTGTATAAAAAAAAACAATAAAAGAAGAGGCTTAAAATAGAGGTGCATCGCTGGACTTGTCTAGGTTTCCCTTGGACAAGGGTAAAAAGAGCTAGAACCCGATCATGACGAAAACCCGAAAGGGCGCCATGAGCAAAATTGGGTACCCCGCTACGTGAAAACCCGAAATGACGCGTAGGCAAAAGCAAGAGGAGATCGAGTTGAGTGAAAACCCGAAAGGGCGCTCAATTCGATAATGTGAAAATAAAAAAGGATCCAAAGATAGCTACCAAAGACAAGTAGGCTTCAAGTCTCTAGAAAGAAAATCCTGACAGAAGTTGTGCTTGCTAGTCAAAGCTTGTCTTCGTGCCAGTGGGAGCTTATCTATTAGCCAACTGAAGTTTATCTCAATGGCAATCAAAGCTCATCTTCATGCCAATCAAAGCTTGTTTGCGCGCCAATGAGAGCTTACCTTTTGGCTAGCTGAAGTTTATCTTCATGCCAATCAAAGCCTGTCTTCATATCAGTCGAATCTTGTCTTCATGCCAGCTGAAGCTCGTCTACGTGCCAGTCGAAGCTCATTTCCATACCAGCTAAAAGTTGGTATATACCCAGAGAAGCAGGTGTCAATACATGATAGTGTTGATAAATGACTAAATTGTAGGGGTCAACACATGATACATTCTGGCTAAATCCGTTGACACCCAATGAAGCAGGTGCCGATGAATGACTAAGTCAGTCAAAACTTAAAGAAGCAGGTGTCGACATATGATTTATAATGGCATATTTTTATGTCTCTGAGAGAAGAATTCTGATAGAATCTGCAACACCCGAACAGAACAAAGTTAAAAAGGAAGACAGAGGCTCATTAACCCATTGGTAGACAAAGCAACACTGATGATTGTCATTGCTGTGAGAGATGGGCTGCAAAATCTCCAACATGGCGATTTGGTCAACACAGTCAGCAACGATGATGCGGAAGTAGTCTACTTTTCCCCCCTGCAAAGGCCTCAACATTACTGTGTGCTTAGAATATTGTGTGGCGAATGCGACCAGTCAACAAGACAGTTCAAGGGAAAGGAAGCATTATGGTCACTTGCCGAGTCTAGAAGGAGTTACCAGCTCATAAAGCAAGCGAGCACACCCCATCAACTCATTCGACAGGCTAACATAACACAATGGATGTCTTACCCATGAAGACCACCAGCTCCAGTGGCCTCGCCAATTGAAAGAGGCCACCAATTTAGGGCTCTTGTCGATTCAAGGAGACCGCCAATTCAAAATAATCATATTTTCAAGACGTCCCACTGGGCCAAGAATCTCTAGAATTCAAAGAAGTTTCCAGTACAGAACTTCCACCGGATCAAGAAGGCTGTCAGTTTAGTGCTTCCACCAGCTCAGGATAGCTACCGGCCCAACGCTTTCACCAGTTGGAAAAGCCCTAGTTCAGCAATCCTCATCAATTCAATGGCTATTAATCCAGGGAACTCACCAACTTCACAAGATGTTGTCACATCAATTTTTATTGACTGTCAATCTAAAGATGATGATGTCAATTCTGATGAAACCACCGACATGGCAACACATCAGAAGATCGCCAGTATGGCTGTGAGACAACAGACCACCAGACACCACAGGACAACAAAACAACAAGAGATCGACAGTGATGAGACTGAGCGATAACAAAACACAAGATATGTTTAAATAAGGCCATGAGGGGTACACCTGTGGACGCTGCTCCGTTCGGTCCTCACTTGCACCGTCCCCAGGTGGGGGGCATTTGTCTGCACCTGTTTTGGGCGACCGTATGCACCATTGGGCTAGCAGCCCAGGAAAATGGGAGCAGCCCCATATGGCCCAAGAGCAAGCAGTCCGCAGCAGCAAAGCAAATGGCAAAGGGGGGTAAATACATGAAAAAGAAGGGGCTACCTTGGGCTGGGGCTGTTGCCACCTCAGCCCTCAAAAGGTGGGCTATAAAGCCTCATTTTCCCATGCAACCAGGAGAGATCGGAAAAGAGGAGATCGCAAGGAGAAGAGGCCAGCGGCAGCAAAAGGGGAGAGAGCTTTCTCGAAGAGGGGTCTTCTCCATTGGCGGCTGAAGCAGGAAGAGAGGAGGGGTTTGAGCTTTGTTTTTTTTTTTATTTTCCTGGGACAGCTGTGGGTGTAAGTAGTGGTTAAGAGAGTAGGGAGAGGTGAGAACAGAGGCCGGTTAGAGTTTTTTTTTTTTTTTTTGTCTCCTCTTATCTGAAGAAGAAGCTCTTCTTTCTGTCCTTTATCTCCCGAGAACGCACTCACATGATTCTGGAGCTCAAAGCTTTGAATGACCTGTGAGGGCCCTTGTGCCCATGTGAATGCAATTTATTAATACTTTATGTGCATGTTTTAGTTCCTTCATCCCGTCTATTGAAACATGTAATTTCCCTTCTTTTATTTTCTGCTCGTTCTTGTATTGCAAAAAATCGGGTGACTCCCTCCCCCCAACTTGATGTGCCCGGTCTCCTTTGCGCTACTGATTCATGTGTTATTTACCTTTTTTATCACTACCAAGCAGTGGACATCCCTTTCATATATCAGACTAAATGTCATCTTGTACTCAATCTGGTACGTAAAGGGTTGTATAGCACATATCCGGGTTCTATTTGCTCTGCTAGATGGTCTTCCCCTGTGTCGATTGGTACACCATGTTCAGATTCCAAAGCGCCCCAGGACAGTAGCCCATCACTCTTTATGCTAATCTCTCATCCTCTCTATATGAGATGCATTAGCCGTTCAATGTGTGAGTAGTTGATGCTATTCCAAGCACTGTTGAAACAAGGCTTTACCCATTTCCGGATTAACATTTGTATGAAGCACGGATTTGGCATAAGAGGAGTCCATCACCGGTGTCCATTTTCCCCCTTATTTTCTGAATTCTGTCTGGGACCGATTCGGTGGACTTCTATCCCAGAAAAGGCTTCGTAAGGGACACTGGTTTTACACAAGAGAAATATCACTGAAATTCCATGTCGTTGTGTCCTCCCCCGTGGATGTTGAATTCCTGAGCGGCGGCCCTGCACAGCCCCGCCGTTCAACATTCTTCTCCACATTCGGGGACCCACCGTTCAGATTTCCTGCACCATGGGAGGTCACCGTTCAGGTTTCCTTCACTGTGGAAGGGCCACCGTTCAGGTGCCCTTTACTATGGAAGGCCATCGTTCAGGTCTCCTTTACCATGGGAGCCCACCGTTCAGATTTTCTGCACCATGGGAGGTCACCGTTCATGTTTCCTTCACTGTGGAAGGGCCACCGTTCAGGTGCCCTTTACTGTGGAAGGCCACCGTTCAGGTCTCCTTTACCATGGGAGCCCACCGTTCAGATTTCCTGCACCATGGGAGGTCACCGTTCAGGTTTCCTTTACTGTGGAAGGACCACCGTTCAAGTGCCCTTTACTATGGAAGGCCACCGTTCAGGTCTCCTTTACCATGGGAGCCCACCGTTCAGATTTTCTGCACCACGAGAGGTCACCGTTCAGGTTTCCTTCACTGTGAGAGGGCCACCGTTCAGGTTCCCTTCACTGTGGAAGGCCACCGTTCAAGTTTCCTTCACCATGGGAGGCTACCGTTCAAGACTATGACGTCTTCCGGTCTTGGCATATACCGGTCCTCTCGAGTACGACTCGGGAACCAGTGCCTTGTACTGTGGTGTCGTTGCCCTCGGCATCAACACTTTTGTTGGCACCGTCTCCATCATGGTGGACGGATGTCATGCACACACCCCCCCCCCCACATGCAAAATAGGGGGAGGTGCTGCCGGATTTTTGACACGATAATTTTCAAATATGTTCGTGCCTATATAGTCATCGAGCAACTTATGTTGTGATTCGGTTCTATTGGCAAACATCGTGTAGCCGCTGCACGGCGAACACAGCCCCGCGTGCATCATCTTGAGTTGATAGGTGGATGCATTAAAGTGTCATCCCAACATATGGTGGGCAGGGGTGATTTCTATCATGATGAGTTATATCGAGTGACCGGTTTGATTCCTTCATGTTGTGATTTCATCGGCTTGTTTTGTATTTCGTGAGTGCGAGCGAGACAAATAAGTGCCGGTGCGATGTATGTTATCCGATCAACGCGTCAAACATGAGAACAAATAAATGAGCCAAATAATGGCGTAATAATAGCAATGACAAATAGATAACAATATTAATAATTGACGAGCCAGGACAACAACAAGCTGAGTCATGACAGAAATGAAAAGAAAAGTTAACAGCAAATAAGTGGTAAATAAAAGCAGGACAGTAAGAGAAAATGACAAAAAATGGAGAAGCATTGTACCATCTATACCAATTCAATGGCCACCGTTCAGCATATTATATATACATATAAGTAGGCCACCGTTTAGCTTTTTCCTGTCCATTTCCATACCCACACCAGACCACCATTTAGCTTTCCATGGCCACCGTTCAGCTCTCCCTCCATCACATACATACACACCCACACATGTGCTCCCAGCGCTCCCATCCTATTTAAATCAACAAAATAATAATAATAAGGGAATGAGACTAACGAAATGATGAGTAATAAATAATAATAATAATAATAGTAATAAGGGGACAAACAACACTTTATATGAATAAATCAAATCATCAAATAAATAAATAAATCTAATCATCACAACTTCAAACCAAGTTTAAAGGAAACACCGCATGATAACTTCATATCAAAAAAAAAAAAGCAAAGGGAAATTTCAAATCAAATAACAAACGAAAACATGAATGCTTTGAAATCAAATCTAACATAAAAAAATACAACAAAAAATAATAACCTAAAAAATAAACCCAAAGTTAAAATCAAATCAAATAATTTTCAGGTTAAATATTCTAACCCGGAGTAAGAGCCCAAACAAATTTTAAACTTAAATAAATCAAGAGAAATAAAAAATTTTCAAATAAAGAGAAATCTGAAATCAAGTAAAAGTCCCACATCAAATCAAATAATCAAAATCAAATTAAATCAAAATACCAATAAATAAAAAGACAATTCAATAAAAAGATCAAACATGATAAAAAAATACAAAAGATCAAAAGAAAACAAACCAAATCAAATAATGTTGAAATCAACTCAACCCCTTTAAATAAATCTGAAACAACGCATCGAATGTTATGCTTTGGTCGTCTCGCATTAGGCGTAATCAAATTTATTTTTCTATGCATATCTTTTATCGGATGTTTCCGCTTAAGGCTACGAAATTCTTTATTATGGCGATTAATCAAGAATTTTCTCTCTTAGAGGGATGTAATTAACGTCGTTGCGCTTAGGCAACGGCAGGATCTTGGTCCCGACCCGATCTCCACTTTCGTTTGACGAAGTCAAGCGGCGCACAAATAGACCCAAAGTCCTTCGACTCTCGGAGGCAGAACATGTTGTTGCTTCGGTGACTGGCATGCCTGCGCTATGCGATTGTGGGTTCATCTCTCGTCATTATCGCTCAAGTAACGCCCGACGGGACTCGAATTCGCAATATGCATCCATACACATGAGAACATGATTAAAAAACTTTAAATTTTAAATAATTTGTGATGGATCCATAAATCCATTTCCACACTCCCAAACTCCAGCTAGTCTGATACAGATTCTGGATCAGCTTTGAGAACCTTGGAGCAGCTCACACATGCCATGATTGAGCTCCTACAGAAAGATGACAGAGAACTAGTTCTTGGCCATTCCATTGGTGCTTTAGGACACCGCCTTGTTGAGTAAAGAATTTATATACATACATGCATGATTTTAATTAGTGAGCTTGTCGTTGTCCCCTTAGCTGTGGTCTGAGACCACATTGAAATGTCTGATCCTATTGAAAAGGATGTTTGCAAATTATAGCGGGCTGTCTGGTCTGCGTCGATGCCACAAGCTGATATTCCAATCCACGCTTGCCTATCATCTTCTGCATTTTGCTGAGGGGGGTCCAGCTCCAGGCATGGGGCTGATGGGTCGTCTTCATCAGCCAGGAATTGGTAGGTGAGATCTGTCATTGTCTGACAGGAATCCATTGCTGGCACTGTGGAAT
Source organism: Colocasia esculenta (assembly GCA_014218235.1). Classification (NCBI taxonomy): domain Eukaryota; kingdom Viridiplantae; phylum Streptophyta; class Magnoliopsida; order Alismatales; family Araceae; genus Colocasia; species Colocasia esculenta. The sequence goes on from CM024757.1 coordinate 2,988,878, forward strand.
CCAGATTAATCTGAAATTGGTAGCTAATAATTTTCACCTATCAGACAATTCATACTAACTTGAGTTAATGTCCAACTATAGTTAATTCCCAATTTCTCAATGTGTTAGCGCAAACTGCAAGATGACTCTATTACAGTGTACATACAAAAAAGTGATCCTGTTGTATAGATATATGCATGTCTCCAATTAATATGTAAATATAAGAATGGAAACTCTGTAATCATAATATAAAGTAATTGCTGTTATATTTTAGTAAAAAGGTAATAACAAATAATTTCTTTTAACATTGGAAGATCAAAAGCTTGACGTCGCATCGGAGGACCACCAACATCGGTCTTAATCCACCTTTTTCTTGGAAGTCCAAGCCATCTTGTTCTCATTTAACTACCGCATCTCCAACCAGAGGCCCAACCTGGGATCCTTACGACAGCTCGATGCCTTCTGTCGGAGATGTTGGCAGCTGGAAAAGCCTGGAACACCTCCTTGGATTTCATGAAAGCCATACTTAGATCATTTGGATGTGGTTGGGGAAACAAAACAGGGGATAAAATGCAAACACCAAAAAGGGTAGAAAATTTTTATATATTGGAAAGACCTTGATTTGGCAACAGCTGCAGATGGCTCAAAAAAAAGAAGGGGAAAAAAGGCAAATTAAATACAAGAGGTGAGATCCTCCACCCCTTTCTCCTCCACACAACAAAACCAAAAGAAGAGAAGAGAGAAGAAAGCAAGAAAGAGGAAGAACAAGTAAGAAAAAGATGAGCTATTATACTCTGCTTGTAACAATGTACAGAGAAATCCATCAGTGTCTGGTGGTGGTGGTGATGTTCCTGGCTTGCTCAAGGGCAGTTCCATCCTTGAGGGTCTCCCGGGCGTCGCTGTCCATGCCCAGGCTGAGCAGGGCGGCGGCCTGGAGGTAGAAGGCGGTGGGCCAGTCAGGGGAGACCACCTGCGCCTGCATCGCGTCCCCCAGCGCCTCCTGCAGCTTGTCGGTCATCAGATAACACAGGCACCGCCGGGCGAACACCGTCGGAGATATCATTGTCCCGTTGTCAATAAACTATGAAGAAACACATGCCACACAGATCGTCAGGTACTAATATCGGTAGGAGGTGCCGCCGTGCCCCCACAATCTCAATGTGGGAGCTCTCCTCCATCCAAGTGAAAGCATTTGAGACCGGGAGAAAACCTACCTGGGTGTAGCATTGGATTGCAGTTGCAAAATCTTTATTTCTAAAAGCACTGTCTCCTCGTTTTTTGGAGTTCAATGTTTCTTGCATCTGGTTGGTCCACATTTGAAAAGAAAGCTGCAATGCAATGCAAGAAAAATAAGAAGGTTAAGCACCACCAAACTTAAGAATGAGACATGGATAAAGAAAAGCTTCTAAGTATGTCAATCATGGAGATCTAACATCTCTCAGTTAACATACTTCCTAAGATTTCTACAGACAGTTTTCTCATATGTCATCATCATGCACAGAACAGCAAAAAGGAGTTGACTTGTAAATGGAAAACCTGCAGTATGGGGAAACTGGGAGAAAGTCATTTTGTTTCTCACCTCATTTGCAATTCCTTCATCATCTTTATAGCCAACATTCTCTAATATTTCATGTATAGCTGTGAGATCCAATCTGGAACAACCTTCACCCAGGGGTGTCAACGACAAAGATTGTGGCGCAGGAGGGGATGCAGGCCCATGGGATTGTGGAATACCCATTAGTTCATGTGAGGGAACCTGCTCAGAAGCATCAAATAAGCTCATCGTGCCCTTGACACAGCAATTCTAGAAAGGAAGTTATAGCAGCAGAAGCTGATGTGGTAGCCGAAGCAGTTACGTAGTGACAGCTATATACACAGTTTCTAGCAGAAAGAAGAAAAGGTACAACATTCCCCAGCTGTGACGACAACAAAATGTAAATGTACGATCACAATGTCAGGGCTTTAAAAAAAGGATGAGAGGATAAGTGTTTCAAGTTTGCTGCAACAATGCTAATGAGAATGCTACAACTATCAGAAGAATGGAGTGTATAAGAAATGCTCTTCCTAATCTAGGGAGGATGTATGTTCTACCTCAATTTCGTTCTGAAGAGATGTGAGAGCAATCACTAAAGACTTGGCATTTGGTCTCTCACGAGGTTCATATTGTAGACAACGAGAAGCTAATCTTACTAACTCAGTTCCATCATCATTTGAAAAATGCCCCTCCAAACAAGAATCCATCAGCACTAAAAAGTTCTTGCCACGAATCAGGTCAAGTGCCTGCAAGAAGGATTGTCTTGAAGTTAAACACTAAGAGAAAAAAGAAGCGTCATACTATTATCTACATCAGAAAGCTGTGTAAAGCATGGTAAGAAAGGCTTGTCCACCTGAATGTAGGAAAGCAAAGGGAAGAAAACAAGTATGGTTAGATTGGCTGGTACATCAATCAATAATGCCTATTTATTAGACATTATACCAGGAAAACTGACCAAAATCATCAAAGACAAAATATTAATCTTCACCGTTTCCTCTATTTTGGACGGTTATATTGTATACTTCTTGTGCTTCAGAATGCTATACATTGATTTGAGGGTTAACAAAGTAGGTCAAAATCAATATTTGAAAGTGGCGTTTTTCAAACCCCTATATGGTTGTCAAAAGTCCCAGAACAGAAAATATATATGAAAAACTCCATATGATTACTTGCAGATTTATAATCCTCTGCAAGTTCACCAAATCAGGGAATACATTTGTACACAGCCAATATGAGCCAGGGGGGTCCATCAATTGCAGAAAAACATTTAAATTAACACCAATTATGCATGTTTAGAATGATTTTTATTTTTTACAACAGACATCATAACTGATGAAAAACAGAGCATACATGCTTAAATTGTGAGGGCCTAATTTGGTTAAGCTGTCAAGGTAATAATAAGGATACATAGGCAAAAGTCAGTCAACCAAAAGTCCCAATTGCTTGGATGTACTGCACCAGCTCATTTAGATTGAGCATGGAGAAGTGGACAAAACAGCACATATACTAAGAGTTGCCAAAAATACACTGGAAAATGCGGAATTGGCCGATCAGGATCAGGATCAGCCGATCTGATTCCAGGGGGGTAGCCCCCTGGACCATGGTTCAAAAACTCGGCCGGATCGGGATCGGATCGGCCGAGTTGGCTCGGTTTTGGGCCTCCCGATCCGAGCCGGGGTAACCTAGCCGGTCCTTGAGCGCGGATCGGACCGGCTCGGCTGGGCTCGGCCGGCTCGCCGAGCCCGGCCCGATCCGCCTCGGATCGGCCCGAGCCGGGCCGATCCTGTTCAACCTTGTCATGGGCTGAGTCCACTGCGATTTCAGGCCTTATTTACCTGAATATCATTTAAGTAAATGTCATTTACTTAAGATATTACATGTAAATAAGGAAGTACCCCCCATTTGAATCCAATAAAAATATCAAAAAAATCATATCTCTTACCAATAAAAAGTCAACTCTCCCACCGAAGAAGAAAATCGCGATTTCGTTGATTTTAGCGAAATGCTAACTTTCTAATCTCTCATAATTTAGCTTATCTAAAAATTTGATAATTCAAATAAACCATATGGAACACTAAAAATCTAAAGTCCGGTAAAAAAAATCAAACGTGCATATGACTTCTCCAAGGGAGCCACTCTCCTACTGACAGCACTTAGTCTGCTTGAGACCTCTCAGGATTTGGTCAAACCTAAGCTATCATTATCTAAACTCATGAGATTTTTTACTTTTTAATTGAAAAGAAATTAGAAAGTGACAATTCTCATGACTTTGAGTGATGATAGTTTAAGTTTGACCAAATCCTGAGATGTCTCAAGCAGACTAAGTGTTGTCAGTAGGAGAGTGGCTTCCTTGGAGAAGTCATATGCACGTTTGACTTTTTTTACCGGACTTTGGATTTTTAGTGTTCCATATGGTTTATTTGAATTATCAAATTTTTAGATATGCTAAATTATGAGAGATTAAAAAGTTAGCATTTCGCTAAAATCAACGAAATCACGATTTTCTTCTTCGGTGGGAGAGTTGACTTTTTATTGGTAAGAGATATGATTTTTTTGATATTTTTATTGGATTCAAATGGGGGGTACTTCCTTATTTACATGTAATATCTTAAGTAAATGAAACTACAAATAATAACATTTACTTAAATGATATTCAGGTAAATAAAACCTGAAATCGCAGTGGACTCGGCCTAAACTCAGCCTGTATAAGATATACACCAGTATAATGGGCCGATCCACCCACCCCTGGCTCAGCCGGGCTCGGCCCGGCTCGGCCGAGCCGGGGTCGGGATCGCCGGGTCGGATCGGTTTTGGGCCGACCGATCCGATCCCGATCCCCGGGTTTTTGAACCTTGCCCTGGACCGTAGAAATTCCAGCCAGAATTGGTCTGAATCGGCCAATCCCAGGCCGATCCAGACCGATTCTCCAACACAAATATATATATATATAGTATCACATATATATACATTAACTATATATATGTAGATATTATTATTATTTACATTAATATATTTACAGCCATTTACATTCATTGTCATATATTTATTTATTTATTTATTTATACATTAACTATATATATGTACATATTATTAGTATATTTACATTAATATATGATTGTATGTACATTAACACACATATATGTAATCACATACGTATCTCATCAATATGATATATATACTATAAAGATATAATATTAATTATGGCTGTACATTTAAAAAGATATGTATGTGATTACACATATATTGTATACATATATGAATGTGTAAATTTATTTATATGATTACATGTGTCATAACCACATATGTATAAACAAATGACGTCTGTCCCTTTGCTTTGACAGTTAACATTTTCTGGTGCTGCCCCCTTGACCCATGTGACTTGACTACTCAAGTCGATCCGTGCGACCTGACCACGCAGGTCGATCTGTGCATACCCGTACATTGGAGAATTCAGGACCTCAAACTTCATATTCCAACATTATTCACAATCTAATGATTGTGATATATGTATATTGTATACATTTATAAGGGATATACATATTAATTACGTTTGTACATTAATATGAGATGTATATATATAAATGATTACATATATATTGTGTATATTATATATATATATATATATGAATGTGTAAATTTATATGTATGATTACATATATCATAAATATATATACGTAAATATTGAAGACATTTTTCTGATTTTTTTTTTTGAAAAAATATTTTTTTAATCTGGTCGATCCAGGATCAGCTAAACTTCTGATGGATCGGCCAATCCGATCCGATCCTTTTTCCCATGCTAGAACCAAGTGCCAAATAATATCTCCAAGGTGTGCACATGTTGGAAAGGAGCCAGAGAGAAGACTTGTTCTCTACTAGACAATTCGAGAGGACAGACCTTGATTAGAGACTATTTCAGCTGAACGAAACAGCATGTATACTGCTGAATCTCAGATATGCACGGACAACTAATAGTGAAAATTTCATATCTCAAATGAATGGGATCTGAGAGAAAAGACTTACCATCTCCTAGACAAACTTGAGACTACACCTTAAAATCTTTGTCAAATCAAGTACAATGAGGCAAATAAGTAGATCTTGTATTCTACAAAAATGAGCAGCAGCAGTAAAGATGACCAATGCTACCATCCAGATAAAATATCTGGGGAAAAAGACAGAAAATGTCTGATAACTAATTTCAAGATTCTTCTTTTTTCACCGAGGATAATAATTCATTTCCTTTTCATTTCTTTAGCCCTTTAATTTCACAAATTTCAGTTTTTCTTTTACTGCCTACTAAGTAAATTGTTTCCAAAAATGGAGGAGTGTAGACAGGAAGACATGCCAACCTCTGCATCAGCATGAATATAATAGAAGATATTAACACAACCAATCAGCATCTAGCCATCTAGGAAATGATAACTATAGCGTGTACTTTTTCTACAATCTGTTACCATTAGAAAATGGAAACAAAGAGCTAACAATAAGATTATTAAAGGGAACTCATAGTCAGATTACCGAATATAGGATACTCTGCTTAGTTCCTATTTCTATGTTAGACAATGTTTGGTTCTACTTTGTTCATCACCCTGGCATCATCAGAGCTTCCTTGAATTTAGAACATATGTGGGACAATCTCATTTCTTGGGAGAAATAAAACCAGATTTAAATTCTGAGAAAATGACTTTCACTCAGTTAAGGCAAATTGGTAAAATCTCAGACATCTTATAGTCAATAAAAAACCAATTGCCCCAGGATACTATTTTCTTCCATCCTGGGGCAATGCAAGGAAGGATGACTGAGTTTGTGTCAATGTGCAATAATCCAATTTTCATAGAATCAGTTAGCAGCACAACATTTTGGTAAAATTATCTCTCTTATATCAGATCAATGCAGTGACATAAAGCGCAACCAAATATTCCTTTTAATTAAGAAGAAACTCAAAGGTATGCTAACAGACCAGTAACAGATTAAAATTTAGAAGAGAAAAAATGCCTCCCTATCCTCTTTTTATTTATTTAGGCACCTGAGATGCACATGTGGTATCTGCCATCCTTTTTTTTACTGAAGTAAAGCTAAGCAATGTGCTCAGCACAACCTCCACAGAAAGGCACATGACCACACCTGTCCTTTTACATGATTAACAGATCAAACAAAAAACAGTAGCAAATAACAATGTGTCACGGCAAGGAAGGTTGGAGAATCCTATTTTCAGCTACGTATTTATTCTGGGATCTGTCTAGGAAAAGAAAAACAATCAACCCATAAAAGCATTCAGGTGAGTGGAAACACATGAAATGTTATGAGAGTTTCTTATCACGTTAAACAACAAGAAAACATAAGAATGTAGCAGAAAATGCGTACATGGCTTGGAGGAATATGCTTTCCAGTAAGAAGATCAAGCAACAGAGTGCCAAAGCTGTAAACTACACTCTCCGGTGTCACCCTTCCTGCAAAATGGATCCAATAGGAATACTGCATCAACAAATCAAATAAGAGGTAACATTGAATGACTTCAAAGATTAAAAAGAAAAAAATGAAATAAGAGGTAAGCGAAACATTCAAAGCAATCCAGACTCAAGTAAAAGATATGAGAAGTCATGATTGCAAGATCCTAAAAGACTAAAGCACACAAAAGGAAAGACATATTTGGTGTTTAGCTGATGGAAGTGTGAAATCAAAATTGAATATCCAAATTCTGACCCCATTCTGAGAAATAAGAACTAAAATAAAAAATATGCATGAACAAATGCCACCTCATATATGTGTGCTTTATCGAAATTGGAATATTCTGGAAAGCTTACACTACTTCCAATACATAAGAAACATAAACACATATTTCTGCACCTTATTTCTAATGGTAATAGAAATCATAATTTTTATAGCTTATAAGTGTTGATTTTTTTAAAGGAAGACATTCAAACTTAACTTTATTAGATTAGTCCTCGTAAGGTCTCCTAAAGTGGGGCTAATTGAGGCAAGGAGGAGACATTGAGTCATTTATAGGGAAGGCCAGTAATTTCCCTTTGTAAGGCAAAGTCCCATATAGGGCAGGAAGAAAGAGGAGGCGCATGTTTCTCCTTTATAAAAGTTAGCCCCATCCCTTTACATAATCAATGGACCTGCAGTTTCGTGATGGACAGTTTCCCTTGGGCCACTGTTTCAATCTGGTCAAGAGAGTGGATTTGACTTATTTGAGGCTACTGCAAGCATGAGCAACTACTTGTAAAATATTAGAAATACAATTTCCAATCCAATTTTTCTTAGCTTTGTATACACTGGAATTAATTTCCAATTTTATTTTAATATATCAGAAACAAAACTGATCATAAACAGGTGTCCCCATTTTCATTTCCATTTGATAAGAATCATTAGAGATAGAATCATTGAAATGGAAACACTTGTCTCTGACTCCATTCTGATCCGAGGACAACTCGGTGGTAGCTGAGAAGTATTCAGTCTGCTGTTCTCGCCTCAAAATTACCTGTCCTTAGATACTCTGGAGGTGTAAAAGCCAAGTTAGTACTGTAACTTTTTCCATCTCTGCTGTTCTTCATCAAACCAAAGCATGACAGCCTGGGATTACCATCCTGCCAACCACCACGAACATGTAAATGACAAAGGTCATAGAGATAAAAAATAAGATCATAAAGGCTTCAAGGGCCACCTGATCAAACAGAACCCTATAAGCATTGAGGTCATGATACAGAGCTCGCCCTTTGCTGCTGCAATACTCCAATGCCTGTGCCAGATACAGTGCCACTCTTATCCTCATTGCCCACTTCATTGGCTGTGTGTCCCCTGCAGAATCATTCACCATTTCATTCATGATGAACTGGACGAAATGAAGAATTGGACAAATGATAAAACAACTAATGGGTCATAGGGGGAGGGGAAGACTTAAGAGAAAATAGCTATCTTAGCAGAATTTGCAACCAAAAGCCAAAAAGGAAAAATCTGCGGGTAAATTTCTGCTTTGAAATTGGTCATCTCCTGCTTCTAAGAAATGATAACCGGAAGTGCCACCAGACCTAGTTGCAAAAAATTTGAAAATTTTAAACATTCAGCTTTAACAGTAAGCCCAATCTCTAAGCATCTTTACACATGTTTCCTTCTTGCAGTTTTAAAACTAAAAGCTGAGATCCGTCCTCCTACATGAAACTTACCGTAGAGCTTCCATTTTAGGAGCAATTAATTGGACAAGCTGGCTACCTAACTTAATCTCTCCTTCCTATAGGTTCCCTGTGGTACACAAGAACAGAGAAGATGTACTTCCCAGACGACAAACATACCTTGCGATGAATAGTAAAAGTGTCCCAAGAAGGATTAAATTGTTGCCCCAAGAGCAACACTAATAGGGCACGGTTGGGAACTCATCAATACCCAAATGAGAAGAAAGAAGAAAACATCATGGCGACAGGAAATTTTCCGCCGATAGTGGTCCTGCTGCCGTCCTGCGCGTCCGAACAGAGAGAAGGCAGCAATGGCGGATGGAAGGCACACGTATGCAGAATGGAAAGCAAAGAAAAAGCATGTTAAAAGAGGAAAGAACCGGTCCGTGGTTCAACACGAAGGATCGCCAGCCATACATGATGCGGAAAACGACCAGATCAAGAAAAGGGAGAACTTTTGCATGGAGAGGGGATCGGTATGATGAAGCCGTACAATGGAAGAGGTGCTTGGCGAGGGTTTCATGGGGCATAAACTCAGCTACTAGCAGCCTCTCGTCGCCCTCGCAGCAGCAGCCGATCAGGTTCGCCAGCCGCTCGCTGCGGAGCTGCCCAACTGCCCGCGCCTCCTCCTGCGCAACACCATTCCAAATCTCGTCATCAGAGAGAGAGAGAGAGAGAGAGAGGGAGGGAGGGAGGGAGGAGCAAGGTGTATCAGGAACGGACGAGGAATTGGCGGGCATCGGGCCAGGCGGACTTGTTGAACCGCTTGACGGCGACGACGCGGTCACTAGCAGCGATGTGTCCGCGGTAGACGACATTGGGGGCCTTCTCGCCGTGCTCCGAGACGATGCTCTCCGGGGAGAACCCACCCGTGGCGGCCCGCAGCTCCTCGAGCCCGTACTCGCAGAACACCAGGACAGCGCCCTGCTCAGCCCTGCCTCCGTTCTCTGCAGACAACACCAACCAGATTCACCTCCTACCCGCCCTGCGCATACGCGAGAAAGAAGCGAACTTTGAGCAAAAAGGAGGCCGAGGCCGGGAATACCGATATCGGATGACTCGAGGACGGAGTTTTTGAAGTTTGAGTGGCACCAGCAGACGCTGTACTTGGAGCAGCGCCCGCCCATTGCCGGAGACGGAGGCGGGTGGCAGCGCCGCACCAGGGATCAGACGGCTGGGACTCGGCAGGCTTGTGGGTTCTGCTTGGGAGGGAGGTAGGTGGGTATATCTGATGCCAGGGCCAGCTTCGCCCTCTCTCTCTCTCTCTCTGGCTGCGAACAGGGAAGGGAGGGGCCGAGCTGCAGCAGCAGCAGTGATAGTGGGAGGAGCAGGCAGTAGTACAAAGGAGGGAGAAGCGGGCGTGGTGGGGGTGTGATAGCGAGGGTTTGTAATGGAGTGGGGAGAGGTTTTGGGCGTGTGGGAAGTGGGATCAGGGGATCCAAGGTTCCCTTTTCTCTTCTTCTCAACCTTTTTCCACCTCCCTCTCTCTCTCTCTCTCTCTCTCTCTCACACACACACACAAAACTAATTTGTGCTCAAAATACCAAGAAAAAAAGGATGCTTTCAGGGAAAGGTGAAGTATGAAGGTATGCAGAATGTAGAAGGGGCAAATGTTGGCAGCTTTATCTTTTCTCTCCCTCCCCTAAATATTTTTGGCCCCTTCTTTTCTTCCTGTATTAAAAGTGTCAGGGGGAAAGAAAAAAGATTGCAGCTTTTTTTTCTTCCTGGAGACTGCTCACTTTTACGTCATCTTCTCTGCCCACCTTTCCCTCCCCTTTCTTGGCCCTGTGAAATACCCCGTTCCTCCTTCCATCTCTCTCTCTCTCTCTCTCACTCACTCAGACCCTGCTTCCCTTTATGCCTCATGTCTTTCATACCCTTCTCTCTCAGATCACTTTATAAGCACAAGCTTAGTTCTGGGTTTAATATCTCTGATCAGTATTCGCTTGTAAGAATGTTGGATCTTCAAATTATCAGAATAAATCAACGAGATAAGTGTGGAATCCTCTGAGAAAAGTTACATTTTTATGAAGAGCAAGCTGCCAAGTCTATTTTCCGGTGGAAATATACCATTTAAAAAAGAGAAGAATTTAGTGTACTTGAATTTTATATTTTGTATTTGTATTTCTCTCTTTTCATTGATTAATAAGAAAAAGATATAATATATCTATCTAATGAGAAGTAAAAAATATAAGTATAAAATATAAAATTTAAGTATACTAAATAATTCTCTTTTTAAAAGCCGGTGACTTAATTGTTTGCATCGCTAAATACTCCCCCCCTTCCCCTCGCCGTCTGGTCAAACACCTAGCCAAAAGGGTCTTCAATTGGATCCGTTTGAAAAATCTTGGATTCTTGCTATTAATACACACACATGTTCCCACAGCAAAACCAATGCTCAGAAAAAGGTTGCAGCTTAAGTTCTCTAGCACGACGGGAAGTAGGGATCCAAAACCCAAGAGGCAGTAGACTAGTGGGGACAGGGAAGGGGAAGAAGGGGTTAATTTATGTTACTATATATGCTCAGTTAATGGGTGATTAGTCATTAGTTTAAGCTACTAGTGTGTTTATCTAATCTAATATCAGCAGTTCAAACAACTGCTACTTCCTTTGCTGGTTGCTTATGGGCAATTGTTTAAAGAGAAAAGAGGAAGGGATTAGGCATGGGAGGAGCTATGAATTACTTAATTACTTATGGGTCTATGACTAATGAGAAATGTTTTTTGCACGGCCGCCCGGGTAATCGGGCGGACGTGGAAGCACCGCGCAGCCGACCTGATTGGTCGGCCGCGCGTGGGTCCCCACGCGCGGCCGACCAATCAGGTCGGCTGCGCGGTGCTTCCACATCGACTTTTTACTCGGACGGCCAGGTAAAAACCATTTCTCATGACTAATTAGTTGAAATGGGGTGTTTGCTTGTTCCACTCTTGTCCGTAAGGATCTGTACTTTCTTTGGAATATTAGCTTGGAGCCCAGGTTTGATTAGTGGTAGATGTGGAACCTTGTTATAAGTTTGTGAGAAATTAAACTAGTTGCAGTCAGGGGGGTGCATATGAACCTTCAACAAAAAATATATATGATCTTACTGTGGTTTTCTCTCCCCTCAAAAATTCTATTTGTCTGTAACCTAGAGGATGACCTAAGGTGGATGCCATGCATAGAACCTACAGTCTAATGGTGGTCTTTTACTGCGTTGGGTTCTGAGCTGATCATTGATTACCAAACAACAATGCCTTGTGGTGATTTTACATTTGCACCTCCAAAGTTTGTCGTATTCCACTCTATACCTCGTTGTTTTTTAAATGTCAAAGGTTGTATCTTATATCCCCTGTGTAGAGCTCCCTAGCCTCCCTGCAGTCTGTTCATTGTTTTCTAAGCTTTTTCTCTATGATTTTACAATTATCTATACTTTGTAAGATTATACGAAGAATTTAAAATTCGCATCAAAAATTAAGGTTATGTTTGGTATTTGAATAGAGTTTGGATGGAGTGAGGTTGTCTTCAAAATTTTGAAAATAACCTCAAAATTTTGAGGATAACCCCACTATATTCTTACTCTATCCAAATATCAAACATAACCTAATAGATTAGTCCAAAGAAGTTTATTCCAAAGGGAGATCATATGTGGGGAATTAATATGCCAAAGAGAACAAGGTTTTGGAATGTTACACATCTACAAAATTGATGGGGGCGATCAGCAAAACCTTCCAAGGCCGATCGAGCCGACTCCATTGTTCTAAGGATGGACGTTTGAGACGAGGTTACAAAAGGAAGGTTTACTACTATCTAATCAGCGTTGAGAAGACCCTACAAAGAAATTGGTCTCTAAAAGATACTCTTGAGGTCAACTGTCCAATGTCAAAGTCAAGTATTGACAGTTGGAAGTAAAGAGAGCTAGGAAGAGAGAGAGAAAGAGAAAGAGAGAGAAAATGTAGAGCCAAGACTCGTGGTTGAGAGCTCCTGACTCCAGTCCATTTTACCTATAGCATTAACTTGTATTTATAAGATTCAGAGGTCGTAGGTGGAAATGTCCCCCTGCACCCTCCCCCCTCCCAGTCGGTTGTGTGCGGAAGTTGCTCTTCAAACCATCTGGGGTGCTAGGTATGAAGTTGTGACGCGATTGTTGCCTCAACTTGTGCGGGCCATCTCGGGACGCACATAAACAATTGCCAATTATTGGGTCATACAAGGGCATGGCCTACGACGCATATTGGGCCCCTCACCCTAGAGAGGACGTAGGGCGCCACGATGCAAGTGCTCGCCGTACGTGGGCCATCCCCTACAATGCCCAAGTCTATGTGGTTGGTGCTTTCTTGGTCACTCAACCTAGGGAGAAGTGATCTACTCCATAGTCGGGTCTAATTTGAATCGACCGCATAACTCGTTAGTCATGTCAAATCGTTGGTAATCAACTCTCCTCTAGATGGATCGCAGCGGATTTCCTGTTTAGACCTGATTGTCGTGATCACTAGCTAGATAGTTGGTCAGACCAACCATGAGATCCATCAACAATTATCATAGTGGCTGCTATACCTAAGTTTGAATAAAACCTGTACAGATTCCTTCGAGATCATTATGAAAACATCTTTTTTTTACTGCTGTAATTAATCATGATTTCAACAGTGTAGATTTTTTTATAATTTCTTATTTCCCATCTAAATAAAAATTAAATATATCCATCGAACACACGGTCTTAACCCAATCTACAAGCATGTACTAAGCCAATCTGCCAATCACTTATCCATGATCAAATGAAATCGACAATATGGACATTTGGGGGTGGGAGTGGGAGGCTCGGTGAAACATGAAACCATGGCTCTCTTTCGGAGGACTCAGAGGCAAATACAAGTAAACTCGAGGAATAACAACAAATGTCAGATTTCATAGGAGCCAAGGCTAAGAGATCCCAAGAAAAAAAAACACAGGGAAGAAGAGAGAGAGCGAGAGAGGGATCCACATAATGCTCAATACGCTTATCAGAGAAGTGATCTTGTCATGTGCTCGGGCAGAGGGGCTGTCCGCTGCACATCTTCCCCCAGAGAGAGAGAGAGAGAGAGAGAGAGAGAGAGAGAGAGATGGTCGGCATTGCTGTGGACTGCAGGAAGAACGTACGACCACCTGCAAGGGGGAGGGCAAGCGCGCCATGCCATGCCATGCGCGACGCGTCCCCATTAGAGCAAATCGTCACATGCAGGTGCCTGATCATGGAACAGAGACCTCTCCCACTCGGTGTCTCTGCCATCTCTGCAAACTCCCCCCTTTTTTTAAGAGCAAAACATGAGAAGGGAGACGAAGCCCCCCAGCCCATACTGTGGTCCTGTGGACGTCGGTCGATCGCAGTTCTTGCTCATCCTTGGTCCGGTGAAGAGTTTGAGTGGGTCGACGAGAACCATGGCAGTGCAGGACCACTGTCGCAGGGGACGGGAGGTCCACTGGCGAGAGGTGTCGGTGATCCACCAGCTTCTGTGTGCTTTGTCGGGCGTGGGTTCTCCGCCTCACCCGCAGACCACCACCGTGGTCTCGGAAACTGAGACGAGAGAAAGAGAGGTATAAGAACCATGTCACAGAGCAGCAGAAGGGTCGCCGCTGCCATGGCAGCTGAGAGCAAAGACCACCACCTCCCTTGTTCCACCACCGCAGGCACACAGACGGCCGTTGGGGGGTACTAGGATACACCACCCAGCGGGGGAGCTCTCTGCGCTAGCTGTGTTCCTGCTGCGCAGCTGGGCAGTAGTGTTGGGGAGGAATCTACGAGCAGAAGCAGACCCTGGAATGCTGCTGCTGCTGCGGCTGGCCGCCGAAGACCGGCGTCTCGGCTGGGGCATCGTGGCAGAGCTCAGTAGGGATCTGGAAAAGCCTTCCCTTGGAGTGTGGGTGGCGGGGTGATGCATGAAAGGGGGACTGCAAACAGTAGAAATCGTGGTATTCTGTGACTGTGCGGCCACGCCATCGCTGACCGCTGCTCCTGCAGGCTGCAGATGTGTTCCACCACGCCTCTCGGTCCTCCTTTCGATGTTCGAGTCAGACCCGGCAGCGCAGACGCGTTTCATCCCAACGTTTCAATGGTTGGGATACGGGACTACGGCTGCTTCATGTCATTGAGAGATGAGAAAGGATTACTTTATTTGAGAAAGTGCAGTCTATGTGATGTCTTGTTAAGCGTCACCTGATTTTTTTAATTTAAATTTTTTTTATTTTGAAATCTATTTTTTTATTTTAAAATTTATTTTTTATTTTGAAGTCTAATTTTTTATTTTAGAATCTAAAAAATAGTTTAACTTCAAAACAGAAGATAAGTTGAACTCTAAAATAAAAAAATTATGCTCTAAAATAAAAAGATTGAGTTTTAAAATAGAAAGTTAGATTTCAAAAAAAATGGCTCCAAAACAGAAGGTAAATTAGACTCCAAAATAAAAAATTAGGCTCTAAAATAAAAAAAGTTGAGCTCCAAAATTAGGAGTGTCAATTGGGCCGGGCCGGCCCGAAGGCCCGATGGCTCGGCCTGATTTTTTATGGGCTTGGGCTGGATATTTTAGTCTCATTTAAATTTTGAGTCCGGCCTGGCCCGGCCGAGTGTAAGATTGGACCGGGCTCGGGCTTGGCTCGGTCCAGTCCGGGTAGCCTGGTGGCCCGGTATTTTTTTTTTTAAATAAGTGACGCGGCAGTAATTTTAATATTCTAAAATTTTGGATTGAAAGTTGTGATGTGGAGTTATGTTTAATGACTTAATATTTATTTTATATTTATAATAACTAAAAATAAGTTTATCTAGATTAGTCTAATATTTATTTTACGTTATTTTAATTTAATGAACATATATTTTATTGTAAAAATAAATTAAAAATAATAAGAATATATTTAACAAGGCAAAATTAGGTCGGGCCTAGGCCGGGCTTTACATAATTGTCCCGAGCCGGGCCGAGTTTCTAAAAATCGGGCCTCGCCCCAGGCCGGGCTGGGCCTGGGCCGGTCTGAGCCCAGGCCGGTCGATTAGAGACCAGGCTGGACCCGGGCCAACCCTGGCCCGGTCCAGGCCCGACCTATTGGCACCCCTATCCAAAATAGAGGAGTTGGGATCCAAAATAGAAAGACTAGATTTCAAAAAAAAAAACACGTGACGCCCAACAAAGTGCCACATGGGCTGCAATTCTATGTAGATTGCACTTACTGCACTTCCTCAAGTGTAGTAAACTTTTCTCTTGAGAGATACATACGTAAACTCAAAAAATATTTATTATAAAGGACGTCTCCATAATAATAAAGTTGATATAGATTGAGTGACAAATAATATTAGAGAAAGATTTGATACACATCTATAGTAAGAAGGTCCCATTTTTACGACCTGGAGAGGAGTTCTCGCGCCGAGTTGAACACAACTTCCGATCATCGTGATAGGTCGACTCCCTGTTTTGGCCCCACCAGTGATTCGCGCCACCAAGGGAGACGTTACTGTAAGAAAACTTTGGAAACATGGAGATCGTCGGCTGGAATCACAATTTTAGAGCCCACAATGGAAATTTTTCGAGTCGGAAACGATGTCTTATTTCCGGAAGGCAATAACGAGCGACTAGCGCCTCTATGTGATGATTCCGAATTGGGGTCTTATAAGCGATTCTGATAACCAAGTGGAAAGTTATGCTCGTTTGAGCGAAGAGGTGTACGTATGCGATCGCATCGGGAGTCTGCAGCCACGCTCCCAAGGGAGAATTCGGGTGCCGGACCAGAAATCTCCGAATCTGACCCTTTGCCGACCGGTCGAAGTGCCAATTCTGAATTGGGGCCTCGCGGGTAGTTTCGATTGTCGGGCGAAGAAATATATGCGTCTTACCGAAGGGGGGCACGATCGGTGTACTAGTGCACACGCACCGGGGTGGAGTTTCGGCCTCGAAACAGAATTCTGCAAAATCGGCTCTTGTCGACCGTCTCGGAATGTCGATTTCGAATTGTGGTCACATAAGCAATTTCGATACTCGGGCAGAAAGTTATGTCCAGTTCTTTCACTGAAGGGGCGAGAATAATACAGATGGGGTGACTCTATCGGCGATGTTTGTGCACCCATTTTTACGACCTGGGGAGGAGTTCTCACGTCGAGTTGAACACAACTTCCGATCGTCGTGATAGGCTGACTCTGTGTTGTTGCCCCACTAATCATTCGCGCCATCAAGGGAGACGTTACTGTAAGAAAATCTTGGAAACGGGGAGATCATCGGCTTTGAAAAGTAATTTTGGAGCCTGAAACTGAGGTTTTTCGAGTCGGAAATGACATCTTATTTCCAGAAGGTAATAAAGGACGATGAGCGCTAATTCTGATAACCGAGCGAAAAGTTATGCACGTTTGAGTGAAGGGGTGTCCGTATGCGATCGCAACGGGAGCCTGCGGCCACGCTTCCGGAGGCGAAATCGGGTGCCGAACCGGAAATCTCCGAATCCGACTTTGTGCCGACCGGGTCGAAGTGCCGATTCTGAATTGGGGCCTCGCGGGCAGTTCCGATCGCCAGGCGAAGAAATATCCACGTCTTAACGAAGGGGGGGCGCGATCGGTGTACTAGTATACACGCTCCGAGGTGAAGTTTCAGCGTCAGAACTGAATTCTAAGAAACTGTCGTCTTGTCGACCGTCTCGGAATGTCGATTCTGAATTGTGGTCACATAAGCGATTACGATACTCGGGTGGAAAGTTATGCCTGGTTCTTTCACTGAAGGGGTGAGAATAATACGTAAGGGGTGACTCTATCGGCGATGTTTGTGTACCAATTTTTACGACCTGAGGAAGAGTTCTCACACCGAGTTGAACATAACTTCCGATCGTCGTGATAGGCCGACTCCGTGTTGTGGCCCCACCAGTGATTCGCGCCACCGAGTGAGACGTTACTGTAAGAAAACCTTAGAAACGGGGAGATCGTCAGCTTTCAATCGCAATTTTGGAGCTCGAAACGGAGGTTTTTCGAGTCAAAAATGACGTCTTATCGCCGAAAGGCAATGACAGGCGACAAGTGCCTCTGTGTAAAAATTCTGAATTGGGATCTTATAAGCGATTCCGATAACCGAGCAGAAAGTTATGCCCGTTTGAGCGAAGGGGTGTCCGTATGTGATCGTATCGGGAGCCTACGGCCACGCTCCTGGAGGCGAATTCGGGTGCCAGACCGGAAATCTCTAAATCCGACCTTGTGCTAACCAGGTCAAAGTGCCGAGTCTGAATTGGGGCCTTGCAAGCAGTTCCGATCGTCGGGCGAAGAAATATCCACGTCTTACCGAAGGGGGGCGCGATCGGTGTACTATACACACGCTCCAAGGTGGAGTTTTGGCCTCGGAACGGAATTCCGTGAAACCGGCGTCCTGTCGACCGTCACGGAATGTCGATTCTGAATTTTGCTCACATAAGCGATTCCAATACCTAGGTGGAAACCTATGCCCAGTTCTTTCACTGAAGGGGTGAGAATAATATGGAAGGGGTGACTCTATCGGTGATGTTTGTGCACCCATTTTTATGACCTGGGGAGGAGTTCTAGTGCCGAGTTGAACACAACTTCCAATCGTCGTGATAGGCTGACTCCGTGTTGTGGCCCCACCAGTGATTCGCTCCATCGAGGGAGACGTTACTGCAAGAAAACTTTGGAAACGGGGAGATTGTCGGCTGGAATAGCAATTTTGGAGCCCGAAACGAAGGTTTTTCGAGTCGGAAACGACATCTCATTGCCGGAAGGCAATAACGGGCGACGAGCACCTCTGTGTGACGATTCCGAACTAGGGTCTTAAAAACGATTCCCATAACCGAGTGGAAAATTATGCCCGTTTGAGCGGAGGGGTGTCCGTATACGATCGCATCGGGAGCCTGCGGCCACGCTCCTGGAGGCGAATTCGGGTGCCGGACCGAAAATATCCGAATTTGACCTTGTGCTGACCGGGTCGAAGTGCTGATTCCGAATTGGGGCCTCGTGGGCGGTTCCGATCGCCGGGCGAAGAAATATCTGCATCTTACTGAAGGGGGGCGCGATCGGTGTGCTAGTACACACGCTCCGGGGTGGAGTTTCGGTCTCGGAACGGAATTCCGTGAAACTGGAATCTTGTCGACCGTCTCGGAATGCCGATTCCAAATTATGGTCACATAAGCAATTTTGATACTCGGGCGGAAAGTTATGCCTGATTATTTCACTGAAGGGGTGAGAATAATACAGAAGGGGTGACTATATTGGCGATATTTGTGCACCCATTTTTATGACCTGGGGAGGAGTTCTCACGCCGAGTTGAACACAACTTCCAATCATCGTGATAGACCGACTATGTGTTGTGGCCCCACCAGTGATTCGGCAACCGAGGGAGACGTTACTGTAAGAAAACCTTGGAAACGGGGAGATCGTCGGCTGGAATCGCAATTTTGGATCCCGAAACGGAGGTTTTCGAGTCGAAAACGACGTGTCATCGCCTTAAAACAATAACGGGCGATGAGCGCATCTGTGTGACGATTTCGAATTGGGGTCTTATAAGCGATTCCGATAACCGAGCGGAAAGTTATGCCCGTTTGAGCGAAGGGGTGTCCGTATGCAATCGCATCGGGAGCCTGCAGCCATGCTCCATGAGACGAATTCAGGCGTCGGACTGGAAATCTCTGAATCCGGCCATGGGCCAGCTGGGTCGAAGTGCCGATTCCGAATTAGGGCCTCGCAGGCTGTTCCGATCGCTGGGCGAAGAAATATCTACATCTTACCGAAGGGGGGGGGGGCTCGATCGGTGTACTAGTACACACGCTCCGGGGTGGAGTTTCGATCTCATAATGGAATTCCACGAAACCGACGTCCTATCGACCGTCTCAGAATGTCGATTCTGAATTGTGGTCACATAAGCGATTCCGATACTCGGGCGGAAAGTTATGCCTGATTCTTTCACTGAAGGGGCGAGAATTATGCGGAAGGGGTGACTATATCATCAATGTTTGTGCACCCACTTTTACGATGTGGGGAGGAGTTCTCGCGCCGAGTTGAACACAACTTCCAATCGTCGTAATAGGCCAACTCCGTGTTGTGGCCCCACTAGTGATTCGCGCCACTGAGGGAGACGTTACTACAAGAAAACCTTGGAAACGTGGAGATCGTCGGCTGGAATCGTAATTTTGGAGCCCAAAACAGAGGTTTTTCGAGTCGAAAATGACGTCTTATTGTCAGAAGGCAATAAATGGCGACGAGTGCCTCTATGTGATGATTCTGAATTGGGGTCTTATAAGTGATTCCGATAACCGAGCGAAAAGTTATGCCCGTTTAAGCGAAAGTGTGTCCGTATGCGATCGCATCGGGAGCCTGCGGCCACGCTCCCAAAGGCGAATTCGGGCGCCGGATAGGACATCTCTGAATCCGACCTTGTGCCGACTGGGTTGAAGTGTCGATTCTGAATTGGGGCCTCGCGGGCGGTTCCGATCGCCGGGCAAAGAAATATATGCTTCTTACCGAAGGGGGGTGCGATCGGTGTACTGGTACACACACTCCGGGATGGAGTTTCTCCCTCGGAACGAAATTTCGTGAAACCGGCGTCCTATCGACCGTCTTGGAATGTCGATTCTAAATTGTGGTCACCTAAGCGATTACGATACTCGGGCGGAAAGTTATGCCCAGTTATTTTCACTAAAGGGGTGAGAATAATATGGAAGGGGTGACTCTATCGGCGATGTTTGTGCACCCATTTTTGCGACCTGGGGAGGAATTCTCGCGTCGAGTTGAACAAAACTTCTGATCGTCGTGATAGGTCGACTCCGTGTTGTGGCCCCACCAGTGATTAGCGCCACCACGATAGATGTTACTGGAAGAAAACCTTGGAAATGGGGAGATCGTCGGCTTTGAATCGCAATTTTGGAGCCCAAAATGGAGGTTTTTCGAGTCGAAAATGACGTCTTTTCGTCAGTAGTCAATCACGGGCGACGAGCGCCTCTATGTCACGATTCTGAATTAGGTCTTAAAAGCGATTCCGATAACCAAGCGGATAGTTATGCCCGTTTGAGCGAAGGGGTATCCGTATGCCATTACATCGGGAGCCTGTGGCTATGCTCCAGGAGGCGAATTCAGGCGCCGAACCTGAAATCTCTAAATCCGACCTTGTGCCGACCGGGTCGAAGTGTAGATTCTGAATTGGGACCTTACGGGCGGTTCCGATCGCCGGGCAAAGAAATATCCGCATCTTACCGAAGGGGGGCGCGATCGGTGTACTAGTACACACGCTCCGGGGTGGAGTTTCAGCCTCAGATCGGAATTCTGCGAAACTGGCGTCTTGTTGACCGTCACGGAATGCCGATACCGAATTGTGGTCACATAAGCAATTCCGATACTCGAGGGGAAAGCTATGCCCAATTCTTTCACTGGAGGGGTGAGAATAATACGGAAGGAGTTACTATATCGACGATGTTTGTGCACCAATTTTTATGACCTGGGGAGGAGTTCACTGTAATCACAGGGATTGACTTCCCCTCGACACGAACATGAATAACAAATATGATAGCATGGAAAATAGGAAAGTGATCGCCACCTAGATAAGTTGCCTATAGATGTAGAAAGACAATGGCTAACTTAAACTAGGAAAAGGAAGAGAACAGGAGGATGACCTGGTGTCGCGGTCGCCATGGCCGCCGCGTCAGCGGAAGCCGACGCGGCTTTGTCGCGTCACCCTAGGCCGTCGCGTTCTCTGAATGCGGGAGATTTGTTGTAGAGACCTTCTTCTAGTCCTCCAGCCGGCTAGAGCACCAGAGCTCCTAGTAGACTTTGCTTGCTTGCCTGCCAATCAAACGAAAACACAAAGAGGAGACCCTATTAGAACATGAAAGGTGTAGCATCTATCCTAAAAGACGAAATGAGGTGGGAGATCATGGTGGGAACGCACCTCGGGTGGTTTTAAACCCCTGTGGGTGTGGGAAAACGTGGGTGGATGATGGATGTGCTCTATTAAAAAAGAACATAAAAATGCATGTAGAGATAGAGAAAAGGGAGAGAAGAGATGATGAGCCCCATTAGGGCGACTTCCTGGCGTGGATGCAACTCCAATGATGTGCCAAGAGGTCCAGGAGGTCGCTGAAGTCGCCCTCTTCACGTTCCTTGCTCCATTAATGGTGAAATGAATGAGTTGTGAGGAGTAGCAAGTGAAGGAAATGAGTGGGATGGGTGGCTGCGTGGCTAAGTCTTGTTTAGAGAGAATTTTGGCAGCCCTTCGGGGTGATCATGAGGCTCTCCTCGTCCATGAGGAGGGGCCTTTCTTATATAGAGCTTGGAGTGAGAATATTAGACATTATCTCCTCAAAAAGATGTGGAAATTAAAAATGGGGGATAAGGCTCTATCAAAATCGGATGTAGAGTCCTTAGGGGAGCTTATGAGAGTCCCTAGGGCCGAAAAAGTGTTCAAGGGGTCGGGATAAACCTCTTGGACCAACTCAAAGTGCATGGGAGGATAAATAGGATGTGGTTATGGAGGCCAGAGATCTCGGTCCTTGTCGCGTCAGATCGCGGGGTCGCGACTAGAGACGCGACGGTGCGGGGGGTCGCGACAGCATTGCCCACGTGCATGGATAATGCATGGGCTGTCGCGGCGCCACGATGCGTCGCGACAAGGAATCCAGATTATTCTGGATTATTCTCTTTAATCACATGATAAATAGGAGTCAAATCCTCTAAGGACTCTTTCAAATGATAGATTTCGGGATTTCAAAGCATTTTTAATGGTTAATGGGCTCAAATCAAGGCAAATGATGGGCTCAAGGTGAGTGACCAATTAGGGGCCCACTAAGATAGCAAGAAATGTGGTCCAACCCATTAGTCATAATCGGGTGTCTACATTCACGTGCCGAGTTGAACACAACTTCTGATCGTTGTGATAGGCCGACTCCGTGTTGTGGCCCCACCAGTGATTCGCTCCCACAAGGGAGACGTTACTGCAAGAAAATGTTGGAAACGAGGAGATTGTCGGCTGGAATCGCAATTTTGGAGCCCGCAACGGAGGTTTTTCGAGTCGGAAACAACGTCTTATCACCGGAAGGCAATATGGGCGACGAGCGCCTCTGTGTGACGATTTCGAATTGGGGTCTTATAAGCGATTCCGATAACCGAGCAGAAAGTTAGGCCTGTTTGAGCGAAGGGGTTGTGGACGCTCCTTTCACCACACCTCGATGACTGTGGATCCTCCGGTGGTTCACGAACGTCGCCGCCCCCTTGTTGGCATTGAAGGCGAGCTATTTGACTTTGTTGACTCCTCGTTGACCATGTTGACCAAAAGGAAAAACAAAGAAAATAGCAAAAGAACAGGAGAGGTTGCGATCGCCAGGGCCTTACATGTGCCCAAGGAGTGTTGTGATCACGTCGGTGACGTGCCTCGCGCAGCAGACAGTGGTCGGACTTCAACTTCTCCCTCTTCGGTCGACCAAAGAAAGAGAGCTCCACGGTCTTCTTCGATGTGTTCCTGCAACGAAAAGAGACTCTATTAGACTAAAGGAAGTGTGGTAAACATCCTAAATCGAAGAGGAAATCCCAAAAGGAGAGCCCCGTACCAGTTTCGGACTTGAGAAGAGGGATGGCCAAATGCTATGACCACCCTTCTTCCCTCTGTTTTTGGTTTGGGAAACCCCTTTCTAGGTGTGTAGGAAGGTGCCCTACGTGCCTATGGTGTGAGTGTGTGTGTGTTCAACATGCAAAACTAAAGGAGAGAGAGAAGGGAAATAGAGAAGGAGGAGGGAGATGATCCTCATTGCTGTGGTTGATGGCTCCTTAGTAGACTCCTCCAACACTTGATGAAGCTTTTTGGACATTCAAAGAGCTGAGAAGGAGAGAGGAGACAAGGGTTGGAAGCTTTTAGTGGATTTTCTCTCTCTTCTCTCCAAGTAGCATGGCCTGGACGTCCAGCATCCCCCCCCCCTCACTTAGAAGGCCAGAGGGTGAGTTATATAGACTGTAGGGTCGGAGGTGAGGAGCCTTGGATGCTCAAGTGTGAAGAAACACACTTGTACACTTAGCAATCCATGTGTTTAGGCTCCAACCAATGAGAGGGGGCCAAGTAGGATTTTTACTGGGTCAAGGAGGTGTCAAGGTGACCCATATACCCGTTGGGAACGGCTACATGCGTTGCATGGCCGAGAGAATGACGCTAATGGGCTGGAATCTCGGGCAGTTGCGTAGACCAAGTAAACCAGGTTGACGTCCAACGATGCTGCCGCCAAACCCATGCAGACGTCCACATAGGTGGACGCCAACGAGAATCGACGTCCAGGGGGCTTGCTGCCAACATGTGATCAGCGGCAATCGATGCTGCCATCTACATGGGATCCGACACAAGTCAACAAATGGTCAAACATGCCTTATTGGGCCATGGAACCGCGTGGGGATGGGCCAAATCTCGCGTCTACAAATGCCCCTCCGAGACATCCGGTCTTGCAGGGGAGCAGAGCGGACTAAAAGGTTGGTGTCTCGGTAAACAAAGGACGCAGAGATTAATGGAAGGACCACCTCCGAGGATAGGAATTCTATAAAGCCATATGAAAGATTTAGGCTAGAAACAAGTGACGAATCGTCTGAGAGACAAATAAGGATAAGAGAGGGGGTGATCTACCCGTGTAACTACAACTGCAATCCAACGTTAGGGTCTCTGGCATTGCCGTGTTGGACTTTGACTAGTTTCTGGTGTGTCTGAGTCAAAGGAGTTGTAATATGACGGTTGAATCGAGGGGGTCTCATAACCAGAGCTCGTTTGGGCTCGCTGACCTAATTAGGATGTCTGTCCAGATTTAGGGGGTTGTGGAGACAAGAGATTGGTTGATCTCTCAAAGGACTATCAAAAGATTCTAACTGAAATCAATGTTTGGAAAGCCGGAAGTTCTGAAATAAGCTCATGACTGGCGAAGGTTCACGTGGACTCAACAAGGCTGCTTGACTGCTTGTGATATGCACGGTGGGACAAGTGGAGAAGGGGGACAACAAAGATCCGAGATCGGCTCAAATATTCAAGAAAGAGGTGTTGACCCGGTAGGCCACCTGAACTGGGGAACCACAAAGTGATTGAGGAACATCTCCATTTTTTTTTGAGTTAGCAAGAAATAGGTTAGTAGTGAAATCCTAAACGCACGCTGGTGTGGGTTTCCTACGTAATGCAAGTTAGAACCAGAAGAAAATTCTAAGACCAACAAATAACTGAGAGATCGCAAACCCGTCATGGTTTTTGGTAAAGGGGAACTCGGGGTTCACGGTCGCCAAGTTATTCGCCACTGGTGGGGTCCTATGTTAGACATACCTGTGTAACACTCACGGTCGCATGAGTGTTCTAAAGTTGAAGCGCGGCTTGTGCTTAAATATCTGCAAGACAACTTGAAGCACAAGATAAAGAAATAATATCCCATATGGAACAATAAAGCTTTGAAAATTTCAGCATGTTAACGTCCAGATCGCATGCCGCCAACAATCTGTTGACGTCAACATGATGCGCCATCTACATGGGTAGGCGTCCACATATGCCGCCGTCCATAGAAACCTGGCGGAAACCGATCTTGACATTTACAAACCAGTGGATTAACCCGAAAAAATAGCTATTGGAAGGTCATAAGGACTCTTCCTTCTCCTTCCTTCGTCCCTTCCTTCCTCAACTGCGAACCAGAGGGCTTTGGGACGAACTAAAGTAGCAGAATGGCCTCCTCATCGACTGGAGCATCCACGACCGTGAACCCGGGAATTTTGAGCGAGGTTCCGGGGCACTTAAGCACCCGATTGGCCAATGGGGAGGTATGTACTGTCTATTTCTGCCCTACTTCTTGCTGAAAATGCCCCAAAACTCTTTCTCACAGTTTTCATGGATGTGCAGGAGGTGCCTGCCTTTCCAAGCCAGGGTCAAGTACGAGCCTTCTCCTGGCTCGTGAACTTGATGAACGTAATAACCTTGGATTTGAGGAGTTTCATCGGGGCATGGAATCTGAGTTTTATGGTGGTGTTGGCGAAGAACATGAAGGAGATGTGGTGGAGCTTTGACGCTGTGGGAGCACTAGTGGAGCGGTGGCATCCGCACACACACACGTTCATGTTCTAGGGGTTCGAAGCGAGCATGCTACTAGAAGAGGTGGAGCTATTTCTGGGGTGGAGGCGCTGCTTGGAGTACGATGTGACGAATCCTCTTCTCCCATGGAAAGAGATCCTCGCGGACATCGTAAGGACAAGAAAGAGGTGTTGAGAATGACAAACAAGCACGAGATCTTCCTGGACCAACTGGCCTGGTGGTTAATCCAACATGCAAGGGAGATTGGCGGAGAGAGGGCGACCCGAGGACTGACACTCTGTCTAGCTGGCGTGTTCTTGTTCCCCACCAGTGGTGACTTTCTCCTCTACGAGCACGTGGGAGTCCTATCTTTGCTATGGCGCAGGTAGTCACTTGCCCCTGCAGTGCTGGCGCACCTTTACAGCTCCCTGACAATGATGAGCTTAGGCGGACGCACATGCGGGAGCTTATTCCTACTTCAGGTATGGATGGAAGCTCATTTGAAGTTTGATTTCGCTGAGAAGTAGCCTACCCCCTCCAGAATCTTCCTTCGGAGTTCAGTGCACTGCAACAGGGCATGGTATGAGCTAGAGGACGAGATCAAGTGTATAACAACACACTTGAAGATCACTTTGACCCGGTCGGTAAATGGTCGCATTCGGAGATTTCCGGTCCGGCGCCCAAATTCCTCTCCGGGAGCGCGGTCGCAGGCTGCCGATGCGATTGCATACGGACACCGCTTCGCTCAAACAAGCATAACTTTTCGCTCAGTTATCAGAATCGCTTATAAGACCCCAATTCGGAATCGGCACTCAGAGACGCTTAATGCCCCCTTTTTGCCTCAGGCCATAAGATGTCGTTTCGGGGTCGAAAATCCTTCGTTTCGCACTCTAAAATTGCGATTCTAGCCAATGATCTCCGATATTGCAAGGTTTTTTGGCAGTAGCGACTCCCTCGATTACGCAAATCGCTGGCGGAGCCCACACGCGGAGCCGCCCAGTCATAACGATCGGAAGTCGTGTTCAACTCGACGCGAGATCTCCTCCCCAAGTCGTGGATATGGTGCCCGAACATCGCCGATATAGTCACCCCCTCCGGTTTATTCCCACCTCTTCAGCGAAAGAATTGGGCATAACTATCCGCACGGGCATCGGAATCGCTTATGTGACCACAATTCGGAATCGGCACTCCGAGACGGTCGATAAGGAGCTGGTTTCTCGGAATTCTGTTTCGGGGCCAAAATCCCCCCTGGAGCGTGTGTACTAGTACACCGACTGCCGTACCCTCCGGTCGGACGCGGATATTTATTCGCCCGGGAGTCGGAACCGCCCGCGAGGCCCCAATTCAGAATCGGCACTTCGACCCGATCGGTAAATGGTCACATTCAGAGATTTCCGGTCCGGCGCCCAAATTCCTCTCCGGGAGCGCGGTCGAAGGCTGTCGATGCGATCGCATACGGACACTGCTTCGCTCAAACATGCATTACTTTTCGCTCAGTTATCGGAATTGCTTATAAGACCCCAATTCGAAATCGGCACTCAGAGACGCTCGATGCTCCATTATAGCCTCTGGCCATAAGACGTCGTTTCAGGGTCGAAAATCCTTCGTTTCGCACTCCAAAATTACGATTCTAGCCAACGATCTCCCATATTCCAAGGTTTTTTGGCAGTAGCGACTCCCTCGATTACGCAAATCGCTGGCGGAGCCCACACGCGGAGCCGCCCAGTCATAACGATCGGAAGTCGTGATCAACTCAACGCGAGATCTCCTCCCTAGGTCGTGGATATGGTGCCCGAACATCGCCGATATAGTCACCCCCTCCGGTTTATTCCCACCCCTTCAGCGAAGGAATTGGGCATAACTATCCGCACGGGCATCGGAATCGCTTATGTGACCACAATTTGGAATTGGAACTTCGAGACGGTCGACAAGACGCTGGTTTTGCGGAATTCTGTTCCGGGGCCAAAATCCACCCCGGAGCGTGTGTACTAGTACACCGACTGCCGTACCCTCCGGTCGGACGTGGATATTTATTCGCCCGGGAGTCGGAACCGCTCGCGAGGCCCCAATTCAGAATCGGCACTTCGACCCGGTCGGTAAATGGCCGCGTTCGGAGATTTCCAGTCCGGCGCCCAAATTCCTCTCCGGGAGCGCGGTCGCAGGCTGCCGATGCGATCACGTACGGACACCGCTTCGCTCAAACAGGCAAAACTTTTTGCTCGGTTATCGGAATCGCTTATAAGAACCCAATTTGGAATCGGCACTCAGAGACGCTCGACGCCCCCTTATTGCCTCAGGCCATAAGACGTCGTTTCGGGGTCGAAAATCCGTCATTTCACACTCCGAAATTGCGATTCTAGCCGACGATCTCCCCTATTCCATGGTTTTTTTGGCAGTAGCGACTCCCTCGATTAAGCGAATCGCTAGTGGAGCCCAGACGCAGAGCCGCCCAGTCACAGCGATCAGAAGTCATGTTCAACTCGTTGCGAGATCTCCTCCCCAGGTCGTGGATATGGGTGCCCGAACATCACCGATATAGTCACCCCCTCCGGTTTATTCCCACCCCTTCAGCGAAAGAATTGGGTATAATTATCCGCACGGGCATCGGAATCGCTTATGTGACCACAATTCGGAATCGGCACTCCGAGACGGTCGACAAGGTGTTGGTTTCATGAAATTCTGTTTTGGGGGAAAAATCCACCCCGGAGCGTGTGTACTAGTACACCGACTGCCGTACCCTCCGGTCGGACGCGAATATTTATTCGCCCGGGAGTCGGAACCGCCCCTGAGGCCCCAATTCAGAATCGGGACTTCGACCCAGTCGGTAACTGGTCGTATTAGGAGATTTCCGGTCCGGCGCCCAAATTCCTCTCCGGGAGGGCGGTCGCAGGCTGCCGGTGCGATCACATACGGACACCGCTTCGCTCAAACATGCATAACTTTTCGCTCGGTTATCGGAATCGCTTATAAGACCCCAATTCGGAATCGGCACTCAGAGACGCTCGATGCTGTCTTATTGCCGCAGGCCATAAAATGTCGTTTTGGGGTCAAAAATCCTTCGTTTCGCACTCCGAAATTGCGATTCTAGCCGACGATCTCCCCTATTCCAAGGTTTTTCGGCAGTAGCAAGTCCCTCGATTACGCGAATCGCTGGCGGAGCCCACACGCAGAGCCGCCCAGTCACAGTGATCGGAAGTCGTGTTTAACTCGACGCGAGATCTCCTCCCCAGGTCGTGGATATGGGTGCCCGAACATCGCCGATATAGTCACCCCCTCCGGTTTATTCCCACCCCTTCAGCGAAAGAATTGGGCATAACTATCCGCACGGGCATCGGAATCGCTTATGTGACCACAATTCGGAATCGACACTCCGAGACGGTCGACAAGGCGCTGGTTTCGCCGAATTCCGTTCTGGGGCCAAAATTCCCCCCGGAGCGTGTGTACTAGTACACCGACTGTCGTACACTCCGGTCGGACTCGGATATTTATTCGCCCGGGGTTCAGAATCGCCCGCGAGGCCCCAATGTAGAATCGGCACTTCGACCCGGTCGGTAAATGGTCACATTCGAAGATTTCCGGCCCGGCGCCCAAATTTCTCTCCGGGAGCACGGTCGCAGGCTGCCGATGCGATCACATACGGACACCGCTTCGCTCAAACAGGCATAACTTTTCGCTCGATTATCGAAATCGCTTATAAGACCCCAATTCGGAATCGACACTCAGAGACGCTCGACGACCTCTTATTGGCTTAGGCCATAAGACGTCATTTCGGGGTCAAAAATCCTTCGTTTCGCACTCCGAAATTGCGATTCTAGCCGACGATCTCCCCTATTCCAAGGTTTTTTTAGCAGTAGCGGCTCCCTCAATTACGCGAATCGCTGGTGGAGCCCACACGCGGAGCCGCCTAGTCACAGCGATTGGAAGTCGTGTTCAAATCGACGCGAGATCTCCTCCCAGGTCGTGGATATGGGTGCCCGAACATCGCCGATATAGTCACCCCTCCGGTTTATTCCCACCCCTTCAATGAATGAATTGGGCATAACTATCCGCACGAGCATCGGAATCGCTTATGTGACCAAAAATCGGTATTGGCACTCCGAGACGGTCGACAAGGCACTGGTTTCGCGGAATTCCGTTCCGGGGCCAAAATTCCCCCCGGAGCGTGTGTACGTACACCGGCTGCCGTACCCTCCGGTCGGACTCGGATATTTATTCGCCTGGGTGTTGGAACCGCCCGCGAGGCCCCAATTCAGAATCGGCACTTCGACCCGGTCGGTAAATGGTCGCATTCGGAGATTTCCGGTCCAGCACCCAAATTCCTCTCCGGGAGCGCGGTCGCAGGCTGCCGATGCGATCGCTTACGGAGACTGCTTCGCTCAAACATGCATAACTTTTCGCTCGGATATCAGAATCGCTTATAAGACCCCAATTCGGAATCGGCACTCAGAGACGCTCGACGTCCACTTATTGCCACATGCCATAAGACGTCGTTTCGGGGTCGAAAATCCTTCGTTTCGCACCTCAAAATTGCGATTCTAACCGACGATCTCCCCTATTCCAAGGTTTTTTAGCAGTAGTGACTCCCTAGATTACGCGAATCGCTGGTGGAGCCCACACGCAGAGCTGCCCAATCACAGCGATCGGAAGTCGTGTTCAACTCGACGCGAGATCTCCTCCCACGTCGTGGATATAGGTGCCTGAACATCGCCGATATAGTCACCCCCTCCGGTTTATTCCCCCCCCCCCCCCCCTTCAGCGAAAAAATTTGGCATAACTATCCGAACGGGCATCGGAATCGCTTATGTGACGACAATTCGTAATCGGCACTCCGAGACGGTCGACAAGGCGCTGGTTTCGCAGAATTCCGTTCCGGGGCCAAAATTCCCCCCGGAGCGTGTGTACTAGTACACCGACTGCCGTACCCTCCGGTCGGACTCGGATATTTATTCGCCCGGGGGTAGGAACCGCCCGCGAGGCCCCAATTCAAAATCGACACTTCGACCCGGTCGGTAAATGGTCGCATTCGGAGATTTCCGGACCAGCGCTCAAATTCCTCTCTAGGAGCTAGGTCGCAGGCTGCCGATGCGATCGCATACGGACACCGCTTCGCTCAAACAGGCATAACTTTTCGCTCGGTTATCGGAATCGCTTATAAGACCCCAATTCGGAATCGGCACTCAGAGACGCTCGACGCCTCCTTATTGCCTTAGGCCATAAGACGTCGTTTCGGGGTCGAAAATCCTTCGTTTCGCACTCCGAATCGGCGATTCTAGCCGACGATCTCCCCTATTCTAAGGTTTTTTGGCAGTACCGACTCCATCGATTACGCGAATCGCTGGCGGAGCCCACACGCGGAGCCGCCCAGTCACAGCGATCGGAAGTCGTGATCAACCCGACGCTAGATCTCCTCCTCAGGTCGTCGATATGGGTGTCCGAACATCGCCGATATAGTCACCCCCTCCGATTTATTCCCACCCCTTCGGCGAAAGAATTGGGCATAATGTTCAGCACGGGCATCGGAATTGCTTATATGACCACAATTCGGAATCGGCACTCCGAGACGGTCGACAAGGCACTGATTTCACGAAATTCTGTTTTGGGGACAAAATCCCCCCCGGAGCGTGTGTACTAGTACACCGACTGCCGTACCCTCCGGTCGGACGTGGATATTTATTCGCCCGGGAGTCGGAACCGCCCGCGAGGCCCCAATTCAGAATCGGCACTTCGACCCGGTCGGTAAATGGTCGCATTCAGAGATTTCCGGTCCGGCGCCCAAATTCCTCTCTGGGAGCGCAGTCGCAGGTTGCCGGTGCAATCGCATACGGACAATGCTTCGCTCAAACAGGCATAACTTTTCGCTCGGTTATCGGAATTGCATATAAGACCCCAATTCGGAATCGGCACTCAGAGACGCTCGAAGGCCCCTTCTTGCCTGAGGCCATAAGATGTCGTTTCGGGGTCAAAAATCCTTCGTTTCGCACTCCGAAATTGCGATTCTAGCCGACGATCTCCCCTATTCCAAGATTTTTTGGCAGTAGCGAGACCCTCGATTACGCGAATCGCTGGCGGAGCCCACACGCGGTGCCGCCCAGTCACAGCGATCGGAAGTCGTGTTCAACTCGACGCGAGATCTCCTCCCCAGGTCGTGCATATGGGTGCCCGAACATCGCCGATATAGTCACCCCCTCCGGTTTATTCCCACCCCTTCAGCGAAAGAATTGGGCATAACTATCCGCACGGGCATCGGAATCGCTTATGTGACCACAATTAGGAATCGGCACTCCAAGACGGTCGACAAGGCGCTGGTTTCACGTAATTCCATTCTGGGGCCAAAATCCCCCCCGGAGCGTGTGTACTAGTACACCGACTGTCGTACCCTCCGGTCGGACTCGGATATTTATTCGCCCGCGGGTCGGAACCACCCACGAGGCCCCAATTCAGAATCGACACTTCGACCCAGTCGGAAAATGGTCGCATTCGGAGATTTCCGGTCCGGCGCCCAAATTCCTCTCCGGGAGCGCGGTCACAGGTTGCCTATGCGATCGCATGCGGACACCGCTTCGCTCAAACAGACATAACTTTTCGCTCGGTTATCGGAATCGCTTATAAGACCCCAATTCGGAATCGGCACTCAGAGACGCTCGACGCCTCCTCATCGCTTCAGGCCATAAGACGTCGTTTCGGGGTCGAAAATCCTTCATTTCGCACTCCGAAATTGCGATTCTATCAGACGATCTCTCCTATTCCAAGTTTTTTGGCTGTAGCGACTCCCTCGATTACGGAAATCACTAGCGGAGCCCACACGTGGAGCCGCCCAGTCACAGCGATCGGAAGTCGTGTTCAACTCGACGCGAGATCTCCTCCCCAGGTCATGGATATGGGTGCCCGAACATCGCCGATATAGTCACCCCCTCCAGTTTATTCCCACCCCTTCAGCGAAAGAATTGGGTATAACTTTCCGCACGGACATCAGAATCGCTTATGTGACCACAATTCGGAATCGGCACTCCGAGACGGTCGACAAGGCGCTGGTTTCACAGAATTCTGTTCCGGGGCCAAAATCCCCCCCCGGAGTCTGTGTACTAGTACACCAACTGCCGTACCCTCCGGTCGGACGCGGATATTTATTCGCCGGGGAGTCGGAACCGCCCACGAGGCCCCAATTTAGAATCGGCACTTCGACTCGGTCGGTAAATGGTTGCATTCGGAGATTTTCGGACCGGCGCCCAAATTCCTCTCCGGGAGCGCGGTCGCAGGCTGCCGATGCGATCGCATACGGACACCGCTTCGCTCAAGCAGGCATAACTTTTCGCTCAGTTATCGGAATCGCTTATAAGACCCCAATTCGGAATCGGCCCTCAGAGACGCTCGATGGCCCCTTATTGCCTTAGGCCATAAGACGTCACTTAGGGGTCAAAAATCCTTCATTTCGCACTCCGAAATTGCGATTCTAGCCGATGATCTCCCCTATTCCAAGGTTTTTTTAGCAGTAGCGACTCCCTCGATTACGCGAATCGCTGGTGGAGCCCACACAAGGAGCCGCCCAGTCACAGCGATCGGAAGTCGTGTTCAACTCGACGCGAGATCTCCTCCCAGGTCGTGGATATGGGTGCCCGAACATCACCGATATAGTCACCCCCTCCGGTTTATTCCCACCCGTTCAGCGAAAGAATTGGGCATAACTATCCACACGGGCATCGGAATTACTTATGTGACCACAATTCGGAATCGGCACTCCGAGACGGTCGACAAGGCACTAGTTTCGCAGAATTCCGTTCCGAGGTCAAAATACCCCCCCGGAGCGTGTGTACATATACCGATTGGCGTACCCTCCGGCCGGAGTCGAATATTTATTCGCCCGGGTGACGGAACCGCCCGCGAGGCCCCAATTCAGAATCGGCACTTCGACCCGCTCGGTAAATGGTCGCATTCGGAGATTTCCGGTCCGGCGCCCAAATTCCTCTCCGGGAGCGCGGTCGCAGGCTGCCGATGCGATCGCATACGGAGACCGCTTCGCTCAAACAGGCACAACTTTTCGCTTGGTTATCGGAATCGCTTATAAGACCCCAATTCGGAATCGGCACTCAGAGACGCTCGACGCCCCCTTATTGCCACATGCCATAAGACGTTGTTTCGGGGTCGAAAATCCTTCGTTTCGCACTCCGAAATTGCGATTCTAGCCGACGATCTCCCCTATTCCAAGGTTTTTTGGCAGTAGCGACTCCCTACATTACGTGAATCGCTGGAGGAGCCCACACGCAGAGCCGCCCAGTCACAGGGATCGGAAGTCGTGTTCAACTCGACGCGAGATCTCCTCCCAGGTCGTGGATATGGGTGCCTGAACATCGCCGATATAGTCATCCCCTCCAGTTTATTCCCACCCCTTCAGCTAAAGAATTTGGCATAACTATTCGTACGAGCATCGGAATCTCTTATGTGACCACAATTCGTAATCGGCACTCCGAGACAGTCGACAAGGCGCTGGTTTCGCAGAATTCCGTTCCGGGGGCCAAAATCCCCCCTGAGCGTGTGTACTAGTACACCGACTGCCGTACCCTCCGGTCGGACTCGGATATTTATTCGCCCGGGGGTAGGAACCGCCCGCGAGGCCCCAATTCAAAATCTACACTTCGACTCGGTCGGTAAATGGTCGCATTCGGAGATTTCCGGTCCGGCGCTCAAATTCCTCTCCGGGAGCTAGGTCGTAGGCTACCGATGCGATCGCATACGGACACCGCTTCGCTCAAACAGGCATAACTTTTCGCTCGGTTATCGGAATCGCTTATAAGACACCAATTCGGAATCGACACACAGAGACGCTCGATGCCCACTTATTGCCTCAGGCTATAAGACGTCATTTCGGGGTCGAAAATCCTTCGTTTCGCACTCCGAAATTTAGATTATAGCCGACGATCTCCCCTATTCCAAGGTTTTTTGGCAGTAGCGACTCCTTCGATTACGCGAATCGCTGGCGGAGCCTATACGCGGAGCCGCCCAGTCACAGCGATCGGAAGTCGTGTTCAACTCGACGCGAGATCTCCTCCCCAGGTCGTGGACATGGGTGCCCGAACATCGCCGATATAGTCACCCCTCCGATTTATTCCCACCCCTTCGGCGAAAGAATTGGGCATAACTTTCAGCACGGGCAACGGAATCGCTTATGTGACCACAAATTGGAATCGACACTTCAAGACGGTTGACAAGGCGCTGATTTCACGGAATTCTGTTCCGGGGCCAAAATCCCCCATGGAGTGTGTGTACTAGTACATCGACTGCTGTACCCTCCGGTCGGACGCGGATATTTATTCGCCCGGGAGTCGGAACCGCCCGTGAGGCCCCAATTCAGAATCGGCACTTCGACCCGGTCGGTAAATGGTCACATTGTGAGATTTCCGGTCCGGCGCCCAAATTCCTCTCCGGGAGTGCGGTCGCAGGCTGCCGATGGGATCGCATACGGACACCGCTTCGCTCAAACAGGCATAACTTTTCGCTCGGTTGTCGGAATCGCTTATAAGACCCCAATTCGGAATCGGCACTCAGAGACGCTCGACGCCGACTTATTCCCTCAGGCCATAAGGCGTCGTTTCGGGGTCGAAAATCCTTCGTTTCGCACTCCGAAATTACGATTCTAGCCGACGATCTCCCATATTCCAAGGTTTTTTGGCAGTAGCGACATCCTCGATTACGCGAATCGCTGGCGGGGCCCACACGCGGAGCCGCCCAGTAACAACGATCGGAAGTCGTGTTCAACTCGACGCGAGATCTCCTCCCCAGGTCGTGGATATGGGTGCCGGAACATCACCGATATAGTCGCCCCTCCGGTTTATTCCCACCCCTTCAGCGAAAGAATTGGGCATAACTATCCGCACGGGCATCGGAATCACTTATGTGACCACAATTCAGAATCGGCACTCCGAGACGGTCGACATGGCGCTGGTTTCGCGGAATTCCGTTCTCGGGCCAAAATTCCCCCACGGAGTGTGTGTACTAGTACACCGACTACCGTACCCTCGGGTCGCACTCGGATATTTATTCGCCCGGGGTTCAGAACTGCCCGCGAGGCCCCAATTCAGAATCGGCACTTCGACCCGGTCGGTAAATGGTCGCATTCGGAGATTTCCGGTCTGGCCCCGAAATTCCTCTCCGGGAGCGCGGTCGCAGGCTGCCGATGCGATCGCATACGGACACAGCTTCGCTCAAACAGGCATAACTATTTGCTCGGTTATCGGAATCGCTTATAAGACCCCAATTCGGAATCGGCACTCAGAGACGCTCGGCACGTTGTTATTGCCTCAGGCCATAAGACGTCGTTTCGGGGTCGAAAATCATTCGTTTCGCACTCCAAAATTGGGATTCTAGCCGACGATCTCCCCTATTCCAAGGTTTTTTGGCAGTAGCGACTCCCTCGATTACGCGAATCGCTGGCGGAGACTACACGCGGAGCCGCCCAGTCACAGTGATCGGAAGTCGTGTTCAACTCGACGCGAGATAGCCTCCCCAAGTCGTGGATATGGGTGCCCGAACATCGCCGATATAGTCACGCCCTCCGATTTATTCCCACCCCTTCGGCGAAAGAATTGGGCATAACTTTCAGCACGGGCATCGGAATCGCTTTTGTAACCACAATTTGGAATCGACACTTCGAGACGGTCGACAAGGCGCTGGTTTCATAGAATTTTCTTCCGGGGCCAAAGATCTCCCCCGGAGCATGTGTACTAGTACACCGACTTCCGTACCCTCCGGTCGGACGCGGATATTTATTCGCCCGGTAGTCGGAATCGCCCGCGAGTCCCCATTTCAGAATCGGCACTTCGACCCGGTCGGTAAATGGTCACATTTGGAGATTTCCGGTCCGGCGCCCAAATTCCTCTCCGGGAGCGCGGTTGCAGGCTGCCGATGCGATCGCATACGGACACCGCTTCGCTCAAACAGGCATAACTATTTGCTCGGTTATCGGAATCGCTTATAAGACCCCAATTCGGAATCGGCACTCAGAGACGCTCGACGTCCGCTTATTGCCTCAGGCCATAAGACATCGTTTCGGGGTCAAAAATCCTTCATTTCGCAATCCGAAATTGTGATTCTCGCCGACGATCTCTCCTATTCCAAGGTTTATTGGCAGTAGCGACTCCCTCGATTACGCGAATCGCTGGCGGACCCCACACGCGGAGCCGTCCAGTCACAACGATCGGAAGTCGTGTTCAACTCGACGCGAGATCTCCTCCCCAGGTCGTGGATATGGGTGCCCGGACATCACCGATATAGTCACCCCCTCCGGTTTATTCTCACCCCTTCAGCGAAAGAATTGCGCATAACTATCCGCACGGGCATCGGAATCGCTTATGTGACCACAATTCAGAATCGTCACTACGAGACGGTCAACAAGGCGCTGGTTTCGCGCAATTCCGTTCCGGGGCCGAAATTCCCCTCCGGAGCGTGTGTACTAGTACACCGACTGTCGTACCCTCCGGTCGGACTCGGATATTTATTCGCCCGGAATTCAGAACCGCCCGCGAGTCCCCAATTCAGAATCGGAACTTCGACCCGGTCGGTAAATGGTCGCATTCGGAGATTTCCTGTCCGGCGCCCAAATTCCTCACCGGGAGCGTGGTCGCAGGCTGCCTATGCGATCGCATACGGACACCGCTTCGCTCAAACAGGCATAACTTTTCGCTCGGTTATCGGAATCGCTTATAAGACCCCAATTCGGAATCGGCACTCAGAGACGGACGTACGCTTATTGCCTCAGGCCATAAGACGTCATTTCGGGGTCGAAAATCCTTCATTTCGCACTCCGAAATTTCGATTCTAGCCGACGATCTTCCTTATTCCAAGGTTTTTTGGCAGTAGCGACTCCCTCGATTACGCGAATCGCTGGCGGAGCCCACACGCGGAGCCGCCCAGTCACAACGATCGGAAGTCGTGTTCAACTCGACGCGAGATCTCCTCCCCAGGTCGTGGATATGGGTGCCCGGACATCACCGATATAGTCACCCCCTCCGGTTTATTCCCACCCCTTCAGCGAAAGAATTGAGCATAACTATCCGCAAGGGCATCAAAATCGCTTATGTGACCACAATTCAGAATCGGCACTCCGAGACGGTCGACATGGCAATGGTTTCGCGAAATTCCGTTCCGGGGCCAAAATTCCCCCCGGAGCGTGTACTAGTACACCGACTGCCGTACCCTCCGGTCGGACTCGGATATTTATTCGCCCGGGGTTCAGAACCGCCCGAGAGGCCCCAATTCAGAATCGGCACTTCGACCCGGTCGGTAAATGGTAGCATTCGGAGATTTCCGGTCCGGCGCCGAAATTTCTCTTCGGGAGCGCGGTCGCAGGCTGCCGATGCGATCGCATACGGACACCGCTTCGGTCAAACAGGCATAACCTTTCGCTCGGTTATTGGAATTGCTTATAAGACCCCAATTCGGAATCGGCACTCAGAGACGCTCGACGTCCCCTTACTGCCTCAGGCCCTTAGGTGTCGTTTCGGGGTCGAAAATCCTTCGTTTCGCACTCCGAAATTGCGATTCTAGCCGACGATCTCCCCTATTCCAAGGTTTTTTGGCAGTAGCGACTCCATCGACTACGCGAATCGCTGGCAGAGCCCACACGTGGAGCCGCCCAGTCACAATGATCGGAAGTCGTGTTCAACTCGACGCGAGATATCCTCCCCAGGTCGTGGATATTGGTGCCCGGACATCACCGATATAGTCACCCCTTCCGGTTTATTCTCACCCCTTCAGCGAAAGAATTGCGCATAACTATCCGCACGGGCATCGGAATCGCTTATGTGACCACAATTCAGAATCGTCACTCCGAGACGGTCGACAAGGCGCTGGTTTCGCGGAATTCCGTTCGGGGGCCGAAATTCCCCTCCGGAGCGTGTGTACTAGTACACCGACTGCCGTACCCTCCGGTCGGACTCGGATATTTATTCGCCCGGGGTTCAGAACCGCCCGCGAGTCCCCAATTCAGAATCGGCACTTCGACCCGGTCGATAAATGGTCGCATTCGGAGATTTCAGGTCCGGCGCCCAAATTCCTCTCCGGGAGCGCGGTCGCAGGCTGCCGATGCGAACGCATACGGACACCGCTTCGCTCAAACAGGCATAACTATTTGCTCGGTTATCGGAATCGCTTATAAGACCCCAATTCGGAATCGGCACTCAGAGACGCTGAATGCCTACTTATTGCCTCAGGCCATAAGACATCATTTCGGGGTCGAAAATCCTTCGTTTCGCACTCCAAAATTGCGATTCTAGCCGACGATCTCCCCTATTCCAAGGTTTTTTGGCAGTAGCGACTCCCTCGATTACGCGAATCGCTGGCGGAGCCTACACGCGGAGCCTCCCAGTCACAGCGATCGGAAGTCGTGTTCAACTCGACGCGAGATCTCCTCCCCAGGTCGTGGATATGGGTGCCCGAACATCGCCGATATAGTCACGCCCTTCGATTTATTTCCACCCCTTCGGCGAAAGAATTGGGCATAACTTTCAGCACGGGCATCAGAATCGCTTTTGTGACCACAATTTGGAATCGACACTTCGAGACGGTAGACAAGGCGCTGGTTTCACAGAATTCTGTTCCGGGGCCAAAATCTCCCCCGGAGCATGTGTACTAGTACAGCGACCGCCGTACCCTCCGGTCGGACGCGGATATTTATTCGCCCGGTAGTCGGAACCGCCCGCGAGTCCCCAATTCAGAATCGGCACTTCGACCCGGTCGGTAAATGGTCACATTCGGAGATTTCCGGTCCGGCGCCCAAATTCCTCTCCGGGAGCGCGGTTGCAGGCTGCCGATGCGATCGCATACGGACACCGCTTAGCTCAAACAGACATAACTATTTGCTCGGTTATCGGAATCACTTATAAGACCCCAATTCGGAATCGGCACTCAGAGACGCTCGACGTCCGCTTATTGCCTCAGGCCATAAGACATCGTTTCGGGGTCAAAAATCCTTCATTTCGCAATCCGAAATTGTGATTCTAGCCGACGATCTCTCCTATTCCAAGGTTTTTTGGCAGTAGCGACTCCCTCGATTACGCGAATCGCTGGCGGACCCCACACGCGGAGCCGTCCAGTCACAACGATCGGAAGTCGTGTTCAACTCGACGCGAGATCTCCTCCCCAGGTCGTGGATATGGGTGCCCGGACATCACCGATATAGTCACCCCCTCCGGTTTATTCTCACCCCTTCAGCGAAAGAATTGCGCATAACTATCCGCACGGGCATCGGAATCGCTTATGTGACCACAATTCAGAAACGTCACTCCGAGACAGTCAACAAGGCGCTGGTTTCGCGCAATTCTGTTCCGGGGCCGAAATTCCCCACCGGAGCGTGTGTACTAGTACACCGACTGTCGTACCCTCCGGTCGGACTCGGATATTTATTCGCCCGGGTGTTAAGAACCTCCCGCGAGTCCCCAATTCAGAATCGGAACTTTGACCCGGTCGGTAAATGGTCGCATTCGGAGATTTCCTGTCCGGCGCCCAAATTCCTCTCCGGGAGCGTGGTCACAGGCTGCCGATGCGATCGCATACGGACACCGCTTCGCTCAAACAGGCATAACGTTTCGCTCGGTTATCGGAATCGCATATAAGACCCCAATTCGGAATCGGCACTCAGAGACGCTTGACGTACGCTTATTGCCTCAGGCCATAAGACGTCATTTCGGGGTCGAAAATCCTTCATTTCGCACTCCGAAATTTCGATTCTAGCCGACGATCTTCCTTATTCCAAGGTTTTTTGGCAGTAGCGACTCCCTCGATTACGCGAATCGCTGGCGGAGCCCACACGCGGAGCCGCCCAGTCACAACGATCGAAAGTCGTGTTCAACTCGACGCGAGATCTCCTCCCCAGGTCGTGGATATGGGTGCCCGGACATCACCAATATAGTCACCCCTCCGGTTTATTCCCACCCCTTCAGCGAAAGAATTGGGCATAACTATCCGCAAGGGCATCAAAATCGCTTATGTGACCACAATTCAGAATCGGCACTCCGAGACGGTCGACATGGCACTGGTTTCGCGAAATTCCGTTCCGGGGCCAAAATTCCCCCCCGGAGCGTGTACTAGTACACCGACTGCCGTACCCTCCGGTCGGACTCGGATATTTATTCGCCCGGGGTTTAGAACCGCCCACGAGGCCCCAATTCAGAATCGACACTTCGACCCGGTCGGTAAATGGTACCCTTCAGAGATTTCCGGTCTGGCGCCAAAATTTCTCTCCGGGAGCGCGGTCGCAGGCGGCCGATGCGATCGCATACGGACACCGCTTCGCTCAAACAGGCATAACTTTTCGCTCGGTTATCGGAATCGCTTATAAGACCCCAATTCGGAATCGGCACTCAGAGACGCTAGACAACCCGTTAGAGCCTCAAGCCATAAGACGTCGTTTTGGGGTCTAAAATCGTTCGTTTCGCAGTCCGAAATTGCGATTCTAGCCGACGATCTCCCCTATTCCAAGGTTTTTTGGCACTAGCGACACCCTCGATTACGCGAATCGCTGGCGGGGCCCACACGCGGAGCCTCCCAGTCACAACGATCGGAAGTCGTGTTCAACTCGACGCGAGATCTCCTCCCCAGGTCGTGGATATGGGTGCCGGAACATCACCGATATAGTCGCCCCCTCCGGTTTATTCCCACCCCTTCAGCGAAAGAATTGGGCATAACTATCCGCACGGGCATCGGAATCGCTTATGTGACCACAATTTAGAATCGGCACTCCGAGACGGTCGAAATGGCGTTGGTTTCCTGGAATTCCGTTCCGGGGCCAAAATTCCCCCCGGAGCGTGTGTACTAGTACACCGACTGCCGTACCCTCCGGTCGGACTCAGATATTTATTCGACCGAGGTTCAGAACCGCCCGCGAGTCCCCAATTCAGAATCGGCACTTTGACCCGGTCGGTGAATGGTCGCATTCGGAGATTTCCGGTCCGGCGCCCAAATTCCTCTCCGGGAGCGGGGTCGTAGGCTGCCGATGCGATCGCATACGTACACCGCTTCGCTCTAACAGGCATAACTTTTCGCTCGGTTATCGGAATCGCTTATAAGACCCCAATTCGGAATCGGCACTCAGAGACGCTAGACAACCCATTAGTGCCTCAGGCCATAAGTCGTCGTTTCGGGGTCGAAAATCCTTCGTTTCGCACTCCGAAATTGCGATTCTAGCCGACGATCTCCCCTATTCCAAGGTTTTTTGGCAGTAGCGACTCCCTCGATTACGCGAATCGCTGGCGGAGCCCACACACGGAGCCGCCCAGTCACAACGATCGGAAGTCGTGTTCAACTCGACACAAGATCTCCTCCCCAGGTCGTGGATATGGGTGCCCGGACATCACCGATATAGTCACCACCTCCGGTTTATTCCCACCCCTTCAGTGAAAGAATTGGGCATAACTATCCGCAGGGGCATCGGAATCGCTTATGTAACCACAATTCAGAATCGGCACTCCGAGACGGTCGACATGGCGCTGGTTTCGCGAAATTCCGTTCCGGGGCCAAAATTCCCCCCCAGAGCGTGTGTATTAGTACACCGACTGTCGTACCCTCCGGTCGGACACGGATATTTATTCGCCTGGGGTTCAGAACCGCCCGCGAGGCCCCAATTCAGAATCGGCACTTCGACCCGGTCGGTAAATGGTCGCATTCGGAGATTTCCGGTCCGGCGCCCAAATTCCTCTCCGGGAGCGCGGTCGCAGGCTGCC
The DNA here is from genome assembly GCA_014218235.1 of Colocasia esculenta. Lineage (NCBI taxonomy): Eukaryota > Viridiplantae > Streptophyta > Magnoliopsida > Alismatales > Araceae > Colocasia > Colocasia esculenta. Next base: position 3,031,245 of record CM024757.1, read on the forward strand.
GATGTGATCGCATACGGACACCGCTTTGCTCAAACAGGCATAACTTTTCGCTCGGTTATCGGAATCGCTTATAAGACCCCAATTCGGAATCGGCACTCAGAGACGCTCGACGCCGACTTATTCCCTCAGGCCATAAGGCATCGTTTCGGGGTCGAAAATCCTTCGTTTCGCACTCCGAAATTACGATTCTAGCCGACGATCATTCATCATTTAATGGTCTGTTATGATACAAGCCTTCAATCTTCTTTTTCAGATGATTATTCTCCTCAAACAGTTGATTGCATTTTTCTTTTATTTGGTGATCATGAGCCATGTTGGAGATTTGTTTGTTCAATTGATCATTATCAAATTTGAGATTCTCATTATGATCAATCAATTTTTCATTTTCATTTTTCAAATCAACATTTTCAGATTCAACCTGATCATGATCTTCTTTCAACTTAGAAAACTTGATTTCATAGCTTTTGACTTCATTTTCCAATTTTTCATTCTCCATTTTCAATTTTTCATTTTCTTCATAGAATGCTTGAGCATTATCAATTCTCATTTCATTCTTCTCTAATTTTTCTTTTAGCTTCTTGTTTTGAGTTTTTACCTTCTTAAGTTGATTGGACAAGTGCTCATAGCATTCTATTAATTCATCATAGGAAATATCATCTTCTGAATCAGAATTAGATATTGATGCGTCAAATGGGTCTGAATTGGATTTACCTGACCTTTGAGAGTTTCTTGACTTCTCTGACAGATATGATCTTTCAGATTTGTCTGAACTAGGAGAACCTCTGGAGGTGCCAAGGGCCATGAAGCATTTGTCTTTGGCTTTATTTGCAATCTTGCTTGTCTTCTTAAAGGAGTCCTGCATTTTATCAACATGATTATCAAACTCAATATCATTGGTCTATTTATGATACTCGAGAACTCAGACATATTTCTGAGTATGTTGTAGATGAATAAACCAACAACCAAAGCAATCAGATCAGTTCAGAATCAATTATAAACCCAATCAGAGCAATTAAGCACACATAAACGGATATGCCAAATCACAACCGTTGAACAGAAAACCTTCTCTGATACCAATTGTTAGGATCGGATACTCGGTGATGGCAAAGCTAGAAGGGGGGGTTGAATAGATTTGCAGCGGAAACTTAAGCAATTTAAAACTACTTCGGATTAAAAGACCTACTCAATTAAAACCCCTTTGATCTGATGTAATGTGTGAATAAATTAACAGTTAGTGTGTAGATGAAATCCCTATGCATGCATCTAGCGCAATACAATGCAAACCACAAATCAAACCACAGTGCACAAGGGATTTTTTAGGTGGTTCGGAGATCACACCACGTGACTCCTACGTCCACCCCCCACACAGTGAGGACACACTACTCAAGAACTGAGTACAACACACACACGAGCACACCGGCTCAACCACACACACACACGCTAGATCAAGTCCACAAAAGATCAGATCCTCTAGCCTTGATCTGACCAACACACCACACACACGTTGTCTGATGCAAACACGCAATCAGAACAACAATCCACACTTCCACAACATCCACGTACTGATCTCAAATCAGTGCACACACACAGATATATGAAAGTAGTGAAAGGAGAAGAGTTTGAGATGAAGAATCAAATCCCGATGTAGATCTCTTCTCGTTGGTCGTCCAGAAGACTCCAAGCTTTGTCTTGACAAGTATCAATTGATGGAGAAGCTTGAACCACGGACGAACCGGCTTCAACTCCGCTTGGAAGGTTGTTCTTCTTTGTCTGGGCAGAGAGATGAAGCAGGGCAGCAGGAAGAAAGCCTTGATCTTGACCTTTGCTTAGGGTTTTGGTATGGTGGCTCCTTGCTGCGAAAATAGCCTCATATGATCCATATATAGTGGTGTCCAAGCATAGAGAGTCGTGCTAAAAGGAAACACCAAAATATAGATCATATCCTGGCCATTAGATCTTCCCAAAACTCCGTCTGTCGACAGCTGACTTGCTGCTGTCGACAGATGCTGACAGGTTTGCAAGAACCGGAAGACTGGGCTTTCTGGAAATAGATTTCTGAGTGTATCTGTCGACAGGCGAAAATCATCTGTCGACAGATGCATCAGATGCACTATTCATCTGTTGACAGATGCACTGTCATCTGTTGACAGGTGCACTATTTCAGCAACTTGTCTTGTTCTTTTGCACTTGGATTTTGGGCTTTGTCTTGCATGGAATCTCACCTACATTAAAAGACATAATTAGTGAGATATAATGAACATATAAAACATGTGTTTCATTTGCATCCAATTGTCATTCTCATCATGTTTCACACATTCATAACACAACAATTTTGTCTTGTTCATGAAATGTTCATCATCAAAAACAAACATACCATTTGTGAACATTTCACATAACATCAATTAGTATTGCTCATCATCAAAAACATTTAAGCACTTGTTGTAACCCAACATTCTCCAATATGAGAACCCAACATTCTCCCCCTTTTTGATGATGACAAAAATTTCAATTTATGCACAATTGATGTTTCTCCCCCTTTTGGCAACATTCAAAAAGATAATTGATGTTTCTCCCCCTTTTGGCAACATTCAAAAAGATAATGGGTGCACACAAGTAAAAGAATGAAGCAAAGAATTGTGTGACCACATAATTGAATTGTGAAAGAATTGAGTGGGGAATGAGTGTTCAAATGAGATTGCAAGGTTGAGAATAGGTTGATACCCACTACAAAATGTCATAAACACTAGTATTAAGACACATAAAAATTCTACAATGGTTAAGAGATAATACTCCGGGAATCTCAAGTTATAGCATTTAGAATACATCGTTCAAAAACACATGAAAATGAGATAACCCTTTTGAATAAAACCATTGAAGAAAATCATATACCTTAGTGGGTGATGTTCAGTTGGTAAATGAAGGCAATGTCTACATGAACAATTGACAATAGACAACCTATTGCCCTTGATTTAAATCTTGGAGGCTCCACTCTATTTCTAGCATTTGAACAATTTAAGTGGTAATTAGGATCACTTTTACCTTTTGACGTGAAGGTAGACATTTGGGATGCCCGTACCCCCAGTTACTCAGTGTGAGTGACCATCATACCATTATGCAGAGATAATGAAAGGACTTTTTGACGCGAAGACAGACATTTGTGATGCCCGTGTCCCCGTTACTCAGTGATACTCATCATTGCTCTGCCTTTGTCCCAATTCACATATTTGTTTTTTTTTTTAATTTTTGACTTTAGAAATAGGTAGCTTTTCTCTCTTTTTTTTTTTTAAGTTGGAAAATCAAGTTCAAAAGGTTTATTAAGGTCAAAGGCCAATGCAAAGACATTAAGTTCAAAAACCTTCTTACTTGTCAATCCATATAGGAACATGATCATCCACAAGGGAGTTATTCAAGTGAGTTAGGTTAAAATCATTAGATTTGTTCAATGTTTTCTAGATGATACAACCTAGACTCAATCTCAAAATATTATTTCAAAATCATTGCGATTAACCATATGACTTTGATACTATGTGAGGATGAAAGGTTATAATGAATATTTATACCCAATTCTCCCCTTGCATCAATGATATGAACATACTCATGAAGAAATTATGAAGAAGGATGAAGAATTTACAGAAAATGTGTATCTGTCGACAGCAAGGGAGTGTCTGTCGACAGATGCACTCAGACAGAGCAGTTGGGGTTCTGGGAAATCAAGAATTGAGTAAAGCTGTCGACAGAAGGATTTTTGTCTGTCGACAGAAGCACACAGAGTCCAATTTCTTGGTTCTGTGAGGCCATATCTGTCGACAGGCTGTTTGGGGCTGTCGACAGGGGCTTTGAAACTTCAGCTTTAAGGCTTTGAATTGAGAGTGATTTGAACCATAAGATTGAGGAATAAGTACACATTGAATATGAAGGGTATCCCTTATGAATTTCACTCACCTAGCCTTAAACTTACTCCCCCATAATGTGTGCATGTGATGAGATAACATTCAAGCAATTCAATCATGATTTAGACATTCATCACAAGCAGTTGCACACAAATTTCATGAGCATTCATGAGCATTTTCAAACTTACTCCCCCATAACATATGCATAGAAAATGTATCAAGCAATTCACACGTTATTAAGCACACAACTAGCCTTATGTATTACATGACTTTTGGTACTTGGCGGAGTATTTTACTCACGCATAATGATAGTTTCCAAACAAGCATAACTTGTTTTTCCACATGTCATCATTTGATATACCAAGAGGTCATGTGCACAGTTATGTAAGCAAGATGGCATGATTCCAATTGCTAAGAGGCATTGTCATGTGGGGTAGCATTAAGACACATTTTGCATTGCTCAGATAAAGGTAAGAATCCATTTCAATTTCAGCAGTTCATATATGAAGTGATAGGGAGATTTTACCTGAACAGTCTTCAATCATAGTCAAAAAAGTTACCTTTGTTCTCCATCATTTCTTGCCTTGCACAGCCAATGTCATGAATCCATTTCTAATTTTTGGCTGCAAGACATCTCAGCTTGCTGATCAAGCTTGTTTTGGGACCCACACTTGCTTGGGTCCTGCAACGACATTAATGTTAGGATATAACAAAGATTTCAAAATCCAAAGTGATTTGATTTTTGGATTTCTGTTGTTTTGTGCAGTTTTCCTGTTCATAGATACATGAAATTTCTGATCTTTATGAACATGTTTATCCTTGTGTGTATGAACACATGGATTATTATGGAGCCTTGAAGCATGCACAACATCATGATTTTTATGAGAGTGTTGATTTTTCTTCCAGCAGAATTTAGCAAGATGACCAAGTTTATTGCATTTAAAACAAATGGGTTGAGTATTTACCTGGAGCTTACCATAGTGTGATTGCATTTGCTGGAATCTCTGAGATCCTTTAGAGTACCTTTGATCACCCTTGGGTTGAGAAGAAGGAGGTGGTACCCTTTGGTATCTCTTGGCATGATGTGGAGTTGGAGATTGCCTTGAAGCTTTTTGAGCTGTTGGAGGAGTTGAAACATTGTACAATCCTGCTTTCTTTTTCACTTCCTTTTTCGGATTTTCAGTTGTAACTACATTCCTTTTAATTGCTGCCTTTTTGTTCAAAATTTTCTTTTCAGCTTTCAATGCAACAATTTCTTTTTCAGAAGTTAGAAGTTGGCTTTGCACGACATCCAGACCATTTTGTATTTTGTTCTTTTCAATTTCACTTTGAACAATTTGATTTTCCAAGTCAGCAATTTTCTGCTTAGCATTGTTCCATTCATCATTTAATGGTCTGTTATGATACAAGCCTTCAATCTTCTTTTTCAGATGATTATTCTCCTCAAACAGTTGATTGCATTTTTCTTTTATTTGGTGATCATGAGCCATGTTGGAGATTTGTTTGTTCAATTGATCATTATCAAATTTGAGATTCTCATTATGATCAATCAATTTTTCATTTTCATTTTTCAAATCAACATTTTCAGATTCAACCTGATCATGATCTTCTTTCAACTTAGAAAACTTGATTTCATAGCTTTTGACTTCATTTTCCAATTTTTCATTCTCCATTTTCAATTTTTCATTTTCTTCATAGAATGCTTGAGCATTATCAATTCTCATTTCATTCTTCTCTAATTTTTCTTTTAGCTTCTTGTTTTGAGTTTTTACCTTCTTAAGTTGATTGGACAAGTGCTCATAGCATTCTATTAATTCATCATAGGAAATATCATCTTCTGAATCAGAATTAGATATTGATGCGTCAAATGGGTCTGAATTGGATTTACCTGACCTTTGAGAGTTTCTTGACTTCTCTGACAGATATGATCTTTCAGATTTGTCTGAACTAGGAGAACCTCTGGAGGTGCCAAGGGCCATGAAGCATTTGTCTTTGGCTTTATTTGCAATCTTGCTTGTCTTCTTAAAGGAGTCCTGCATTTTATCAACATGATTATCAAACTCAATAATCATTGGTCTATTTATGATACTCGAGAACTCAGACATATTTCTGAGTATGTTGTAGATGAATAAACCAACAACCAAAGCAATCAGATCAGTTCAGAATCAATTATAAACCCAATCAGAGCAATTAAGCACACATAAACGGATATGCCAAATCACAACCGTTGAACAGAAAACCTTCTCTGATACCAATTGTTAGGATCGGATACTCGGTGATGGCAAAGCTAGAAGGGGGGGTTGAATAGATTTGCAGCGGAAACTTAAGCAATTTAAAAACTACTTCGGATTAAAAGACCTACTCAATTAAAACCCCTTTGATCTGATGTAATGTGTGAATAAATTAACAGTTAGTGTGTAGATGAAATCCCTATGCATGCATCTAGCGCAATACAATGCAAACCACAATCAAACCACAGTGCACAAGGGATTTTTTAGGTGGTTCGGAGATCACACCACGTGACTCCTACGTCCACCCCCCACACAGTGAGGACACACTACTCAAGAACTGAGTACAACACACACACGAGCACACCGGCTCAACCACACACACACACGCTAGATCAAGTCCACAAAAGATCAGATCCTCTAGCCTTGATCTGACCAACACACCACACACACGTTGTCTGATGCAAACACGCAATCAGAACAACAATCCACACTTCCACAACATCCACGTACTGATCTCAAATCAGTGCACACACACAGATATATGAAAGTAGTGAAAGGAGAAGAGTTTGAGATGAAGAATCAAATCCCGATGTAGATCTCTTCTCGTTGGTCGTCCAGAAGACTCCAAGCTTTGTCTTGACAAGTATCAATTGATGGAGAAGCTTGAACCACGGACGAACCGGCTTCAACTCCGCTTGGAAGGTTGTTCTTCTTTGATCTGGGCAGAGAGATGAAGCAGGGCAGCAGGAAGAAAGCCTTGATCTTGACCTTTGCTTAGGGTTTTGGTATGGTGGCTCCTTGCTGCGAAAATAGCCTCATATGATCCATATATAGTGGTGTCCAAGCATAGAGAGTCGTGCTAAAAGGAAACACCAAAATATAGATCATATCCTGGCCATTAGATCTTCCCAAAACTCCGTCTGTCGACAGCCGACTTGCTGCTGTCGACAGATGCTGACAGGTTTGCAAGAACCGGAAGACTGGGCTTTCTAGAAATAGATTTCTGAGTGTATCTGTCGACAGGCGAAAATCATCTGTCGACAGATGCATCAGATGCACTATTCATCTGTTGACAGATGCACTGTCATCTGTTGACAGGTGCACTATTTCAGCAACTTGTCTTGTTCTTTTGCACTTGGATTTTGGGCTTTGTCTTGCATGGAATCTCACCTACATTAAAAGACATAATTAGTGAGATATAATGAACATATAAAACATGTGTTTCATTTGCATCCAATTGTCATTCTCATCATGTTTCACACATTCATAACACAACAATTTTGTCTTGTTCATGAAATGTTCATCATCAAAAACAAACATACCATTTGTGAACATTTCACATAACATCAATTAGTATTGCTCATCATCAAAAACATTTAAGCACTTGTTGTAACCCAACATTCTCCAATATGAGAACCCAACAAGACCCCAATTCGGAATCGGCACTCAGAGATGCTTGATGCCCGCCTTATTGCCTCAGGCCATTAGATGTTGTTTCGGGGTCGAAAATCCTTCGTTTCGCACTCCGAAATTGCGATTCCAGCCGACCATCTCCCCTATTCCAAGATTTTTTGGTAGTAGCGACTCCCTCGATTACGCAAATCGCTGGCGGAGCCTAAACGCGGAGCCGCCCAGTCACAGCGATCGGAAGTCATGTTCAACTTGACGCGAGATCTCCTCCCCAGGTCGTGGATATGGGTGCCCGAACATCGCCGATATAGTCACCCCCTCCGATTTATTCCCACCCCTTCAGCGAAAGAATTAGGCATAACTTTCAGCACAGGCATCGGAATCGCTTATGTGACCACAATTTGGAATCGGCACTTCGAGACAGTTGACAAGGCGCTGGTTTCACGGAATTCTATTCCGGGGCCAAAATTCCCCCCGGAGCGTGTGTACTAGTACACCGACTGCCGTACCCTCCGGTCGGACGCGGATATTTATTCGCCCGGGAGTCGGAACCGCCCGCGAGGCCCCAATTCAGAATCGGCACTTCGACCCAGTCGGTAAATGGTCACATTCGGAGATTTCTGGTCCGGCGCCCAAATTCCTCTCCGGGAGGGCGGTCGCAGGCTGCCTATGCGATCGCATACGGACACCGCTTCGCTCAGACATGCATAACCTTTCGCTCGGTTATCGGAATCGCTTATAACACCCCAATTCGGAATCGGCACTCAGAGACGCTCAACGTCCCCTTATTGCCTCAGGCCATAAGACATCGTTTTTGGGTCGAAAATCCTTCGTTTTGCACTCCGAAATTGTGATTCTAGCCGACGATCTCCCCTATTCCAAGGTTTTTTGGCAGTAGTGACTCCCTCGATTACGCAAATCGCTGGCGGAGCCCACACGCGGAGCCGCCCAGTCACAACGATCGGAAGTCGTGTTAACCTCGACGCGAGATCTCCTCCTGAGGTCGTGGATATGGGTGCCCGAACATCTTCGATATAGGCACCCCCTCCGGTTTACTCCCACCCCTTCAGCGAAAGAATTGGGCATAACTATCCACACGGGCATCGGAATCGCTTATGTGACCACAATTCAGAATCGGCACTCTGAGACGGTCGACATGGCGCTGTTTTCACGGAATTCCGTTCCGGGGCCAAAATCCCCCCCGGAGCGTGTGTACTAGTACACCGACTACCGTACCCTCCGGTCGGACTCGGTTATTTATTCGCTCGAGGTTCAGAACCGCCCGCGGGGCCCCAATTCAGAATCGGCACTTCGACCCGGTCGGTAAATGGTCGCATTAGGAGATTTCCGGTCCGGCGCCCAAATTTCTCTTCGGGAGCACGGTCGCAGGCTGCCGATGCGATCGCATACGGACACCGCTTCGCTCAAACAGACATAACTTTTCGCTCGGTTATCGGAATCGCTTATACGACCCCAATTCGGAATCGGCACTCAGAGACGCTCAACGTCCACTTATTGCCTCAGACCATAAGAGGGAGCGCGGTCGCAGGCTACCGATGCGATCGCATACGGACACCGCTTCGCTTAAACAGGCATAACGTTTTGCTCGGTTATCGGAATCTCTTATAAGACCCCATTTCGGAATTGGCACTCAGAGATGCTCGACGTCCCCTTATTGCCTCAGCCATAAGACATTGTTTCAGGGTCGAAAATCCTTCGTTTCGCACTCCGAAATTGCGATTCTAGCCGACGATCTCCCCTATTCCAAGGTTTTTTGGCAGTAGCGACTCCCTCGATTACGCGAATCGCAGGCGGAGCCCACACGCGGAGACGCCCAGTCACAACGATCGGAAGTCGTGTTCAACTCGACGCAAGATCTCCTCCCCAGGTCGTGGATATAGGTGCCCGAACATCACCGATATAGTCACCCCCTCCGGTTTATTCCCACCCCTTCAGCGAAAGAATCGGGCATAACTATCCGCACGGGCATCGGAATCGGTTATGTGACCACAATTCAGAATCGGCACTCCGAGACGGTCGACATGGCGCTGGTTTCGCGGAATTCCGTTCCGGGGAAAAAATTCCCCCCCGGAGCGTGTGTACTAGTACACCGACTGCCGTACCCTCCGGTCGGACGCAGATATTTATTCGCCCGGGGGTCTGAACCGCCCGCGAGGCCCCAATTCAGAATCGGAACTTCGACCTGGTCGGTAAATGGTCGGATTTGGAGATTTCCGGTCCGACGTCCAAATTCCTCTCCGGGAGTGCGGTCGCAGGCTGCCGATGCGATCTCATACGGACACCGCTTCGCTCAAATAGGCATAACTTTTCGCTCGGTTATCAGAATCACTTATAAGACCCCAATTCGGAATCGGCACTCAGAGACGCTCGACGTCCCCTTATTTCCTCAGGACATAAGAGGGAGTGCGGTCGCAGGCTGCCGATGCCATCGCATACGGACACCGCTTCGCTCAAACATGCATAACTTTTCGCTCGGTTATCAGAATCGCTTATACGACCCCAATTCGGAATCGGCACTCAGAGACGCTCAAAGTCCACTTATTGCCTCAGACCATAAGAGGGAGCGCGGTCGCAGGCTGCCGATGCAATCGCATACGGACACCGCTTCGCTCAAACAGGCATATTTTTTTGCTCGGTTATCGGAATCGCTTATAAGACCCCAATTCGGAATTGGCACTGAGAGACGCTCGACGTCCCCTTATTGCCTCAGGCCATAAGACATTGTTTCAGGGTCGAAAATACTTCGTTTCGCACTCCGAAATTGCGATTCTAGCCGACGATCTCCCCTATTCCAAGGTTTTTTGGTAGTAGCGACTCCCTCGATTACGTGAATCGCTGGCGGAGCCCACACGCGGAGACGCCCAGTCACAACGATCGGAAGTCGTGTTCAACTCGACGCGAGATCTCCTCCCCAGGTCGTGGATATAGGTGCCTGAACATCACTGATATAGTCACCCCCTCCGGTTTATTCCCACCCCTTCAGCGAAAGAATTGGGCATAACTATCCGCACGGGCATCGGAATTGGTTATGTGACCACAATTCAGAATCGGCACTCTGAGACGGTAGACATGGCGCTGGTTTCGCGGAATTCCGTTCCGGGGCAAAAATTCCCCCCGGAGCGTGTGTACTAGTACACTGACTGCCGTACCCTCCGGTCGGACGCAGATATTTATTCGCCCGGGGGTCTGAACCGCCCGCGAGGCCCCAATTCAGAATCGGCACTTCGACCCGGTCGGTAAATGTTCGCATTTGGAGATTTCCGGTCCGGCGCCCAAATTCCTCTTCGGGAGCGCGGTCGCAGGCTGCCGATGCGATCGCATACGGACACCGCTTCGCTCAAACATGCATAACTTTTCGCTCGGTTATCTGAACCGCTTATACGACCCCAATTCGGAATCGGCACTCAGAGACGCTCAACGTCCACTTATTGCCTCAGACCATAAGAGGGAGCGCGGTCGCAGGCTGCCGATGCGATCCCATACGGACACCGCTTCGCTCAAACAGACATAACTTTTTGCTCGGTTATCGGAATCGCTTATAAGACCCCAATTCGGAATTGGCACTCAGATACGCTCGACGTCCCCATATTGCCTTAGGCCATAAGACATTGTTTCAGGGTCGAAAAACCTTCGTTTCGCACTCCGAAATTGCTATTCTTGCCGACGATCTCCCCTATTCCAAGGTTTTTTGGCAGTAGCGACTCCCTCGATTACGCGAATCGCTGGCGGAGCCCACACGCGGAGCCGCCCAGTCACAACGATCGGAAGTCGTGTTCAACTGGACGTTAGATCTCCTCCCCAGGTCGTGGATATGGGTGCCCGAACATCACCGATATAGTCACCCCCTCCGGTTTATTCCCACCCCTTCAGCGAAAGAATTGGGCATAACTATCCGCACGGGCATCGGAATCGCTTATGTGACCACAATTCAGAATCGGCACTCCGAGACGGTCGACATAGCGCTGGTTTCGCGGAATTCCGTTCCGGGGCCAAAATTCCACCCTGAAGCGTGTGTACTAGTACACCGACTGCCGTACCCTCCGGTCGAACTCGGATATTTATTCGCCCGCGGTTCAGAACCACCCGCGAGGCCCCAATTCAGAATCGGCACTTCGACCCGGTCGGTAAATGGTCGCATTCGGAGATTTCCAGTCCGGCGACCAAATTCCTCTCCGGGAGTGTGGTCGCAGGCTGCCGATGCGATCGCATATGGACACCGCTTCGCTCAAACAGGCATAACTTTTCACTCGGTTATCGGAATCGCTTATAAGACCCCAATTCGGAATCGGCACTCAGAGACGCTCGACGTCCCCTTATTGCCTCAGGCCATGAGAGGGAGCGCGGTCGCAGGCTGCCGAGGCGATCACATACGGACACCGCTTCGCTCAAACAGGCGTAACGTTTCGCTCGGTTATCGGAATCGCTTATAAGACCCCAATTCGGAATCGGCACTCAGAGACGCTCGACGTACCCTTATCGCCTCAGGCCATAAGAGGTCGTTTCGGGGTTGAAAATCTTTCGTTTCGCACTCCAAAATTGTGATTCTGGCCGACGATCTCCCATATTCCAAGGTTTTTTTGCAGTAGCGACTCCCTCGATTACGTGAATCGCTGACGGAGCCCACACGCGGAGCCGCCCAGTCACAACAATCGGAAGTCGTGTTCAAATCAACGCGAGATCTCCTCCCAGGTCGTGGATATGGGTGCCCGAACATCACCGATATAGTCACCCCCTTCGATTTATTCCCACCCCTTCAGCGAAAGAATTGGGCATAACTATCCGCACGGGCATCGGAATCGCTTATGTGACCACAATTCAGAATCGGCACTCCGAGACGGTCGACATGGCGCTGGTTTCGCGGAATTCCGTTCCGGCGCCAAAATTCCCCCCCGGAGCGTGTGTACAGTACACCGACTGCCGTACCCTCCGATCGGACTCGGATATTTATTCGCCCGGGGTTCAGAACCGCCCGCGAGGCCCCAATTCAGAATCGGCACTTCGACCCGGTCGGTAAAAGGTCGCATTCGGAGATTTCTGGTACGGCGCCCAAATTACTCTCCGGGAGCGCGGTCGCAGGCTGCCGATGCGATCGCATACGGACACCGCTTCGCTCAAATAGGCTTCACTTTTCGCTCGGTTATCGGAATCGCTTATAAGACCCCAATTCGGAATCGGCACTCAGAGACGCTCGACGCCGCCTTATTGCCTCGGGCCATAAGACGTCGTTTCGGGATCAAAAATCCTTCTTTTCGCACTCCGAAATTGCGATTCTAGCCGACGATCTCCCCTATTCCAAGGTTTTTTGGCAGTAGGGACTCCCTCGATTACGTGAATCACTGGCGGAGCCAACATGCGGAGCCACCCAGTCACAACGATCGAAAGTCGTGTTCAACTCGACGCGAGATCTCCTCCCCAGGTCGTGGATATGGGTGCCCGAACATCACCGATATAGTCACCCCCTCCGGTTTATTCCCACCCCTTCAGCGAAAGAATTGGGCAAAACTATCCGCACGGGCATCGGAATCGCTTATGTGACCACAATTCAGAATCGGCACTCCGAGACGGTTGACATGGCGCTGGTTTCGCGGAATTCCGTTCCGGGGCGAAAATTCCTCCCCGGAGCGTGTGTACTAGTACACCGACTGCCGTACCCTCCGGTCGGACTCGGATATTTATTCACCCGCGGTTCAGAACCGCCCGCGAGGCCCCAATTCAGAATCGGCACTTCGACCCAGTCGGTAAATGGTCGCATTCGGAGATTTCCGGTCCGGCGCCCAAATTCCTCTCTAGGAGCGCGGTCGCAGGCTACCGATGCGATCGCATACGGACACCGCTTCGCTCAAACAGGCATAACTTTTCGCTTGGTTATCAGAATCATTTATAAGACCCCAATTCCGAATCAGCACTCAGAGACGCTCGACACCTCCTTATTGCCTCAGGCCATAAGACGTCGTTTCGGGGTCGAAAATCCTTCGTTTCGCAATCTGAAATTGCGATTCTAGCTGACGATCTCCCCTATTCCAAGGTTTTTTGGCAGTAGCGACTCCCTCGATTACGCGAATCCCTGGCGGAGCCTACACACGGAGCCGCCCAGTCACAGCGATCCGAAGTCGTGTTCAACTTGACGCGATATCTCCTCCTCAGGTCGTGGATATGGGTGCCCGAACATCGCCGATATAGTTACCCCCTACGATTTATTCCAACCCCTTCAGCTAAAGAATTGGGCATAACTTTCAGCACGGGCATCGGAATCGCTTATGTAACCACAATTTGCAATCGGCACTTCGAGACGGTCGACAAGGCGCTTGTTTCACAGAATTCCGTTTTGGGGCCAAAATCCCCCTTGGAGCGTGTGTACTAGTACACCGACTGCCGTACCCTCCGGTCGGATGCAGATATTTATTCACCCGGGGGTTGGAACCGCCCACGAGGCCCCAATTCAGAATTTGCACTTCGACCCGGTCGGTAAATGGTCGCATTCAGAGATTTCCGGTCCGGCGCCCAAATTCCTCTCCGGGAGCACGGTCGCAGGCTGCCGATGCGATCGCATACGGACACCACTTCGCTCAAACATGCATTACTTTTCGCTCGGTTATCGGAATCGCTTATAAGACCCCAATTCGGAATCGACACTCAGAGACGCTCGATGTCCCCTTAATGCCTCAGGCCATAAGACATTGTTTCAGGGTCAAAAATCCTTCGTTTCGCACTCCGAAATTGCGATTCTAGCCGACGATCTCCCCTATTCCAAGGTTTTTTGGCAGTAGCGACTCCCTCGATTACGCGAATCGCTAGCGGAGCCCACACGCGGAGCCGCCCAGTCACAACGATCGGAAATCGTGTTCAACTGGACGTGAGATCTCCTCCCCAGGTCGTGGATATGGGTGCCCGAACATCACCGATATAGTCACCCCCTCCGGTTTATTCCCACCCCTTCAGCGAAAGAATTGGGCATAACTATCCGCACGGGCATCGGAATCGCTTATGTGACCACAATTCAGAATCGGCACTCCGAGACGGTCGACATAGCGCTGGTTTCGCGGAATTCCGTTCCGGGGCCAAAATTCCTCCCCGAAGCGTGTGTACTAGTACACCGACTGCCGTACCCTCCGGTCGGACTCGGATATTTATTCGCCCGCGGTTCAGAACCGCCCGCGAGGCCCCAATTCAGAATCGGCACTTCGACCCGGTCGGTAAATGGTCGCATTCGGAGATTTCCAGTCCGGCGACCAAATTCCTCTCCGGGAGTGTGGTCGCAGGCTGCCGATGCGATCGCATACGGACACCGCTTCGCTCAAACAGGCATAACTTTTCACTCGGTTATCGGAATCGCTTATAAGACCCCAATTCGGAATCGGCACTCAGAGACGCTCGACGTCCCCTTATTGCCTCAGGCCATGAGAGGGAGCGCGGTCGCAGGCTGCCGAGGCGATCACATACGGACACCGCTTCGCTCAAACAGGCCTAACGTTTCGCTCGATTATCGGAATCGCTTATAAGACCACAATTCGGAATCGGCACTCAGAGACGCTCGACGTACCCTTATTGCCTCAGGCCATAAGACGTCGTTTCGGGGTTGAAAATCTTTCGTTTCGCACTCGAAAATTGCGATTCTAGCCGACGATCTCCCCTATTCCATGGTTTTTTTGCAGTAGCGACTCCCTCGATTACGTGAATCGCTGACGGAGCCCACACGCGGAGCCGCCCAGTCACAACGATCGGAAGTTGTGTTCAACTCGACGCGAGATCTCCTCCCCTGGTCGTGGATATGGGTGCCCGAACATCACTGATATAGTCACCCCCTTCGGTTTATTCCCACCCCTTCAGCGAAAGAATTGGGCATAACTATCCGCACGGGCATCGGAATCGCTTATGTGACCACAATTCAGAATCGGCACTCCGAGACGGTCGACATGGCGCTGGTTTCGCGGAATTCCGTTCCGGGGCCAAAATTCCCCCCCGAAGCGTGTGTACTAGTACACCGACTGCCGTACCCTCCGGTCGGACTCGGATATTTATTCGCCCGCGGTTCAGAACCGCCCGCGAGGCCCCAATTCAGAATCGGCACTTCGACCCGGTCGGTAAATGGTCGCATTCAAAGATTTCCGGTCCGGCGCCCAAATTCCTCTCTGGGAGCGCGGTCGCAGGCTACCGATGCGATCGCATACGGACACCGCTTCGCTCAAACAGGCATAACTTTTCGCTCGGTTATCGGAATCGCTTATAAGACCCCAATTCCGAATCGGCACTCAGAGACTCTCGACACCCCTTTATTGCCTCAGGCCATAATATGTCGTTTCGGGGTCGAAAATCCTTCGTTTCGCACTCTGAAATTGCGATTCTAGCGGACGATCTCCCCTATTCCAAGGTTTTTTGGCAGTAGCGACTCCCTCGATTACGCGAATCCCTGGCGGAGCCTACACACGGAGCCGCCCAGTCACAGCGATCCGAAGTCGTGTTCAACTCGACGCGATATCTCCTCCTCAGGTCGTGGATATGGGTACCCGAACATCGCCGATATAGTTACCCCCTACGATTTATTCCAACCCCTTCAGCTAAAGAATTGGGCATAACTTTTAGCACGGGCATCGGAATCGCTTATGTAACCACAATTTGCAATCGGCACTTCGAGACGATCGACAAGGCGCTTGTTTCACAGAATTCCGTTTCGGGGCCAAAATCCCCCTCGGAGCGTGTGTACTAGTACACCGACTGCCGTACCCTCCGGTCGGATGCAGATATTTATTCACCCGGGGGTTGGAACCGCCCACGAGGCCCCAATTCAGAATTTGCACTTCGACCCGGTCGGTAAATGGTCGCATTCGGAGATTTCTGGTCCGGCGCCAAAATTCCTCTCCGGGAGCGCGGTCGCAGGCTGCCGATGCAATCGCATACGGACACCGCTTCGCTCAAATAGGCATAACTTTTCGCTCGGTTATCGGAATCGCTTATAAGACCCCAATTCGGAATCGACACTCAGAGACGCTCGACGATCCCTTATTGCCTCAGGCCATAATACATTGTTTCAGGGTCGAAATTCCTTCGTTTCGCACTCCGAAATTGCGATTCTAGCCGACGATCTCCCCTATTCCAAGGTTTTTTGGCAGTAGCGACTCCCTCAATTACGCGAATCGCTGGCGGAGCCCACACGCGGAGACGCCCAGTCACAACGATCGGAAGTCGTGTTCAACTCGACGCGAGATCTTCTCCCCAGGTCGTGGATATGGGTGCCCGAACATCACCGATATAGTCACCCCCTCCGGTTTATTCCCACTTCTTCAGCGAAAGAATTGGGCATAACTATCCGCACGGGTATCGGAATCGCTTATGTGACCACAATTCAGAATCGGCACTCCGAGACGGTCGACATGGCGCTAGTTTCACGGACTTCCGTTCCGGGGCCAAAATTCACCCCCGGAGCGTGTGTACTAGTACACCGACTGCCGTACCCTTCGGTCGGACTCGGATATTTATTCGCCCGGGGTCCAGAAACGCCCGCGAGGCCCCAATTCAGAATCGGCACTTCGACCCGGTCAGTAAATGGTAGCATTCGGAGATTTCCGGTCCGGCGCCCAATTCCTCTCTGGGAGCGCGGTCGCAGGCTACCGATGCGATCGCATACGGACACCGCTTCGCTCAAACAGGAATAACTTTTCGCTCGATTATCGGAATCGCTTATAAGACCCCAATTCGGAATCGGCACTCAGAGACGCTCGACGTCCCCTTATTGCCTCAGGCCATAAGAGGGAGCTCGGTCGCAGGCTGCCGATGCGATCGCATACGGACACCGCTTCGCTGAAACAGGCATAACTTTTCGCTCGGTTATCGGAATCGCTTATAAGACCCCAATTCGGAATTGGCACTCAGAGACGCTCGACGTCCCCTTATTGCCTCGGGACATAAGACATCATTTTAGGGTCAAAAATCCTTCATTTCGCACTTCTAAATTGCGATTCTAGCCGACGATCTCCCCCATTCCAAGGTTTTTTGGCAGTAGCGACTCCCTCGATTACGTGAATCGCTGGCGGAGCCCACACGCGGAGCCACCCAGTCGCAACAATCGGAAGTCGTGTTCAACTCGACGTGAGATCTCCTCCTCAGGTCGGGGATATGGGTGCCCGAACATCACCGATATAGTCACCCCCTCCGGTTTATTCCCACCCCTTCAGCGAAAGAATTGGGTATAACTATCTGCACGGGCATCGGAATCACTTATGTGACCACAATTCAGAATCGGCACTCCGAGACGGTCGACATGGCGCTAGTTTCACGGAATTTCGTTCCATGACCAAAATTCACCCCCGGAGCGTGTATACTAGTACACCGACTGCCGTACACTCCGGTCGGACTCGGATATTTGTTCGCCCGGGGTTCAGAACCGCCCGCGAGGCCCCAATTCAGAATCGGCACTTCGACCCGGTCGGTAAATGGTCACATTCGGAGATTTCCGGTCCGGCTCCCAAATTCCTCTCTGTGAGTGCGGTCGCAGGCTGCCGATACGATCGCATACGGACACCGCTTCGCTCAAACATGCATTACTTTTACTCGGTTATCGAAATCGCTTATAAGACCCCAATTCGGAATCGGCACTCAGAGACGCCCGACACCCCCTTATTGCCTTACGCCATAAGACGTCGTTTCGGGGTCGAAATTTCTTCGTTTCGCACTCCGAAATTGCTATTCAAGCCGACGATCTCCCCTATTCCAAGGTTTTTTTGCAGTAGCGACTCCCTCGATTACATGAATCGCTGTCGGAGCCCACACGCGGAGCCGCCCAGTCACAACGATCGGATGTCGTGTTCAACTCGACGCGAGATCTCCTCCCCAGGTCGTGGATATGGGTGCCCGAACATCACCGATATACTCACCCCCTCCGGTTTATTCCCACCCCTTCAGCGAAAGAATTGGGCATAACTATCCGCAAGGGCATCGGAATCGCTTATGTGACCACAATTCAGAATCGGCACTCCGAGACGGTCGACATGGCGCTGGTTTCACGGAATTCCGTTCCGGGGCCAAAATTCCCCCCCGGAGCGTGTGTACTAGTACACCGACTGCCGTACCCTCCGGTCGGACTCGGATATTTATTCGCCCGGGGTTCAGAACCGCCCGCGAGGCCCCAATTCAGAATCGGCACTTCGACCCGGTCGGTAAATGGTCACATTCGCAGATTTCCGGTCCGGCGCCCAAATTCCTCTCTGGGAGCACGGTCGCAGGCTGCCGATGCCATCGCATACGGACACCGCTTCGCTCAAACAGGCATTACTTTTCGCTCGGTTATCAGAATCGCTTATAAGACCCCAATTCGGAATCGGCACTCAGAGACTCTCGACGTCCCCTTATTGCCTCAGGCCATAAGAGGGAGCGCGGTCGCAAGCAGCAGATGCGATCGCATACGGACACCGCTTCGCTCAAACGGGCATAACTTTTCGCTCGGTTATCGGAATCGCTAATAAGATCCCAATTCGGAATCGGCACTCAGAGACGCTCGACGTCCCCTTATTGCTCAGGCCATAAGGCATCATTTTGGGGTCGAAAATCCTTCGTTTCGCACTCTGAAATTGTGATTCTAGCCGACGATCTCCCCTATTGCAAGGTTTTTTGGCAGTAGTGACTCCCTCGATTACGCGAATCGCTGGCGGAGCCCACACGCGGAGCCGCCCTGTCACAGCGATCGGAAGTCGTGTTCAACCAGACGCGAGATCTCCTCCCCAGGTCGTGGATATGGGTGCCCGAATATCGCCGATATAGTTACCCCCTCCGATTTATTCCCACCCCTTCAGCGAAAGAATTAGACATAACTTTCAGCACGGGCATCGGAATCGCTTATGTGACCACAATTTGGAATCGGCACTTCGAGACGGTCGACAAGGCGCTGGTTTCACAGAATTCCATTTCAGGGCCAAAATCACCCTCGGAGCGTGTCTACTAGTACACCAACTGCCGTACACTCCAATCGGATGCAGATATTTATTCACCCGGGGGTTGGAACCGCCCGCGAGGCCCCAATTCAGAATCTGCACTTCGACCCGGTCGGTAAATGGTTGCATTCGGAGATTTCCGGTCCGGCGCCCAAATTCCTCTCCGGGAGCGCGGTCGCAGGCTGCCGATGCGATCGCATATGGACACCGCTTCACTCAAACAGGCATAACTTTTTGCTCGGTTATCGGAATCGCTTATAAGACCCCAATTCGGAATCGGCACTCAGAGACACTCGACGTCCCTTTTTTGCCTCAGGCCATAAGAGGGAGCGCGGTCGTAGGTTGCCGATGCGATCGCATACGGACACCGCTTCGCTCAAACAGGCATAACTTTTCGCTCGGTTTTCGGAATCGCTTATAAGACCCCAATTTCGAATCGGCACTCAGAGACGCTCAACGTCCCCTTATTGCCTCAGGCCATAAGAGGGCGCGTGGTCGCAAGCTGCCGATGCGATCGCATACGGACACCGCTTCGCTCAAACATGCATAACTTTTCGCTCGGTTATCGGAATCGCTTATAAGACCCCAATTCGGAATCGGCACTCAGAGATGCTCAACGTCCCCTTATTGCCTCAGGCCATAAGAGGGCGCACAGTCGCAGGCTGCCGATGCGATCGCATACGGACACCGCTTCGCTCAAACATGCATAACTTTTCGCTCGGTTATCAGAATCGCTTATGAGACCCCAATTCGGAATTGGCACTCAGAGACACTCGACGTCCCCTTATTGCCTCAGGCCATAAGACATCGCTTTAGGGTCGAAAATCCTTCGTTTCGCACTCCGAAATTGCGATTCTAGCCGATGATCTCCCCTATTCCAAGGTTTTTTGGCAGTAGCGACTCCCTCGATTACGCGAATTGCTGGCGAGGCCCACACGCGGAGCCGCCCAGTCACAACGATCGGAAGTCGTGTTCAACTCGACGTGAGATCTCCTCCCCAGGTCGTGGATATGGGGGCCCGAACATCACCGATATAGTCACCCCCTCCGATTTATTCCCACCCCTTCAGCGAAAGAATTGGGCATAACTATCCGCACAGGCATCGGAATCGCTTATGTGACCACAATTCAGAATCGGCACTCCGAGACGGTCGACATGGCGCTGGTTTCGCAGAATTCCATTCCGGGGCCAATATTCCCCCCCAGAGGGTGTGTACTAGTACACCGACTGCCGTAGCCTCCGGTCGGACTCGGATATTTATTCGCCCGGGGTTCAGAACCGCCCGCGAGGCCCCAATTCAGAATCGGCACTTCGACCCGGTCGGAAAATGGTCACATTTTGAGATTTCTGGTCCGGCGCCCAAATTCCTCTCCGCGAGCGCGGTCGCAGGCTATTGATGCGATTGCCAACGGACACCGCTTCGCTCAAACAGGCTTTACTTTTCTCTCGGTTATGGGAATCGCATATAAGACCCCAATTCGGAATCGGCACTCAGAGACGCTCGATGCCCCGTTATTGCCTCAGGCCATAAGATGTCATTTCGGGGGTCTAAAATCCTTCATTTCGCACTTCGAAATTGCGATTCTAGCCGACGATCTCCGCTATTCCAAGGTTTTTTTGGCAGTAGCGACTCCCTCGATTACGTGAATCGCTGGTGGAGCCCACACGCGGAGCTGCCGCGTCACAGCGATCGGAAGTCGTATTCAACTCGACGCGAGATCTCCTCCCAGGTCGTGGATATGGGTGGCCTAACATCGCCGATATAGTCGCCCCCTCCGATTTATTCCCACCCCTTCAGCGAAAGAATTGGGCATAACTATCCGCACGGGCATCGGAATCATTTATGTGACCACAATTCGGAATCGGCACTCCGAGACGGTCGACAAGGCACTGGTTTCGCGGAATTTCGTTCGGGGCAAAAATTCCCCCCGGAGCGTGTGTACTAGTACACCGACTGTCGTACCCTCCGGTCGGACTCGGATATTTATTCGCCCGGAGGTCGGAACCGCCCGCGAGGCCCTAATTTAGAATCGACACTTCGACCCGGTCGGAAAATGGTCACATTCGAAGATTTCCGGTACGGCGCCCAAATTCCTCTCCGGGAGCGCTGTCGCAGGCTGCCGATGGGATCACATACGGACATCGCTTCGCTCAAACAGGCATAACTTTTTGCTCGGTTATCGGAATCGCTTATAAGACCCCAATTCAGAATCGGCACTCAGAGACGCTCGACGCTCCTTATTGCCTCAGAGCATAAGATGTCATTTCGGTGTCGAAAATCCTTCGTTGCGCACTCCGAAATTGCGATTCTAGCCGACGATCTCCCCTATTCCAAGGTTGTTTTGGCAGTAGCGACCCCTCGATTACGCGAATCACTGGTGGAGCCCACACGCGAAGCCACCCAGTCACAGCGATCGGAATTCGTGTTCAACTCGACGCGAGATCTCTTCCCAGGTCGTGGATATGGGTGCCCGAACATCACCGATATAGTCACCCCCTCCGGTTTATTCCCACCCCTTCAGCGAAAGAATTGGGCATAACTATCCGCACGGGCATCGGAATCGCTTATGTGACCACAATTCGGAATCGGCACTCGGAGACGGTCGACAAGGCACTGGTTTCGCGGAATTCCGTTCCGAGGCCAAAATTCCCCCCAGAGCGTGTGTACGTACACCGACTGCCGTACCCTCCGGTCAGACTCGGATATTTATTTGCCCGGGGGTCGGAACCACCCGCGAGTCCCCAATTCAGAATCGGCACTTCGACCCGGTCGGAAAATGGTCACATTTTGAGATTTCCGGTCCGGCGCCCAAATTCCTTTCCGCGAGCACGGTCGCAGGCTGCCGATGCGATTGCATACGGACACCGCTTCGCTCAAACAGGCATAACTTTTCGCTCGGTTATCGGAATCTCTTATAAGACCCCAATTCGGAATCGGCACTCAGAGGCGCTCGATGCCCCCTTATTGCCTCAAGACATAAGACGTCGTTTCGGGGTCGAAAATCCTTCGTTTCGCACTCCGAAATTGCGATTCTAGCCGACGATCTCCCCTATTCCAAGGTTTTTTGGCAGTAGTGACTCCCTCGATGACGCGAATCGCTGGCGGAGCCCACACGCGGAGCCGCCCTGTAACACCCCAGAATTTTTATTTGAAGAAAAACATGAATAATAAAGTTATTGGACTTAAGTATTAGTCTTAAATTATAATAATTGATATTTGGGTATGATTAGTATTAACTAATGTTACCCCAGTGTCATACTCGGACGTGTGCGCTCCCACAGGGCGACACTGAAAAACGATAACGAAAATGAAATCCGAGAACACCATAATTTCCATAAAAATATGGAGATCTCAGAAATGTAAATATTTGAATTTTTCGACGTGCGGATTTCGAGATTAAGTCGACGCGACTATTTTTCGGGTGATTTTTCACCTACTGTAAAATAAATTCTAAAAATTGAATAAAAATCATCATTACTTGTAAAACCATTATATTAGTGTATGGTTAAAATTTCAATGCAAATGGACACCATTTGGATAGGTTTCCATAGAGATCTTTGGGCCAGCTGATTTAAGGGCCAATTACGGTAACCAATTTTGTGTTTATTTACAGGAGCTTACGTGTGGAGCCTTGGAGAGGCCAGCACACTTAAGGGTATGGTAATCATGGAGGATAACTATGTGCGAGCTTGGGAATCCTTGCATGTGCAACGTGTTGGGGTAAAAACCAAAGGGTTTTTACCATGACACCTCATGGTCGACGTGCCTCTACATGAGGAAGTCAGGAGGCTTATAAAAGCCACTCCCTCTCTTGAGTTCGAACCTTTCTACACCTTGGCTCCTGTCTTTGTTCTTGTTCTTCCTCTGCTTCTTGCTGCTAGAAGAGTGAGTGGTGGAGGAGCTACAGGATCTGCTGCTGGAGGAGCTATTGGAAGTGCTGCTGGGAGCTGTTGCCGTTGCTGCTTCTTCTTTGGTGTTAACTTGCTGTTGAAGTAGCTGTCGTGTCTAGCAAGGCATCAATTTGGGAGGAAGTTCTTCTTCCACTGAGTTAAACTCTTTCACCAAGATCAAGTGGAAGCTTTCTTGCTTAGCAAGGTAGGATTCATCTCTCTATGGTTCAATTCGGTTTTTGTTCATATGTCACAAGGAATTCATAATGAGCAAACGAGATACTATACTGATGATTCTCTGCTTTTCCTTCCAATCATGGTAGAGTTACTCTTGTTGAGGAAGGAATAACTTGATTCCATTTAGAAATCAATTATTGTTCTACTTTTGATCCATGTTCATGAGTTAGAGTCATGTAGAAGTATTAGTATGTTTAGAACTGTATGAGAACTTCTGTTGAATTGGTAGGTATTCCAAGCTTTGATTAAGATCCATATATATTTTGTGATTTAGTGTCCAACCTATAAGAATCTTTCATTTAACCATTATTAGCAAGACTATGTCTCAATTTCTTCATAGAGTTTGTTTCTAGCAAGCGAAGTTTGGAATTATAAGTTCTTGTTCCATCTCGATTGTTTATCTTGTAAATCCCTGTGAGAACTCCAATTAGACTCTTCTATTTGATATCAAACATGCCTTGGTTCATAGGTTCAAAAATTAGGGTGTTTAGGATAGATTTGAAGTCAATTTTGGATGTTCGGTAGCTACCTGTCGACAGCCACCCCAAGAACTGTCGACAGGCGCATACCATACATAATGGAAGCCACCTCTTGAACCTGTGGGGGCCACCTCTAGAATCCTGCATGCCTGGTGTTCGATTGTATACTATATGTGAACAGCACTACTACCGCCATTTCTATTACTCCTATTGTTACCATTATCTACTATTGTTACTACCATTATTTCTATTGACACTGCCACTGCTATAGCCATTGCTACTGCCTTGCCTAGCCAGAAGTGTAGGAACTAAGTGCCACACAGGACAAAGTGCTACGCTATGGGAGACACCTCTTGAGGCCATAATGGCGCAAAGTGCTACATAATGGGAGCCACCTCTTGAACCTGTGGGGGCCACCTCTAGAATCCTGCATGCCTGGTGTTCGATTGTATACTATATATGAACAGCACTACTACCGCCATTTCTATTTACTCCTATTGTTACCATTATCCACTATTGTTACTACCATTATTTCTACTGTCACTGCCACTGCTATTGCCACTGCTACTGCCTTGCCTAGCCGGAAGTGTAGGAACTAAGTGCCACACAGGGCAAAGTGCTACGCTATGGGAGCCACCTCTTGAGGCCATAATGGCGCAAAGTGCTACATAGTGGGAGCCACCTCTTGAACCTATGGGGGCCATCTCTAGAATCCTGCCTACCTGGTGTTCGATTGTGTACTACATGTTTGCAGCACTACTACAACCATTTCTATTACTCTTATTGTTACAATTAACCACTATTGTTACTACTATTACTACTACCGCCATTTCTATTACTCCTATTGTTACCATTAACCACTATTGTTACTACCATTACTACTACCGCCATTTCTATTACTCTTATTGTTACCATTAACCACTATTGTCACTACCATTGTTTCTACTGTTACTATTTCTATTACTATTATCGTCACTATTGCCAATACTATTCTCATTATAACTATTACTATTCCTGTTATTGTTACCTCTACCGCTACTGATCCTACCACTGGATATATAAATATATCACCATTCTTTTTCAAAATATGCTATAGTGTAGGTTGTGAGTTTGGAATTCCTAGTTACTTGCTGAGTCTATTCTATAGATTCACTCTTGCTAATATTCAGGTGAAGCTTAGGTTCTAGAAGAGAAATTGGGGAGACTTGGTTCGGATTGCGAGAAGTGGAGATTGCTTGGGTTTTATAAATTGATGATATTATAGTTGGGAAGAAGAAATGTAATGTTAAACCCTATTAAATGTACTCGTTCAGGTATGGACAACATTCATTTTGTTTTATACTTATCAGTTCCTTTGATTATGAGATGTAATTATAAAAGTTGATGGTAATATTGCTTCCGCTTATTCTATTTCCATTGATCATGAGGTATTCCACCTTGATGTTCGACACTCTTGGGGTCTTTTCCCCAGTAACATCTCCCTCTTGTCCGACGTGGGTCGGTATGGCCGTACCGGGCCAGAGCGGGGAGATCTGTCGACAGATCTCTTTGCTGCTGTCGACAGATCCCACAGTCCAGAAAATATGAGTTCTGTCTGCTGTCTTCTTTCGACAGCCCCTTCTTGGCTATCGACAGATGCAGTGCTGATTCGGATTTCTGCACTCTTTCATGTCCGAATCCATGCCAAAACTTCATCCTAAAAGCCAAGGAAGTTACCCTCTCATTTACCTTGATATTTACTGTCATGTTACTGCAAAGTTCATCCACTTTGAGTACCTTAATTCTCCTTGAATTATTCTTAAAGTTGTCAATTACGAATAGCACTCCGATTGAGTCTATTCTTCGGTATTCGGTAATTGGGTCTATAAAATCTGAACACCTGAGAGTTTATATGCTTGAACACCTTATGAGATGTGATTACATGGAGATGACATTATTGGGTCTTTGTACCCCCTGTGATTTTTATGCCTGTGCAAATAGGGCTGGTCCAGTCCTGGGAGGAGCACCCGAATTCATTTTCGGACCACGTGGAATGATAAGGATGTCTGGCATTGCATCAACTATTTTCTGAATATGGTCATCACAATTCCAGTACTGTGTAAATGATATGTGAATCAATTCTTGAGCTATATATCTAAGCATGATCTGAGTTTTACTATCATTGCATCAAGCTTACTGTTCTGAAATCTGGTGTGACTCTTTGATATTCCGTTCTGTCATTGTCTTGGCTACCATGTATACATTCTTGAACTATCAATTGAACTATGGAATTTGAATTCTACTGGGCTAGTTAGCTCATTATTTCCTACCATTTTCAGGTAATACAGCTGGGGATGACCTTTAAGGGCTTTGGTGCTGAGTGGACCCACTGAGACAAGCAAAGCCAATATATTCCCGTTTCTATTTAGTAGTGTAAAATAAGATGTGTAATTACGTTATTTTGATCTACTCCTCTCTTAGTTGTTATGAGGAGTACTTGTGTAATAAACTTCCGCTTATGACGTTATGAATGGATAAATAATTATTACCTTTTGTATCTGTTTTTCTGTCACTTTCGATAAATAGTCTTTTATTAGGACGTGACAAATAAATTTGGTATCAGAGCATTAGTTCGATAAACCTAGGGAAATCAGTGAGTTGGGGTAGAAACATGGGATTAGTTAGCATGATTTTTGTAATCATGTAAATGCTTAACCTGTTAATTATTTCAGAATGGACATGAATGCCCAAGAAAGGTTGGTTGCTGCCATGGAAATGCTACGTCAGGATATAGAATTGTATGCCCAAGCGCAGCGAGAAGCCCACCTGCAAATTAAGGAAGAAGTGCTCAACTTGACTGCAGGTGCTTTCATGGAAGGCAATCCCTGTGCTTCTCTAGAAATTATGAGCCAAGTTATGATCAATCTAGATAACTTGAAGTTGGGACAAGATCTATTGCTCCACCAAGTTGAAGATCATTGGGAGGCATTGACTGTTGCAGCTAGAGAGCTGTACCATGGGGCCGGAGTAGAGCAGCAAGCACCGCAAATGGAAACTGTTATAGATCTTACCCGAAACTAGAAGAAGACTTAGACCACTCATCTTTTTGTATGCCTCTCTTTTTGTGTAAACACTGATTGTATATATGTAACTCCCATATGTATGTGGAGTGAGAGGTTAAGGGAGGTAGGAGTTTTGTATATATGTTAAACTTGGTAGGAGAAAGCTGTGTTATTTTTGTTTGTGGATACATGGAAATGTACTACCATGTAAATATTTAACTCGTTAGTAAAGATGGTGTGTTCTGTGAATTTGAATTGTGTATATGATGAATGCAAGATTAGAATGCTTGTGAAATTAATGAATGTATTACTGAATGTTTCAGATTTCTTTTGACTTAATCATGGATGGTGGTGATGCTAATTGGAGAAAGATGGAGAGTTCTATGCATGATTTGACCCGTGTAATGAAGGTAGTAGCTAGAAATAACAGTCACAATGGGACAAGCTTGTTCAAGGATTTTCGAAGCCTGGACCCTCCGAGATTCGTAGGAAGTACTGATCCAGAGGAAGCTGAGAATTGGTTAAAAGATATTGAAAGGATATTCACAATACTTAAGTGTACGGAAGAAGAAAAGGTTCATCTTACTGCATTCCAATTGTATCGGGATGCTCGTGCTTGGTGGGAAACTGTGAAAGCTACCCTGGAAGATTCAAATCAAGTTAGTTGGGAAGAGTTTGTGGAACTGTTTAATGAGCAATATTTCTCTGAGGTGGTTCAGGAGAAGAAAGCGAATGAATTTGCTGGGCTAAAGCAACTAAGAATGTCGGTATCCGAGTATGAGGCTCAATTTGCCCGGTTGTCAAAATATGCTCCTCATCTTATATCCACGGAGAAGCTAAAGGCTAAGAGGTTCATGAATGGATTGCATCCCAATTTTATTACGCAGTTAACTCCTCATCTGATTACTACCTATTCAGAAATGGTAAAGAGAGCCTTGGCATTAGAAGCTGCAAACGAAACTGTGGATAAAATTAGAGGGAAATCTGGAGAAGGGTCTTCAGATCAAAAAAGGAAGTATGAGTCAGGGAATACCCCTAAGATTCAGAAAGCTGCTAAGAAGGCAGGTAAAGCTCTGGTAGGGAGTAAGGATGTTTGTAAGCATTGCCATCGTGTTGGGCATAAGGTTGAGAATTGCTGGCATAAATTGGGTGCATGTTTCCGTTGTGGTAGCACTCGACACCGAATCCTGGACTGCCCAATGGCCAAGATAGCACCAACAAATAAGAACCCTCAAGTAAAGTAAGGAAGATTACAAGCTATTCAGGATGCGGAACCTGAATCTCCGCAGGAAGGCGGATTAATTGAAGGTACTTTATTAGTAAACTCAAAACCTGCATTTGTGTTGTTTGATTCTGGAGCTACACACTCTTTTATTAGCTATGAGTTTGCAAAATTGTTGGATGTAAAGTCAGTTCCATTAACTACACAACTTAAGGTTGCAACTCCTTTAAGTGAGGGTAAAAAGCTTAAAGATGCGAGTCAGATCATGGTCAAAGGACATGATTTACCTGGTGATCTGATATGTTTAGAAATGTGGGATTATGATGTAATCCTTGGGGTTGATTGGCTATCGAAATACCACGTAAATCTAGATTGCCAATTGAGACAAGTGACTTTCTTAGGAGAGGAAATTTATTCTATGACCTTTGATAAACCTCAAACCAAAAGAATACCAATAATTTCAGCAGTGAAAGCTTGTAAATTAGTACAAAAGAGTTGTCAAGGGTATTTGGCTTCCGTGACCCTATTAAATCAGAGCATTGCGGGATTGGAAGATATTCCTGTAGTAAGAGAATTTCTTGATGTTTTCCCTGAAGAGCTACCTGGCGTACCACCTGATAGAGAGGTGAATTTTTCAATTGAGTTGGTACTAGGAGCCACACCAATTTCTAGAACACCCTACAGAATGTCAATAGAGGAACTGAAAGAACTGAAAAGACAATTATTGGAATTGATAGAGAAGGGATTCATTAGACCTAGTACCTCACCTTGGGGTGCTTCGGTTCTATTTGTTAAGAAAAAGGATGGGTCTATGCGGTTGTGTATAGATTATCGGCAGTTAAATCAATTGACTATAAAGAATAAGTACCCACTTCCGAGAATTGATGATCTATTTGATCAGTTGTCTGGAGCTCAGTGTTTCTCCAAGATTGATTTAAGATCCGGATATCATCAGCTTAAAATTCAAGAATCAGATATTTTTAAAATGGCTTTTCGATCAAGATATGGACATTATGAATTTATGGTGATGCCGTTTGGATTGACCAATGCACCAGCTGCATTTATGCGTCTGATGAATGATGTGTTCAGATCTTATTTAGATCAGTTTGTGGTTGTATTTATTGATGATATACTGATCTACTCCAAAAGTATGGAGGAGCATGAAGTCCATCTACGGATCACTTTGCAATTGTTACGAGATAACAAGTTATATGCAAAGTTTAGCAAGTGTGAATTTTGGTTGAAAGAAGTAATGTTCTTAGGACACATTATTTCTAAAGAAGGTCTATCAGTAGACTCTTCAAAGATTGAAACCATTCAGAAATGGGAGCAACCTAAGAATCTCACTGAAGTAAGAAGTTTTCTGGGCATGGCCAGTTACTACCGGCGATTTGTCAAGGATTTTTCTAGAATTGCCTCACCGCTTACACAGTTGACTAGAAAAGGAACTGCTTTTATCTGGAATGAGAATTGTGAGGAAGCATTCCAATTGTTAAAAGAATGTTTGTCATCTGCACCAATTCTAGCTTTGCCGGTGGAAGGAAAAATATTTGAGGTTTATACCGATGCTTCCAACATTGGACTGGGTTGTGTATTAATGCAAGATGGAAGAGTAATTGCTTATGCATCAAGATAGTTGAAGACTCACGAGAAGAACTACCCAATACATGATTTAGAATTAGGTGCTGTGGTCTTTGCTCTTAAGCTTTGGAGACACTACCTTTATGATAACCAATTCATAGTGTACTCTGATCATAAGAGTCTAAAGTATTTGTTTTCACAAAAAGAACTGAACATGAGACAAAGGAGATAGATGGAATATATCAAAGACTATGATTTCAAGATTGAATACCATCCGGGAAAAGGAAACAATGTGGCTGATGCACTTAGCAGAAATCCTATAGCCAAGATGTTTCGGTTGCAAGTAAGGGAATGGAAATTATTAGAAGAATTTTCCACATTGAGCTTGAAAGTTGAAAAACAAGAAGAAAGAATTGTGATTAGCAACTTGGTAGTACAATCAGATTTGCTGAAGCAAATTAATGAGCAACAGGACAACGATCCTATATTGGTAGGAATCAGAGAAAAATTGGCTTCTAAACCTAATTTTAATGAAGATTCTCATGGAAATCTTCGATTCCGGGACAGATTGTGTGTACCGGATAATCCTGGAATCAAGAAACATATCTTAGAAGAAGCTCATCAGTCTCACTACACTATTCATCCAGGAGCTGTCAAAATGTATCAGGATTTGAAGAAGTATTTCTGGTGGTGCAACATAAAAAAGGATATTGTGGAATTTATTGCGAAATGTTTGACCTGTCAGAAAATTAAGGCAGAACACCAGAAACCTGCAGGAAAATTAAAACCACTTGAGATACCAGAATGGAAATGGGATAGTATTGGTATGGATTTTATTATGGGATTACCTAAAACACGGAGTGGATTTGATGCTATCTGGGTAATCATTGACAGACTTACCAAATCAGCTCATTTCTTAGCAATAAAGACAAGATGGTCTATTAATATTTTGGCAGCGTTATATATGAAAGAAATTGTGCGTTTGCATGGAATTCCAAAGAACATAGTTTCTGACCGAGATGCAAGATTTACTTCTCATTTTTGGAAAGAATTACAGGATGCTTTGGGAACAAAATTAAAATTTAGTACCGCATTTCACCCTCAAACAGATGGACAGACCGAACGGGTGAATCAAATTGTTGAGGATATGTGCTGTGCTTGTGTATTAGAGTTCGGAAATGACTGGAACACTCATCTAGCAATTGTGGAATTTGCATATAACAATAGTTACCAGTCTACTATTCGAATGGCACCTTTCGAAGCTTTGTATGGTCGGCAATGTAGATCACCGTTATGTTGGGTAGAACTAAAAGAAACGCATATTCTTGGACCAGAAATGATCCAAGAAACGACAGAAGTTATCAAGTTAGTACAAGATCGGATGAAAGCTGTTCAAGACCGACAGAAAAGTTATGCCGATCGTCGTAGAAGAGAGTTAGAATTTCATCAAGGAGAACATGTATTTCTTAAAGTGTCACCCCGAAGTGGAATTAAAAGATTTGGTATCAAGGGAAAATTGAGTCCAAGATACATTGGACCTTTTGAAATATTGAAGAGAGTTGGTGAAATAACATACCAACTGACACTTCCACTGCAGTTATCCAATGTGCATGATATCTTTCATGTGTCAATGTTAAGAAAATATGTATATGATCCGGAACACATTATTGGATACCAAGATCTGGATATACAAGGAAATTTGGCATATGAAGAAAGACCAGTACAGATCTTCGATCGAAAAATCAAGCAACTACGGAACAAGGAAGTTCCTTTACTAAAGATTCAATGGAATAAGCAAGGACAAGAAGAAGCAACATGGGAATTAGAAGATGCCATCAAGGACAAGTATCCAGAGTTGTTTTCAGGTCAGTAACCACATCCTTGTGTAATTAAATTTGGAGGACCAAATTTCTTTTAGTGGGGGAGAATTATAACACCCCAGAATTTTATTTGTAGAAAAACATGAATAATAAAGTTATTGGACTTAAGTATTAGTCTTAAATAATAATAATTGATATTTGGGTATGATTAGTATTAACTAATGTTACCTCAGTGTCGTACTCGGACGTGTGCGCTCCCACAGGGCGACACTGAAAAATGATAACGAAAATGAAATCCGAGAACACCATAATTTCCATAAAAATATGGAGATCTCAGAAATGTAAATATCTGAATTTTTTGACGTGCGGATTTTGAGATTAAGTCGACGCGACTATTTTTCGGATGATTTTTCACTTACTGTAAAATAAATTCTAAAAATTGAATAAAAATCATCATTACTTGTAAAACCATTATATTAGTGTATGGTTAAAATTTCAATGCAAATGGACACCATTTGGATAGGTTTCCATAGGGATCTTTGGGCCAGCTAATTTAAGGGCCAATTACGGTAACCAATTTTGTGTTTATTTACGGGAGCTTACGTGTGGAGCCTTGGAGAGGCCAGCACACTTAAGGGTATGGTAATCATGGAGGATAACTATGTGTGAGCTTGGGAATCCTTGCATGTGCAACGTGTTGGGGTAAAAACCAAAGGGTTTTTACCATGACACCTCATGGTCGACGTGCCTCTGCATGAGGAAGTCAGGAGGCTTATAAAAGTCACTCCCTCTCTTGAGTTCGAACCTTTCTACACCTTGGCTTCTGTCTTTGTTCTTGTTTTTCCTCTGCTTCTTGCTGCTAGAAGAGTGAGTGGTGGAGGAGCTACAGGATCTGTTGCTGGAGGAGCTACTGGAAGTGCTGCTGGGAGCTGTTGCCGTTGCACCTGCAACTACTTCCATTTCTGCTCCTGTTTCTTCTGTAGCTGCTTCTTCTTTGGTGTTAACTTGCTGTTGAAGTAGCTGTCGTATCTAGCAAGGCATCGATTTGGGAGGAAGTTCTTCTTCCACTGAGTTAAACTCTTTCACCAAGATCAAGTGGAAGCTTTCTTGCTTAGCAAGGTAGGATTCATCTCTCTATAGTTCAATTCGGTTTTTGTTCATATGTCACAAGGAATTCGTAATGAGCAAACGAGATACTATACTGATGATTCTCTGCTTTTCCTTCCAATCATGGTAGAGTTACTCTTGTTGAGGAATGAATAACTTGATTCCATTTAGAAATCAATTATTGTTCTACTTTTGATCCCTGTTCATGAGTTAGAGTCATGTAGAAGTATTAGTATGTTTAGAACTGTATGAGAACTTCTGTTGAATTGGTAGGTATTCCAAGCTTTGATTAAGATCCATATATATTTTGTGATTTAGTGTCCAACCTATAAGAATCTTTCATTTAACCATTATTAGCAAGACTATGTCTCAATTTCTTCATAGAGTTTGTTTCTAGCAAGCGAAGTTTGGAATTATAAGTTCTTGTTCCATCTTGATTGTTTATCTTGTAAATCCTTGTGAGAACTTCAATTAGACTCTTCTATTTGATATCAAACATGCCTTGGTTCATAGGTTCAAAAATTAGGGTGTTTAGGATAGATTTGAAGTCAATTTTGGATGTTCGGTAGCTACCTGTCGACAGCCACCCCAAGAACTGTCGACAGGCGCATACCATACAGAACCCAGATAACTGGGACTGTGGAGATCTATCGACAGATCTCTTTGCTGCTGCCGACAGATCCCACAGTCCAGAAAATATGAGTTCTGTCTGCTGTCTTCTGTCGACAGCCCCTTTCTTGGCTGTCGACAGATGCAGTGCTGATTCGGATTTCTGCACTCTTTCATGTCCGAATCCATGCCAAAACTTCATCCTAAAAGCCAAGGAAGTTACCCTCTCATTTACCTTGATATTTACTGTCATGTTACTGCAAAGTTCATCCACTTTGAGTACCTTAATTCTCCTTGAATTATTCTTAAAGTTGTCAATTACGAATAGCACTCCGATCGAGTCTATTCTTCGGTATTCGGTAATTGGGTCTATAAAATTTGAACACCTGAGAGTTCATATGCTTGAACACCTTATGAGATGTGATTAAATGGAGATGACATTATTGGGACTTTGTACCCCCTGTGATTTTTATGCCTGTGCAAATAGGGCTGGTCCAGTCCTGGGAGGAGCACCCGAATTCATTTTCGGACCACGTGGAATGATAAGGATGTCTGGCATTGCATCAACTATTTTCTGAATATGGTCATCACAATTCCAGTACTGTGTAAATGATGTGAATCAATTCTTGAGCTATATATCTAAGCATGATCTGAGTTTTACTATCATTGCATTAAGCTTACTGTTCTGAAATCTGGTGTGACTCTTTGATATTCCGTTCTGTACTAGTACATCGACTGCCGTACCCTTCGGTCGGACGCGGATATTTATTCGCCCGGGAGTCGGAACCGCCCGCGAGGCCCCAATTCAGAATCGGCATTTCGACCCGGTCGGTAAATGGTCACATTCGGAGATTTCCGGTTCGGTGCCCAAATTCCTCTCCGGGAGCGCGGTCGCAGGCTGCCGATGCGATCGCATATGGACACCGCTTCGCTCAAACAGGCATAACTTTTCGCTCGGTTATCGGAATCGCTTATAAGACCCCAATTCGGAATCGGCACTCAAAGACGCTCGACATTCCCTTATTGCTCAGGCCATAAGACGTCATTTCGGGGTCGAAAATCCTTCATTTTGCACTCCGAAATTGCGATTCTAGCCGACGATCTCCCCTATTCCAAGGTTTTTTGGCAGTAGCGACGCCCTCGATTACGGGAATCGCTGGCGGAGCCCACACGCGGAGCCGCCCAGTCACAGGGATCGGAAGTCATATTCAACTCGACGCGAGATCTCCTCCCCAGGTCGTGGATATGGCTGCCCGAACATTGCCGATATAGTCACCCCCTCCGGATTATTCCCACCCCTTTAGCGAAAGAATTGGGTATAACTATCCGTACGGGCATCGGAATCGCTTATGTGACCAAAATTCAGAATCGGCACTCCGAGACGGTAGACAAGGCGTTGGTTTAACGGAATTCTTTTCCGCGGACAAAATCCCCCCGGAGCGTGTGTACTAGTACACCGACTGTCGTACCCTCCGGTCGGACGCGGATATTTATTCGCCCGGGAGTCGAAACCGCCCGCGAGGCCCCAATTCCGAATCGGCACTTCGACCCGGTCGGTAAATGGTCACATTCGGAGATTTCCGGTCCGGCGCCCAAATTCCTCTCCGGTAGCGCGGTCGCAGGCTGCCGATGCGATCGCATATGGACAACGCTTCGCTCAAACAGGCATAACTTTTTGCTCGGTTATCGGAATCGCTTATAAGACCCAAATTCGGAATCGGCACTCAAAGACGCTCGACTCCCCGTTATTGCCTTAGGACATACGACGTCGTTTCGGGGTCGAAAAACCTTCATTTCGCACTCCGAAATTGTGATTCTAACCGACGATCTCCCCTATTCCAAGGTTTTTTGGCAGTAGCGACTCACTCGATTACGGGAATCGCTGGCGGAGCCCACAAGCGGAGCCACCCAGTCACAGCGATCCGAAGTCGTGTTCAACTCGACGCGAGATCTCCTCCCCAGGTCGTGGATATGGGTGCCCGAACATCGCCGATATAGTCACCCCCTCCAGTTTATTCCCACCCCTTCAGCGAAAGAATTGGAATTAACTTTCTGCACGGGCATCGGAATCGCTTTTGTGACCACAATTCAGAATCGGCACTCCGAGACGGTCGACAAGGCGCTGGTTTTGCGGAATTCCGTTCCGGGGCCAAAATCCCCCCCGGAGCATGTGTACTAGTACACCGACTGTCGTACCCTCCGATCGGACGCGGATATTTATTCGCCCGGGGGTCGGAACCGCCCGCGAGCCCCAACTCAGAATCGGCACTTCGACCCGGTCGGTAAATGGTCGCATTCTGAGATATCCGGTCCGACGCCCAAATTCCTCTCCGGGAGCGCGGTCGCTGGCTGCCGATGCGATCGCATACAGACACCGCTTCGCTCAAACAGGCATAACTTTTCGCTCGGTTATCGGAATCGCTTATAAGATCCCAATTCGGAATCGGCACTCAGAGGCGCTCGATGCCCACTTATTGCCTCAGGCCATAAGATGTCGTTTCAGGTTCGAAAATCCTTCATTTCGCACTCCGAAATTGTGATTCTAGCCGATGATCTCCCATATTCCAAGGTTTTTTGGTAGTAGCGACTCCCTCGATTACGCGAATCACTGGCGGAGCCCACACGCAGAGCCACCTAGTCACAGCGATCAGAAGTCGTGTTTAACTCGACGTGAGATCTCCTCCCCAAGTCGTGGATATGGGTGCCCGAACATCGCCGATATAGTCACCCCCTCCAGTTTTTTCCCACCCCTTCAGCGAATGAATTGGGCATAACTTTCCGCACGGGCATCGGAATCGCTTTCGTGACCACAATTCGGAATCGGCACTCCGAGACGGTCGACAAGGCGCTGGTTTAGCAGAATTCCGTTCCAGGGCAAAATTTCCCCCCGAAGCGTGTGTAGTACACCGACTGCAGTACCCTCCGGTCGGATGCGGATATTTATTCGCCCGGGGGTCGGAACCTCCCACGAGGCCCCAATTCAGAATCGGCACATCGCCCCGGTCGGTAAATGGTCGCATTCGGAGATTTCCGGTTTGGCGCCCAAATTCATCTCTGGGAGCACGGTCGCAGGCTGCCGATGCGATCGCATATGGACACCGCTTTGCTCAAACAGGCATAACTTTTCGCTCGGTTATCGGAATCGCTTATAAAAACCCAATTCGGAATAGGCACTCAGACACGCTCGACTCCCCCTTATTGCCTTAGGCCATACGACGTCGTTTCGGGGTCGAAAACCTTCATTTCGCACTCCGAAATTGGGATTCTAGCCGACGATCTCCCCTATTCCAAGGTTTTTTGGCAGTAGCGACTCCGTCGATTACACGAATCGCTGGCGGAGCCCACAAGCGGAGCCACCAAGTCACAGCGATCGGAAGTCGTGTTCAACTCGACGCGAGATCTCCTCCCCAGGTCTTGGATATGGGTGCCCGAACATCGCCGATATAGTCACCCCCTCCGGTTTATTCCCACCCCTTCAGCGAAAGAATTGGGCGTAACTATCCGCACAGGCATCGGAATCGCTTATGTAACCACAATTCGGAATCGGCACTCCGAGACGGTCGACATGGCGCTGGTTTCGTGGAATTCCGTTCCGGGGCCAAAATCCCCCCTGAGCGTGTGTACTAGTACACCGATTGCCGTACCCACCAGTCGGACGCAGATATTTATTCGTCCGGGGGTCGGAACCGCCCGCGAGGCCCCAATTCAGAATCGGCACTTCGACACCGTCGATAAATGGTCGCATTCGGAGATTTCCGGTCCGGCGCCCAAATTCCTCTCAAGGAGTGCGGTCGCAGGCTGCCGATGCGATCACATACGGACACCGCTTCGCTCAAACATGCATTACTTTTACTCGGTTATCGGAATCGCTTATAAGGCCCCAATTCGGAATCGGCACTCAGAGACGCTCGACGCCCCCTTATTGCCTCAGGTCATAAGACATCGTTTCGGGGTCAAAAATCCTTCGTTTCGCACTCCGAAATTGCGATTCTAGCCGACGATCTCCCCTATTCCAAGGTTTTTTGGCAGTAGCGACTCCCTCGATTACGCGAATCGCTGGCGGAGCCCCCACGCGGAGCCGCCCAGTCACAGCGATCGGAAGTCGTGTTCAACTCGACGCGAGATCTCCTCCTCAGGTCGTGGATATGGGTGCCCGAACATCGCCGATATAGTCACCCCCTCCGGTTTATTCCCACCCCTTCAGCGAAAGAATTGGACATAACATTCCGCACGGGCATCGGAATCGTTTATATGACCACAATTCGGAATCGGCACTCCGAGACGGTCGACAAGGCGTTGGTTTCACAGAATTCTGTTCCGGGGCCAAAATCCCCCCCCGGAGCGTGTGTACTAGTACACCGACTGCCGTACCCTCCGGTCGGACGTGGATATTTATTTGCCCAGGGGTCGGAACCGCCCGCTAGGCCCCAATTTAGAATCGGAACTTCGACCCGGTCGGTAAATGGTCGCATTCGGAGATTGCCGGACCGACGCCCAAATTCCTCTCCGGGAGCGTGGTCGCAGGCTGCCGATGCGATCGCATACGGACACCGCTTCGCTCAAACAGGCATAACTTTTCACTCGGTTATCGGAATCGCTTATAAAAACCCAATTCGGAATCGGCACTCAGAGACGCTCGACTCCCCCTTATTGCCTTAGGCCATACGACGTCGTTTCGGGGTCGAAAACCTTCATTTCGCACTCCGAAATTGTGATTCTAGCCGACGATCTCCCCTATTCCAAGGTTTTTTGGCAGTAGCGACTCCGTCGATTACACGAATCGCTGGCGGAGCCCACAAGCGGAGCCACCAAGTCACAGCGATCGGAAGTCGTGTTCAACTCGACGCGAGATCTCCTCCCCAGGTCGTGGATATGGGTGCCCGAACATCACCGATATAGTCACCCCCTCCGGTTTATTCCCACCCCTTCAGCGAAAGAATTGGGCATAACTTTCCGCACGGGCATCGAAATCGCTTATGTGACCACAATTCGGAATCGGCACTCTAAGACGGTCGACAAGACGCTGGTTTTGCGGAATTCCGTTCTGGGACCAAAATCCCCCCCGGAGCGTGTGTACTAGTACACCGACTGCCGTACCCTCCGGTCGGACGCGGATATTTATTCTCCCGGGGGTTGGAACCACCCGTGAGGCCCCAATTCAGAATCAGCACTTCGACCCAGTCGGTAAATGGTCACATTCGGAGATTTCCGCTCCGACGCCCAAATTCCTCTCCGGGAGCGCGGTCACAGGCGGCCGATGCGATCGCATACGGACACCGCTTCGCCCAAATAGGCATAACTTTTTGTTCGGTTATCGGAATCGCTTATAAGACACCAATTCGGAATCGGCACTCAGAGGCGCTTGATGCCCCAATATCACCTTAGGCCATAAGACGTCGTTTCGGGGTCAAAAATCCTTCGTTTTGCACTCCAAAATTGCGATTCTAGCCGACGATCTCCCATATTCCAAGGTTTTTTGGCAGTAGCGACTCCCTCGATTACGTGAATCGCTGGCTGAGCCCTCACGCGGAGCCGCCTAGTCACAGCGATCGGAAGTCATGTTCAACTCGATGCGAGATCTCCTCCGCAGGTCGTGGATATGGGTGTCCGAACATCGTCGATATAGTCACCCCCTCCGGTTTATTCCCAGCCCTTCAGCGAAAGAATTGGGCATAACTTTCCGCACGGGCATCAGAATCGCTTATGTGACCACAATTCGGAATCGGCACTCCGAGACGGTCGACAAGCCGCTGGTTTCGCGGAATTCCATTTTGGGGCCAAAATCCCCCTCGGAGCGTGTGTACTAGTACACCGACTGCCGTACCCTCCGGTCGAACGCGGATATTTATTCGCCCGGGGGTCGGAACCGCCCGCGAGGCCCCAATTCAGAATCGGCACTTCGACCCGGTCGGTAAATGGTCACATTCGGAGATTTCCGGTCTGGCGCCCAAATTCCTCTCCGGGAGCGCGGTCGCTGGCTGCCGATGCGATCGCATACGGACACCGCTTCGCTCAAACAAGCATAAATTTTCACTCGGTTATCAGAATCGCTTATAAGACCCCAATTCGGAATTGGCACTCAGAGGCGCTCGACGCCCAGTTATTGCCTCAGCCATAAGATGTCATTTCGGGGTCCAAAATCCTTCGTTTCGCACTCCGAAATTGCGATTGTAGCCGACGATCTCCCCTATTCCAAGGTTTTTTGGTAGTAGTGACTCCCTCGATTACGCGAATCAGAAGTCGTGTTCAACTCGACGCGAGATCTCCTCCCCAGGTCGTGGATATGGGTGCCCGAACATCGCCGATATAGTCACCCCCTCCGGTTTATTCCCACCCCTTCAGCGAATGAATTGGGCATAACGTTCCGCACGGGCATCGGAATCGCTTATGTGACCACAATTCGGAATCGGCACTCCGAGACGGTCAACAAGGCACTAGTTTCGTGGAATTCCGTTCCAGGGACAAAATTCCCCATGGAGCGTGTGTACTAGTACACCGACTGCCCGCGTGGCCCCAATTCAGAATCGACACTTCGACCCGGTCGGTAAATGGTCGCATTTGGAGATTTCCGGTCTGGCGCTGAAATTCCTCTCCGGGAGCGCGGTCGCAGGCTGCCGATGCGATCGCATACGGACACCGCTTCGCTCAAACAGGCATAACTTTTCGCTCGGTTATCGGAATAACTCATAAGACCCAAATTAGGAATCGGCACTCAGAGACACTCGACGCCCCCCCATTGAATCAGGCCATAAGACGTCTTTTCGAGGTCGAAAATCCTTCGTTTCGCACTCTGAAATTGCGAGTCTAGCCGACGATCTCCCCTATTCCAAGGTTTTTTGGCAGTAGCGACTCCCTCGATTACGCGAATCGCTGGCGGAGCCCACACGCGGAACCGCCCACTCACAGCGATCGGAAGTCATGTTCAACTCGACGCGAGATCTCCTCCCCAGGTCGTGGATATGGATGCCCGAACATCGCCGATATAGTCACCCCCTCTGGTTTATTCCCACCCCTTCAGCGAAAGAATTAGGCATAACTTTCCGCACGGGCATCGGAATCGTTTATGTGACCACAATTCGGAATCGGCACTCCGAGACGGTCGACAAGGCGCTGGTTTTGCGGAATTCCGTTCCGGAGCGAAAATCCCCCCCGGAGCGTGTGTACATAGTACACTGATAGCCGTACCCTCCGGTCGGACGCGGATATTTATTCGCCGGGGGTCGGAACCACCATTGAGGCCTCAATTCAGAATCGGCAATTCGATCCGGTCGGTAAATGGTCGCATTCGGAGATTTCCGGTCCGGCGCCCAAATTCCTCTCCGGGAGCGCGGTCGCAGGCTACCGATGCGATCGCATACGGACACCGCTTCGCTCAAACAGGCATAACTTTTCGCTCAGTTATCGGAATCGCTTATGAGACCCCAATTCGGAATCGGCACTTAGAGGCGCTCGACACTCCCATATTGCCTTAGGCCATACGACGTCGTTTCTGGGTCAAAAAACCTTCATTTCGCACTCCGAACTTGTGATTCTAGCTGACGATCTCCCCTATTCCAAGGTTTTTTGGCAGTAGCGACTCCCTCGATTACGCAAATCGCTGGCGGAGCCCACACGCGGAGCCGCCCAGTCACAACGATCGGAAGTCGTGTTCAACTGGACGTTAGATCTCCTCCCCAGGTCGTGGATATGGGTGCCCGAACATCACCGATATAGTCACCCCCTCCGGTTTATTCCCACTCCTTCAGCGAAAGAATTGAGCATAACTATCCGCACGGGCATCAGAATCGCTTATGTGACCACAATTCAGAATCGGCACTCCAAGAAGGTCGACAAGGCGCTGGTTTTGCGGAATTCCGTTCTGGGGCCAAAATTCCCCCCGAAGCGTGTGTACTAGTACACCGATTGCAGTAGCCTCCGGTCGGACTCGGATATTTATTCGCCCGGGGGTCGGAACCGCCCGCGAGGCCCCAATTCAGAATCGACACTTCGACCCGGTCGGTAAATGGTCGCATTCGGAGATTTCCGGTCCGGCGCCCAAATTCCTCTCCGGGAGCGCGGTCGCAAGTTGCCGATGCAATCGCATACGGACACCGCTTCGCTCAAACAGGCATAACTTTTCGCTCGATTTTCGGAATCGCTTATAAGACCCCAATTCGAAATAGGCACTCAGAGACGCTCCATGCCGTATTATTGCCTCAGGCCATAAGTAGTCGTTTCGGGGTCGAAAATCATTCGTTTCGCACTCCAAAAGTGCGATTCTAGCCGACGATCTGCCCTATTCCTTGGTTTTTTGGCAGTAGCGACTCCCTCGATTACCCGAATCGCTTGCGGAGCTCACATGCGGAGCCGCCCAGTCACAGCGATTGGAAGTCGTGTTCAACTCGACGTGAGATCTCCTCCCCAGGTCGTGGATATGGGTGCCCGAACATCGCCGATATAGTCACCCCCTCCGGTTTATTCCCACCCCTTCAGCGACAGAATTGGGCATAACTTTCCGCACTGGCATCGGAATCGCTTATGTGAACACAATTCAGAATCGGCACTCCGAGACGGTCGACAAGACGCTGGTTTCGCGAAAGTCCGTTCCGGGGCCAAAATCCCCCCCGGAGCGTGTGTACTAGTACACTGACTGCCGTACCCTCTGGTCGGACGCTGATATTTATTCGTCTGGCAGTCGGAACTGCCCGCGAGGCCCCAATTCAGAATCGGCACTTCGACCCGGTCGGTAAATGGTCGCATTA
This sequence comes from Colocasia esculenta, assembly GCA_014218235.1. NCBI lineage: Eukaryota > Viridiplantae > Streptophyta > Magnoliopsida > Alismatales > Araceae > Colocasia > Colocasia esculenta. The sequence goes on from CM024757.1 coordinate 3,073,446, forward strand.
GGAGATTTTCGGTACGGCGCCCAAATTCCTCTCCGGGAGCGCGGTCGCGGGTTGCCAAAGCGATCGCATACGGACACTGCTTCGCTCAAACAGGCATACTTTTTGCTCGGTTATCGGAATCGCTTATAAGACCCCAATTCAGAATCGGCACTCAGAGACGCTCGATGACTCATTATTGCCTCAGGCCAAAAGACATCGTTTCAGGGTCGAAAAACCTTCATTTCGCGCTGTAAAATTGTGATTCTAGCCGACGATCTCCCCTATCCCAAGGTTTTTTTGCAGTAGCGACTCCCTCGATTACACGAATCGCTGGCGGAGCCCGCACGCGAAGCCGCCCAATCACAGCGATCTCATGTTCAACTAGTACACCGACTTCCATACCCTCCGGTCTGACTCGAATATTTATTCGCCCGGGGGTCGGAACCGCCCGCGAGGCCCCAATTCAGAATCGGCACTTCGACCCGGTCGGTAAATGGTCGCATTCGGAGATTTCCGGTCCGGCGCCCAAATTCCTCTCCTGGAGTGCGGTCGCAGTCTGCCGATGCGATCGCATACGGACACCGCTTCGCTCAAACAGGCATAACTTTTCGCTCGGTTATCGGAATCGCTTATAAGACCCCAATTCGGAATCGGCACTCAGAGACGCTCGATGCCCCATCATTGCCTCAAGCCATAAGACATCGTTTCGGGGTCGAAAATCCTTCGTTTCGCACTCCGAAATGGCGATTCTAGCGATCGATCTCCCCTATTCCAAGGTTTTTTGGCAGTAGCGACTCCCTCGATTACGCGAATCGCTGGCAGAGCCCACACGCGGTGCCGCCCAGTCACAAAGATCGGAAGTCGTGTTCAACTCGACGAGAGATCTCCTCCCAGGTCATGGATATGGGTGCCCGAACATCACCGATATAGTCACCCCCTCCGGTTTATTCCCACCCCTTCAGCGAAAGAATTGGGCATAACTTTCCGCACGGACATCGGAATCGCTTATGTGACCACAATTCGGAATCAGCACTCCGAGACGGTCGACAAGCCGCTAATTTCACAGAATTTCATTCCGGGGCCAAAATACCCCTCGGAGCATGTGTACTAGTACACCGACTGCCGTACCCTCCACTCGGACGCGGATATTTATTCGCGCGGGGGTCAAAACCGCCCGCGAGGCCCCAATTCAGAATCGGCACTTCGACCCGGTCGGTAAATGGTCGCATTCGGAGATTTCCGGTTTGGCGCCCAAATTCCTCTCCGGGAGCGCAGTCGCAGGCTGCTGACGCGATCTCATACGGACACCGCTTCGCTCAAACAGACATAACTTTTAGCTCGGTTATCGGAATCGCTTATAAGACCGCAATTCGGAATCGGCACTCAGAGACGCTCAACGTTGCCATATTGCCTCATGCCATAAGACGTCATTTCGGGGTCAAAAATCCTTCGTTTCGCACTCCGAAATTGTGATTCTAGCTGACGATCTCCCCTATTCCAAGGTTTTTTGGCAGTAGCGACTCCCTCGATTACGCGAATCGCTGGCGGAGCCCACACGCAGAGCCGCCCAGTCACAGCGATCGGAGGTCGTGTTCAACTCGATGCGATATCTCCTCCCCAGGTCGTGGATATAGGTGCCCGAACATCGCCGATACAGTCACCCCCTCCAGTTTATTCCCACCCCTTCACCTTAAGAATTGGGCATAACTTTCCGCACGGACATCGGAATCGCTTATACGACCACAATTCGGAACCTGCACTCCGAGACGGTCGATAAGGCGCTGGTTTCGTAGAATTCCGTTACGGGGCCAAAATTCCCCCCGGAGCGTGTATACTAGTACACCGACTGCCGTACCCTCCGGTCGAACTCGGATATTTATTCGCCCGGGGGTCGAAACCGCCCGCGAGGCCCCAATTCAGAATCGGCACTTCGACCTGGTCGGTAAATGGTTGCATTCGGAGATTTCCGGTCAAGCGCCCAAATTCCTCTCCGGGAGCGCGGTCGCAGGCTGCCGATGCGATCGCATACGGACACTGCTTCGCTCAAACAGACATAACTTTTCGCTCGGTTATCGGAATCACTTATAAGACCCCAATTCGGAATCGGCACTTAGAGACGCTCGATGCCCCATTATTTTCTTAGACCGTAAGACATCGTTTCGGGGTCGAAAATCCTTCGTTTCGCACTCCGAAATTGCGATTCTAGCGGACGATCTCCCCTATTCCAAGATTTTTTGGCAGTAGCAACTCCCTCGATTACGCGAATCGCTGGCGGAGCCCACACGCGGTGCCGCCCAGTCACAGCGATCGGAAGTCGTGTTCAACTCGACGCGAGATCTGTAACGCCCCAGAAATTTTAAAATAATGAAAAAATAGAAGTAATTGAGTTAAAATACCTTAGGGTTATTATTAAAATGTGATAATTAAATGATAGACATAATTAGTGGTAATGAACATTATCCTAGTGTCGTACCTCGAAATGCGTGCCTCCACAGGGCGACACCGGAAAACAACATTGAAATAAAAATTCGAGAACATCATAATTTCCAAAAAAATGTGGAGAAATTTAATATATAATTATATGAATTTTTCGACGTACGGATTTCAAGGTACAGTCGACGCGCCTATTTTCGGGTGATTTTTCACCTAGTGCAAAATAAAATCTAAAAATTGATTAAAAATCATCAAAATTAGTAATACAATCATATTAGTCTATGGTTAAAATTTAAAAGCAATCAGACATGGTTTGGGTAAGTTTCTTTAAGAAACAAATGGCCAGTTGAATTATTGGGGATTTACGTAATGGGTTTTTCTGGGTTAATTTTAGTGGGCTACGTGGAAGCTTAGGGTGTGGCCAGCACCCAAGGGAGACATGGTAACACCTCAGTTACCATGTGTAACTACCTAAATGTGCATGGGCTAGGTGTCCAAAGGTTTGGGTACCATGATTTGGGTACCTACCTCTGAGTAATGTATTTGCAGGTTAGCCTTGGAGCATCAAAAACTAAGGATGCTCAAGGCAGGAGTGACTGCAGACTCTTCATTCAAATCACATCTGAAGAAAGAGTAGTCACAAAAATTGAATTGGTCTTCATTACTAATAATTATTTACAAGTTTCATTCAGGTGGAGTCTCTCATTCAGGGGGAGCACAGACTAAGGGGGAGTTATTCATTTATGTCAATCATTGTTGAACCCCTCAATGGTAAGAATTTCTTTCACAAAGGGGAGAGAATGCAATGGTAAGAACCTTCCTTTTTGGTTTGTGACAAAAAGGGGGAGAGTATGCATGGTATGCATTATCTTTGAATTTTCTGTATTTTCTATGCTTTACGTATTTTTGTGAGAAAATTCTCATAAATTTTGTCATCACCAAAAAGGGGGAGATTGTTGAACCACTCCTATATTTTACCCTTTTATTTTGGTGATAATAAAATTTATGTTTAATTAATTATTATTAAAAATATTTAATATCATATTTTTCTTAATAAATATAAATTTACATGATTAATTGAATATTAAATATATTTAATACCATGATTTTTCTAATAATAAATTAAATATCATGATTTTCTAATAAATATAATTTTATGACATTATTCTGTAATGATTTGCACTAAACAGATAAATGGATTTCAGTTCAAAGTGCCACATCGATTTGCTCTCATAACGATTCCTTTGTACTCACACAGACTCCTTTGTAACTCATAAGGATTCCTTTGTAAACTCTCATAAGGATTCGCTCTCATAACGATTCCTTTGTAAACTCTCATAAGGATTCACTCTCATAACGATTCCTTTGTAAACTCTCATAAGGATTCGCTCTCATAACGATTCCTTTGTAAACTCTCATAAGGATTCGCTCTCATAACGATTCTTTGTAACTCTCATAAGGATTCGCTCTCATAACGATTCTTTTGTAAACTCTCATAAGGATTCGCTCTCATAACGATTCCTTTGTAAACTCTCATAAGGATTCACTCTCATAACGATTCCTTTGTAACTCTCATAAGGATTCGCTCTCATAACGATTCCTTTGTAACTCTCATAAGGATTCACTCTCATAACGATTCCTTTGTAACTCTCATAAGGATTCGCTCTCATAAGGATTCCTTTGTAACTCACACAGATTTCTCACATGGATTCCTTTGTAACTCTCACATGGATTCCTTTGTAACTCTCATAAGAATTACTTTGTAACTCTCATAAGGATTCCTTTGTAACTCTCACATGGATTCCTTTGTAACTCTCACATCGATTCCTTTGTAAAATGTGGATTTCACTTAAACATAGATTTATTTTATATTTCAAAATATTTTTTGGCATCTAGTGAAAAAGTCAAATATTCTTGATTTGCGTAATCATCTATCTTTCTGACAAGAGATCTTTTTGCTTATCTCTCTAAATCTTTTCTTTCCTGCCAACAAAAGGGGATTACTTACCACTTCTGGGTGGCATTAGGAAACATAAAGGTATGAGCCTTTTTGACAGAAACACTCTTTTATCTAAACACTTTTTTCTATGCTTGCAGACCTCGTAGACCACAAATTATCAGAAGAAAGAGAAGATGAACAACGGCTAGAACTCCAACGGATCTCCTCAACGGATTTATTCAAAGCTGCTCATATAAAAGATGAAGCATGGCTGAAGAATATTATGAGCTTTTCCTGAAGATCTTTTGAATGAGTGTACAACCAGTGAGGAACCTGAACTCCAAATACACTCAAAGAAAAAGAGAGAAAGAGCCTGAGCCCAAGAAGAAGTGTTCAAGCATCTGAAGCACTGAAGCATTCAAGCTCCTTCTCCTCTCTTCTCTCTCTCTCTGTGTGCATCTTGTAAATCTGGGGGAGAGAGTCTTTTGCTGAGAGTTCTTGTAGTTGGTTTTTATTTGTTCCAACTCTCAGCTTTGTTCTTTCTTTTCTAAGAAAGACTTCTGTCCAGCTGTAGGACTGTATACAGTTGTTAACCTAGCTAGGGGTTAGTGTCTAGCAGAACCGCACTGGGGTTTGTACCAGGAGGTTGGCTTCTTTACCTGTAAGAGAAGTGGGCTGCCTTCTTGCCCGGGAAAGAGAAGAAGACCAGTGGGGTGCTGGGTGTTGTAGTGTCTTTAAGGGGGACTGTACCCTTGGTTAGTGAAATCCCAAGAAGTTGCTTGGGGACTGGACGTAGGACTTCCATGTGGGAAGGGCCGAACCAGGATAAACTCCTTGTGTCTTTTGTGTGATTGTTTATTTGCTTCCGCACTGCTACTCTTTATCACACTAAACTAACCAAACCTTCAAGTGTTAATTTCTGTGTTTAAGTTTCTATTTCAGATCTCAGAAAAACCTATTCCCCCCCTTCTAGGTTAGCTTGCTGCCGTACCAAAAGGGCCAACAAGTGGTATCAGAGCGGGTCTCTGATCATTCGAAGATCCAACGATCTTAGAGCAAAGATCCATGGCAGCTCAAGGATATGCTGAAGGTCAATCAGTCACCAGACCTCCATTCTTTGATGGAGAGGACTACCAATATTGGAAGATGAGAATGGAATGCTTCATTCGAGGCACAGACTTTGATCTATGGCAGGTAATCGAGGTAGGTGATTATGTTATTGTTCCTATTCCAGGCACTACTGCCATTACAGCAGCAGATAAAAGTAAATTATCTTTAAACTTTAAAGCTAAGAACTATTTATGTTGCGCTTTATCCAAAAAGGAATTCAGTAGAGTATCTACATGCAAATCTGCTAAAGAAATTTGGGATAAACTGCAGATAACTTATGAAGGAACGGATAAAGTGAAACAAACTAGAATAGATATTCTTGTTTCACAATATGAACAATTTAAAATGCTTCCAAATGAAAATATTACTCAAATGTATAATAGATTTTCAAGCATAGTAGTTGGTTTAAGCTCTCTTGGTAAAACTCTTTCTAATGAGGAAATCGTTAGGAAGATACTTAGGTCTTTAACCATTTCATGGACACCTAAAGTAACTGCTATTGAAGAGGCCCATGATTTAACCAAATTATCAATTGATAATTTAATAGGTTCTCTCATGGCACATGAAATAAATATGGAGCGATTGTCTGAAAGCTCATCTAAGAAGAAATGTACTAATGCTCTTAAGGTTGTAGCTGCTCCTTCCACTTCTTCTTCTAGCACCAAAAATGCAGATTCTGAAGACAGTGACGTAGATGAAGTTCTGTCCAAGCTTCAGAAAATTTTCAAGAAGAAGAAAAATGGATCAAGAAGGATTCAAAAGAAAGAAAGAAAAGAAAAGAAAAGGAACCAGTCTGCTATGAATGCAGAAAACCTGGACATCTGAGACCAGATTGTCCAAGGTTAAAGAAGAATGGCCAAACCGAAAAGCTCAAGAAGCAGCACAAGAAATTTAAAAGAAAAGCCATGGCAGCTGCTTGGGAAAATGATGAGGCCACAAGCTCCGAAACATCAAGCTCAGAATCGGAGAAAGAGCAGGTAAATCTTGCCCTCATGGCAGGACTAGATGAGGTACATTCTGACTCATTTTTTGATTCTTGCACAGATTCAGGATCAGAATCTGAAGATTTAGATCATGTTTTTAATGAACTTTATGATAAACACAAGGTTGTTGTAAAAGAATTGAAAAATATCAAGAACAACCTTACTTGTTTGGAAAACACTAATTCTGATCTTAAATCAGAAATGGAACAATTAGAAGATCAATTAAAAGAATGTAAAGATAATAATTATCTTTTAAATGAAGATTTAAAAAGTAAGAATAATGAGAAGATAGAGTTAGAAGAAAAATTGAAAACTCTAACTGAAGAAAATCTTTATTTAAAAGAATCAGTTAGAAAATTAACTAAAGGAAAAACATCTTTAGCCCTATGCTTAAAAGGATCAAAATCTGGAAATGACAAACAAGGGCTTGGTTATACACCTCCAGAAAAAGGAAAACAAGTAATAAACTCAGGAAAATATCCTTTACCAAAATTTGTAAAAGAAACCAAAATGCCTCAGAAAAAGGAACCTAAAACAACCAAGCTTTATCAAAAGAAAAAGGTTTCTAAAAATTATGTCCTAAACAGACATCATAAAAACAATAAGAACTGCAAAATAGATTATATTCATTGTTGTTCTCATTGTAATAAATTAGGACACACAGTAAACACCTGCACAACAAGGCATTTAGTTTGGGTTCCTAAATGTTATTTTCATGCATCTAACCATCAAGGACCCAAAAAGATTTGGGTACCTACCTCTGAGTAATGTATTTGCAGGTTAGCCTTGGAGCATCAAAAACTAAGGATGCTCAAGGCAGGAGTGACTGCAGACTCTTCATTCAAATCACATCTGAAGAAAGAGTAGTCACAAAAATTGAATTGGTCTTCATTACTAATAATTATTTACAAGTTTCATTCAGGTGGAGTCTCTCATTCAGGGGGAGCACAGACTAAGGGGGAGTTATTCATTTATGTCAATCATTGTTGAACCCCTCAATGGTAAGAATTTCTTTCACAAAGGGGAGAGAATGCAATGGTAAGAACCTTCCTTTTTGGTTTGTGACAAAAAGGGGGAGAGTATGCATGGTATGCATTATCTTTGAATTTTCTGTATTTTCTATGCTTTACGTATTTTTGTGAGAAAATTCTCATAAATTTTGTCATCACCAAAAAGGGGGAGATTGTTGAACCACTCCTATATTTTACCCTTTTATTTTGGTGATAATAAAATTTATGTTTAATTAATTATTATTAAAAATATTTAATATCATGTTTTTCTTAATAAATATAAATTTACATGATTAATTGAATATTAAATATATTTAATACCATGATTTTTCTAATAATAAATTAAATATCATGATTTTCTAATAAATATAATTTTATGACATTATTCTGTAATGATTTGCACTAAACAGATAAATGGATTTCAGTTCAAAGTGCCACATCGATTTGCTCTCATAACGATTCCTTTGTACTCACACAGACTCCTTTGTAACTCATAAGGATTCCTTTGTAAACTCTCATAAGGATTCGCTCTCATAACGATTCCTTTGTAAACTCTCATAAGGATTCACTCTCATAACGATTCCTTTGTAAACTCTCATAAGGATTCGCTCTCATAACGATTCCTTTGTAAACTCTCATAAGGATTCGCTCTCATAACGATTCCTTTGTAACTCTCATAAGGATTCGCTCTCATAACGATTCCTTTGTAAACTCTCATAAGGATTCGCTCTCATAACGATTCCTTTGTAAACTCTCATAAGGATTCACTCTCATAACGATTCCTTTGTAACTCTCATAAGGATTCGCTCTCATAACGATTCCTTTGTAACTCTCATAAGGATTCACTCTCATAACGATTCCTTTGTAACTCTCATAAGGATTCGCTCTCATAAGGATTCCTTTGTAACTCACACAGATTTCTCACATGGATTCCTTTGTAACTCTCATAAGGATTCCTTTGTAACTCTCACGTGGACTCCTTTGTAACTCTCACATGGATTCCTTTGTAACTCTCACATCGATTCCTTTGTAAAATGTGGATTTCACTTAAACATAGATTTATTTTATATTTCAAAATATTTTTTGGCATCTAGTGAAAAAGTCAAATATTCTTGATTTGCGTAATCATCTATCTTTCTGACAAGAGATCTTTTTGCTTATCTCTCTAAATCTTTTCTTTCCTGCCAACAAAAAGGGGATTACTTACCACTTCTGGGTGGCATTAGGAAACATAAAGGTATGAGCCTTTTTGACAGAAACACTCTTTTATCTAAACACTTTTTTCTATGCTTGCAGACCTCGTAGACCACAAATTATCAGAAGAAAGAGAAGATGAGCAACGGCTAGAACTCCAACGGATCTCCTCAACGGATTTATTCAAAGCTGCTCATATAAAAGATGAAGCATGGCTGAAGAATATTATGAGCTTTTCCTGAAGATCTTTTGAATGAGTGTACAACCAGTGAGGAACCTGAACTCCAAATACACTCAAAGAAAAAAGAGAGAAAGAGCCTGAGCCCAAGAAGAAGTGTTCAAGCATCTGAAGCACTGAAGCATTCAAGCTCCTTCTCCTCTCTTCTCTCTCTCTCTGTGTGCATCTTGTAAATCTGGGGGAGAGAGTCTTTTGCTGAGAGTTCTTGTAGTTGGTTTTTATTTGTTCCAACTCTCAGCTTTGTTCTTTCTTTTCTAAGAAAGACTTCTGTCCAGCTGTAGGACTGTATACAGTTGTTAACCTAGCTAGGGGTTAGTGTCTAGCAGAACCGCACTGGGGTTTGTACCAGGAGGTTGGCTTCTTTACCTATAAGAGAAGTGGGCTACCTTCTTGCCCGGGAAAGAGAAGAAGACCAGTGGGGTGCTGGGTGTTGTAGTGTCCTTAAGGGGGACTGTACCCTTGGTTAGTGAAATCCCAAGAAGTTGCTTGGGGACTGGACGTAGGACTTCCATGTGGGAAGGGCCGAACCAGGATAAACTCCTTGTGTCTTTTGTGTGATTGTTTATTTGCTTCCGCACTGCTACTCTTTATCACACTAAACTAACGAAACCTTCAAGTGTTAATTTCTGTGTTTAAGTTTCTATTTCAGATCTCAGAAAAACCTATTCCCCCCCTTCTAGGTTAGCTTGCTGCCGTACCAAAAGGGCCAACAAAGTTAAGGGAAGCTTACACTTCAATCAGGTAGGATTCTTCTCTTGATTTTTCCAATTTCTTCTACTACTTCCCTTGGATCCTCTGATTAGTGGTATGAAGAATTCTAAGCATGCCATTCTTCCAGTGTGAAAATTTAGACCATTGTGAAATCTGGAAAGTTGATATTGATCATCTTGTTGTCGAAGTTTAGGAAATATGTTCATGATAGAAAATCAACATTACATCATGTTTTAATTGATCCTCAAGTCACAAGTATCTACATCTTGTTGTCTTCGAACAATTCAACCCAATTTAGAGTGCTGATTCTATTGTTTAGATTAGATAGAACCTCAACGGTTTTGTACTTTTAGCTAACCTGATGTGTGGAGAAGTGATAAGACTCTTAGGTTAGTTCACTTTACATAAGATTAATGTAGAAAGGTGAGGAGAAAAGAGTTCAAAGAAGAAGTACTCCTCATTATCTACTTTGAGTTAACTTTTAGCTAGAACATCTTTGCAAATTATATTCCATGATCTTCCCTTTTTCAGATCATGGCTACATGAGTTTTATATTTGAAACCACACTTGTTTAGGGTCCAAATCATGTTAGGAACATTAGAGCAACTTTATAGAACCATTGGAGGTTGAATGGAATAGCTTTCAGACAGTTTACACAGCCCCTGTCGACAGACGAATGTCTGCCTGTCGACAGGAACCTCTGGCCAGAACCCAGAAACTTCAGACTGAGTGTACCTATCGACAGGCCCTGGCTTGCTGTCGACATATGCACTCAGAACTGAAAACCCAGCTCTGGCAGTGCAGCCTCTGTCGACAGCAGACCAAGGCCTGTCGACAGGTCTTGACTGAACCTTGTTTCTAGCCTTATTTTGACTCCGTTCTTTCCTGAAAATCATACCCCTTTGTCCTATTTTTATCATATAGATTTTACTACCAAAATACCTATTTAAATCAGTCAAGTTAACCTTCTTGTCACCTTGAGTTATTACTACAAGTTCCGAACTTAATTGTCTTTGTGAGATTGTCAATTCGAGAAATCAATGTCGAAATCAAGTTCCTTGTTCCTTGTATGTAAACCTTGAGTGATTATGAGTAAAACCTTTGTATTTCATTGATTCATTACAAAGGTAAGAGTGTGGTGATGACAAATTGAGAGTCTTGGACTCAATCTGAGAATTATGCTTGGCAAATAAGGGTTGATCCAGTCCTGGGAAGAGCACCTAAATTCGTTTAAGTGGCCGCGCAGAACGATAAAGGATTAGTGGATGTTTGGCATAGCATCATTAAGTGTTTGATTGGTCATCATATCATCTTAGTGCGTGTTTATATGTGTTCAAATCTGAATTTGAATGTTACTATGAATCCTTGTATCTTGAGTTCAATGTTCCATAACTTTGCTATCTAGTGTTGTATAGCAATCTCAGTTTGGCTTGCAAAAGCGTGATTACATGTATAATTCTTGTCATATACTCTGTGTATCTTGCTTCCTTGATTATAAGATTTGAATCCTACTGAGCTAGTTAGCTCACAGAATTCTACTTTTCAGGTAATCCCGATGGAACAAGTGATTAAGGGGGAAAGAGTGCTGAGTGAACCACGAATCTACGAGGAGCTATCTATGTTACTTTTTTGTAGTGTTGTAATTAGTAAATGTGATGTAATAAGTTTCTTTTGACTTATTCCTCATGAGATCTTAATGAGGAAACTTTTGTAATAAGACACTTATGAGGCTATCTAATTTATGAATGGATATAGTGTCTTTTCCGTGTGATATTCTGTCACTCCCGATAAATAGATGATTTTATTAGGACGTGACAAATTAATTGGTATCAGAGCCTTAGTTCGATAAACCTAGGGAAATCAGTGAGTTTGGGTAGAAACATGGGATTAGTTAGCATGATTTTTCTAATCATGTAAATGCTTAACCTATTAATTATTTCAGAATGGACATGAGTGCTCAGCAAAGGTTGGTAGCAACCATGGAAATGCTACGTCAGGACCTAGAACAATATGCTCAAGCACAGAAGGAGGCCCATGTACTTCTTAAGGAAGAAGTGCTTAATCTGACTGCGGGCGCTTTCTTTGCTGGAAATCTTGGTGCTGCACTGGACGTAATGACCCAAGTGGTGTGTAGGTTGGACAATCTCAAGCTGGGGCAAGACATGTTGCTCCACCAGTTTGAGGAATATTGGGAGGCCATGACGGATGCGGCAAGGGAGCTATACCACGGAATCGATGAAGTACAGCAGCCTCAACCTGTTGAAGTTGTCATAGATATGACCTAAAATTAGAGAGGACTCAGGTAATATGTCCCTCTTTTTGTAAAACCTCCTCTTTTGTATAAATGATGGTTGTATGTACATAACTCCCAATTGTATGGGAGTGAGAGGTTCAGGAGTATGTTTTTGTAATATGAAGAGGTGGGAAATAGAAGACGGTATTGGTTTTAGTTGCTAATCATGAATGTACATTTTGTTGTAAATATTGAATCAATGAGTGAAGTGGTGCATTCTATGGATTTGCAACATGTATACGTGATGAATGCTAGTGGATGGATTGTGAAATTAATGTATGTTCTATTGAATATTTCAGATCCTTATCTAATTTTATCATGGACGGAAGTGATGCCAACTGGAAAAGAATGGAGAGTTCAATGCATGATTTGACGCGAGTAATGAGAAATGTAGCTAAGAGTAACAGTCACAATGGAGCAAGTCTCTTTAAGGATTTTCGAAGTTTGGATCCTCTGAGATTTGCAGGTAGTACCGACCCGGACGAGGCGGAAAATTGGTTAAAGGGTATGGAAAGAATCTTTAATGTAATTCGATGTACTGAAGAAGAGAAGATACGTTTAGCAACATTTCAGTTAGATCGTGATGCACGAGCGTGGTGGGAAACAGTGGAGTCCACTCTGGAAGATCCAGAGCAAGTTGTTTGGGAAGAATTTGTTGAGCTGTTTAATGATCAATATTTTTCTGAGGTAGTTCAAGAAAGAAAAGCTAATGAATTTGCTAATTTAAAACAACTCAGAATGTCTGTATCGGAATACGAAGCTCAGTTTGCCCGATTGTCAAAGTATGCCCCTCATTTGATATCGACAGAAAAATTGAAAGCCAAAAGGTTTATGAATGGATTGCGTCCCATTTTCATTATGCAGCTAACTCCTCATTTGATTACCTCATATTCAGAAATGGTTAAAAGGGCCTTAGCACTAGAAGCTGCTAACGATACTGTGGATAAGATCAGGGGAAAGTCTGGGGAAGGATCCTCGGACCATAAGAGGAAGTTCGAGTCGGGGAATGCCCCAAAAGTTCAGCAAGCAAATAAGAAGGCAGGGAAGGCTCCGGTTGCAATCAAAGATGTGTGTAAGCATTGTCACCGTAGTGGTCACAAAACTGAAAACTGTTGGCGTAGATTGGGTGCATGTCTGAAATGTGGAAGCACTCAACATCGAATTCTGGATTGTCCTATGGTTAAGAATGCGCCAGCAAATGCAAATGTTCGAGCAAAGCAAAGTAGATTGCAAGCCGTGCAGGATGTGGAATCAGAATCTCCACCAGAATGCGGATTAATAGAAGGTACATTACTAGTAAACTCAAGACCCGCATATATATTATTTGATTCGGGAGCAACACATTCTTTTATCAGTTATGAGTTTGCTAAGTCTTTGGAAGTACAGTCAGTTCCACTTCTTATGCAACTTGAGGTTGCAACACCTTTAAGTGAGGGTAAGAAACTTAAGGAATATTACCCCAATAGTCAAATTATAGTTAAGGAACATAATTTGCCGGGAGATTTAATTTGCCTTGAAATGTGGGATTATGATGTGATCCTTGGGATTGATTGGCTATCTATGTATCAGGCAAACTTGGATTGTCAACTAAAACAAGTAACCTTTCTAGGAAAGAAAATTACTCCCATAACTTTTGATGAACATCGCACAAGGAAAATACCTATAATATCAGCGGTGAAAGCATGTAAATTGGTACAAAAAGGTTGTCAAGGATATTTAGTTTCTATAACCGTGATAAATCAGAATATTTTAGGGTTGGAAAATATTCCAGTGGTAAGGGAATTTCCTGATGTATTTCCCGAAGAACTTGTTGGTTTACGACCTAGCAGGGAAGTAAATTTCTCAATTGAATTGGTACCGGGAGCTACACCAATTTCGAGAACACCATACAGAATGTCCATGGAAGAGTTGAAAGAGTTAAAGAGGCAGTTACTAGAATTGATAGAAAAAGGGTTTATTAGACCAAGTACCTCACCTTGGGGTGCTCCAATATTATTTGTGAAGAAGAAGGATGGATCTATGAGATTATGCATAGATTACCGACAGTTGAATCAATTGACTATAAAGAACAAGTACCCACTTCCAAGAATTGATGATCTATTTGATCAACTCTCTGGAGCTCATTATTTCTCCAAGATTGATTTAAGATCTGGATACCACCAACTAAGAATTCAGGAGCAGGATATTCATAAAACGGCTTTTAGAACTCGGTATGGACACTATGAATTTGTGGTAATGCCATTCGGATTGACAAATACACCTGCTGCATTTATGCGATTGATGAATGACGTGTTCAGATCTTGTTTAGATCAATTTGTGGTTGTGTTTATAGATGATATATTGATCTACTCTAAAAGTATAGAAGAGCATGAGGAACATTTGCGAATTACTTTGCAATTGCTACGAGATCACAAATTATATGCGAAGTTCAGTAAATGTGAGTTTTGGTTGAAACAAGTAATGTTCCTAGGACATATCATTTCTGAAGAAGGATTATTAGTGGACTCATCAAAAGTAGAAACTATTCAGAAATGGGAGCAGCCTAAGAATCTTACTGAAGTACGAAGTTTTTTAGGCATGGTCAGTTACTACCGGCGAGGCCCCAATACAAAATCGGCACTTCGACTCGGACATATCATTTCCGGTGTGGCACCCAAATTCCTCTCCGGGAGAGCGGTCGCAGGCTGCCGATGCGATCGCATACGGACACCGCTTCGCTCAAACAGGCATAACTTTTCTCTCGGTTATCGGAATCGCTTATAAGACCCCAATTCGGAATCGGCACTCAGAGACGCTCGACACCCCCTTTTTACCTCAGGCCATAAGACGTCGTTTCGGGTTCGAAAATCCTTCGTTTCGCACTCCGAAATTGCGATTCTAGCCGACGATCTCCCCTATTCCAAGGTTTTTTGGCAATAGCGACTCCCTCGATTACGCGAATCGCTGGCGGAGCCTACATGCGGAGCCTCTCAGTCACAGCGATCGGAAGTCGTGTTCAACTCGACGCGAGATTTCCTCCCCAGATCGTGGATATGGGTGCCCAAACATCACCGATATAGTCATCCCCTCTGGTTTATTCCCACCCCTTCAGCGAAAGAATTGGGCATAACTTTCCGCACGGGCATCAGAATCGCTTATGTGACCACAATTCGGAATCGGCACTCCGAGACGGTCGACACGGCGCTGGTTTCATGGACTTCCGTTTCGGGGACAAAATTCCCCCCGGAGCGTGTGTACTAGTACACCGACTACCGTACCCTCCGGTCAGACGCTGATATTTATTCGCCCGGGGGTCGGAACCGCCCGCGAGGCCCCAATTCAGAATCGGCACTTTGACCCGGTCAGTAAATGGTCGAATTCGGAGATTTCCGGTCCGGCGCCCAAATTCCTCTCCAGGAGCGCGGTCATAGGCTGCCGACGCGATCTCATACGGACACCGCTTCGCTCAAACAGGAATAACTTTTCCCTCGGTTATCGGAATCGCTTATAAGACCCCAATTTGAAATCGGCACTCAGAGGCGCTCGACGTCCCCATATTGCCTTAGGCTATAAGACGTCATTTCGGGGTCGAAAATCCTTCGTTTCGCACTCTGAAATTGCGATTCTAGTCGACGATCTCCCCTATTCCAAGGTTTTTTGGCAGTAGCGACTCCCTCGATTACGGGAATCGCTGGTGGAGCCCACACGCGGAGCCGCCAAGTCACAGCGATCGGAAGTCGTGTTCAACTCGACACGAGATATCCTCCCCAGGTCGTGGATATGGGTGCCCGAACATCGCCGATATAGTCACCCCCTCTAGTTTATTCCCACCCCTTCAACGAAAGAATTGGGCATAACTTTCCGCACGGGCATCGGAATTGCTTATGTGACCACAATTCGGAATCGGCAATCCGAGACAGTCGACAAAGTGTTGGTTTCGCGAAATTCCGTTCCAGGGCAAAAATTCCCCCCGGAGCGTGTGTACTAGTACACCGACTTCCGTACCCTCCGGTCTGACTCGGATATTTATTCGCCCGTGGATCGGAACTGCCCGCGAGGCCCCAATTCAGAATCGGCACTTCGACCCAGTCGGTAAATGGTCGCATTCGGAGATTTCCGGTCCGGCGCCCAAATTCCTCTCCGGGAGCGCGGTCACAGGCTGCCGATGCGATCGCATAAGGACACCGCTTCGCTCAAACAGGCATAACTTTTCGCTCGATCATCGAAATCACTTATAAGACCCCAATTCGGAATCGGCACTCAGAGACGCTCGACGTCTCCTTATTGCCTCAGGCCATAAGACATTGTTTCGGGGTCGAAAATCCTTCGTTTCGCACTCCGAAATTGCGATTCTAGCCGACGATCTCCCCTATTCCAAGGTTTTTTGGCAGTAGCGACTCCCTCGATTACGCGAATCGCTGGCGGAGCCCACACGCGGAGCTGCCTAGTCACAGCGATCAGAAGTCATGTTCAACTCGACGCGAGATCTCCTCCCCAGGTCATGGATACGAGTGCCCGAACATCGCCGATATAGTCACCCCCTCTGGTTTTTTCCCACCCCTTAAGAGGTTTCGTGGAATTCCGTTCCGGGGCCAAAATCCCCCCGGAGCATGTGTACTAGTACACCGACTGTCGTACCCTCCGGTCGGACGCGGATATTTATTCGCCCGAGAGTCGGAACCGCCCGAGAGACCCCAATTCAGAATCGGCACTTGGACCCGGTCAGTAAATGGTCGCATTTGGAGATTTCCGGTCCGGCGCCCAAATTCCTCTCCGGGAGCGCGGTCGCAGGCTGCCGATGCGATAGCATACGGACACCGCTTCGCTCAAACAGGCATAACTTTTCGCCCGGTTTATAAGACCCCAATTCGGAATCGGCACTCAGAGACGCTCGACGCCCTCTTAAGACCCGTTTCAAATTCCTTAGTTTCGCACTCCAAAATTGTGATTCTAGCCGACGATCTCCCCTATTCCATAGTTTTTTGGCAGTAGCGACTCCCTCGATTACGCGAATCGCTGGCGGAGTACACACGCAGAACCGCCCACTCACAGCGATCGGAAGTCGTGTTCAACTCGACGCGAGATCTCCTCCCCAGGTCGTGGATATGGGTGCCCGAACATCGCCGCTATAGTCACCCCCTCCGGTTTATTCCCACCCCTTCAGCAAAAGAATTGGACATAACTTTCCGCACGGGCATCAGAATCGCTTATATGACCACAATTCGGAATCGACACTCCGAGATGGTTGACAAGGCGATGGTTTCATGGAATTCCATTTCGGGGGCAAAATTCCCCCCCGGAGCGTGTGTACTAGTACACCGACTGCCGTACCCACCGGTCGGACGCTGATATTTATTCGCCCGGGGGTCGGAACCGCCCGCGAGGCCCCAATTCAAAATCGGCACTTCGACCCTGTCGGTAAATGGTCGCATTCGGAGATTTCCGGTCCGGCGCCCAAATTCCTCTTCGGGAGCGCGGTCGCAGGCTGCCGATGCGATCGCATACGGACACTGCTTCGCTCAAACAGGCATAACTTTTCGCTCGGTTATCGGAATCACTTATAAGACCCCAATTTGGCATCGGCACTCAAAGATGCTCGACGCCCCCTTATTGCCTTGGGCCATAAGACGTCGTTTCAGGGTCGAAATTCCTTCGTTTCGCACTCTGAAATTGCGATTCTAGTCGACGATCTCCCTTATTCCAAGGTTTTTTGGCAGTAGCGACTCCCTCGATTACGCGAATCGCTGGCGGAGTCCACACGCGGAACTGCCTACTAACAGCGATCGGAAGTCGTGTTCAACTCGACGCGAGATCTCCTCCCCAGGTCGTGGATATGGGTGCCCGAACATCGCCGATATAGTCACCCCCTCCGGTTTATTCCCACCCCTTCAGTGAAAGAATTGGGTATAACTTTCCGCACGAGCATCGAAATCGCTTATGTGACACAATTCGGAATCGGAACTCCGAGACGGTCGACAAGGCGCTGGTTTCGCGGAATTCCGTTCCGGGGCCAAAATCCGCCCCGGAGCGTTTGTACTAGTACACAGACTGCGTACCCTCCGCTCGGACGCAGATATTTATTCGCCCGGGAGTCGTAACCGCCCGCGAGGCCCCAATTCAAAATCGGCACTTCGACCCGGTCGGTAAATGGTCGCATTCGGAGATTTCCGGTCTGGCGTCCAAATTCCTCTCCGGGAGCGCGGTCGCAGGCTGCCGATGCGATCGCATACGGACACCGCTTCGCACAAACAGGCATAACTTTTAGCTCGGTTATCGGAATCGCTTATAAGACCCCAATTCGGAATCGGCACTCAGAGACGCTCGACGCTGATTATTGGCTTAGGCCATAATACGTCGTTTCGGGGTCGAAAATCCTTCGTTTCGTACTCCGAAATTGCGATTCTAGACGACGATCTCCCCTATTCCAAGGTTTTTTGGCAGTAGCGACTCCCTCGATTACGTGAATCGCTGGTGGAGTCCACACGCGGAGCCGCCCAGTCACAGCGATTGGAAGTCGTGTTCAACTCGACACGAGATCTCCTCCCCAGGTCATGGATATGGGTGCCCGAACATCACCGATATAGTCACCCCCTCCGGTTTATTCTCACCCCTTCAGCGAAAGAATTGGGCATAACTTTCCGCACGGGCATCGGAATCGCTTATATGACCACAATTCGGAATCGGCACTCCGAGACGGTCGACAAGGCGCTAGTTTCGCGGAATTCCGTTCCAGGGCAAAAATCCCCTCCCGGAGCATGTGTACTAGTACACCGACTGCCGTACCCTCCGGTCGGACTCGGATATTTATTCGTCCGGGGGTCGGAACCGCCCGCGAGGCCCCAATTCAGAATCGACACTCCGACCCTATCGGTAAATGGTCGTATTCGGAGATTTCCGGTCCGGCGCCCAAATTCCTCTCCGGGAGCGCGGTCGCAGGCTGCCGATGCGATCGCATACGGACACCGCTTCGCTCAAACAGGCATAACTTTCCGCTCGATTATCGGAATCACTTATAACACCCCAATTCAGAATCGGCACTCAGAGACGCTCGACGCCCCCTTATCGCCCTCGGCCATAAGGCGAGGTTTCGGGGTCGAAATTCCTTCGTTTCGCACTCCAAAATTGCGATTCTAGCCGACGATCTCCCCTATTCCAAGGTTTTTTGGCAGTAGAGACTTCCTCGATTACACGAATCGCTGGCGGAATCCACACGCGGAACCGCCCACTCACAACGATCGGAAGTCGTGTTCAACTCGACGCGAGATCTCCTCCCCAGGTCGTGGATATGGGTGTCCGAACATCGCCGACATAGTCACCCTCTCCGGTTTATTCCCACCCCTTCAGCGAAAGAATTGGGCATAACTTTCCGCACGGGCATCGGAATCGCTTATGTGACCACAATTCGGAATCAGCACTCTGAGAAGGTCGACAAGGCGCTGGTTTCGTGGAATTCCGTTCTGGGGCCAAAATCCCCCCTGAACGTGTGTACTAGTACACCGACTGTCGTACCCTCCGGTCGGACTCGGATATTTATTCACCCGGGGGTCGGAACCGCCCGCGAGACCCCAATTCAGAATCGGCACTTCGACCCTATCGGTAAATGGTCGTATTCGGAGATTTCCGGTCCGGCGCCAAAATTCGTCTCCGGGAGCGCGGTCACAGGCTGCCAATGTGATCGCATGCGACACCGCTTCGCTCAAACATGCATAACTTTTCGCTCGGTTATCGGAATCGCTTATAAGACCCCAATTCTAAATCGGCACTCAGAGACGCTCGACACCCCCTTATTGCCTCAGGCCATAAGACGTCATTTTGGGGTCGAAAATCCTTCATTTCCCACTTCGAAATTGCGATTCTAGCCGACGATCTCCCCTATTCCAAGGTTTTTCGGCAGTAGCGACTCCCTCGATTACGCGAATCGCTGGCAGAGCCTACACGCGGAGCCTCCCAGTCACAGCGATCGGAAGTCGTGTTCAACTCGACGCGAGATCTCCTCCCCAGATCGAGGATATGGGTGCCCGAACATCGACGATATAGTCACCCCCTCTGGTTTATTCCCACCCCTTCAGCGAAAGAATTGGGCATAACTTTCCGCACGGCCATCGGAATCGCTTATGTGACCACAATTCGGAATCGGCACTCCGAGTCGGTTGACAAGGCGCTGGTTTCGTGGAATTCCATTTCGGGGACAAAATTCCCTCCGGAGCGTGTGTACTAGTACACCGACTGCCGTACCCTCCGGTTGGACGCAGATATTTATTCGCCCGGGGGTCGGAACCACCAGCGAGGCCGCAATTCAGAATCGGCACTTCGACCCGGTCGGTAAACGGTTGCATTCGGAGATTTCCGGTCCGGCGCCCAACTTCCTCTCCGGGAACGCGGTCGCAGGCTGCCGATGCGTTAGCATACGGACACCGCTTCGCTCAAACAGGCATAACTTTTCGCTCGGTTATCGGAATCACTTATAAGACCCCAATTCAAAATCGGCACTCAGAGACGCTCGACGCCTCCATATTGCCTTAGGCCATAAGACGTCGTTTCGGGGTCGAATTTCCTTCGTTTCACACTCCAAAATTGCGATTCTAGCTGACGATCTCCCATATTCCATGGTTTTTTGGCAGTAGCGACTCCCTCGATTACACGAATCGCTGGCGGAGCCCACACGCAGAGCCGCCCAGTCACAGCGATCGGAAGTCGTGTTCAACTCGACGCGATATTTCCTCCCCAGGTCGTGGATATGGGTGTCCGAACATCGCCGATATAGTCACCCCCTCCGGTTTATTCCAACCCCTTCAGCGAAAGAATTGGGCGTAACTATCCACACATGCATCGGAATCGCTTATGTAACCACAATTCGGAATCGGCACTCCGAGACGGTCGACAAGGCGCTGGTTTCGTGGAATTCCGTTCCGGGGCCAAAATCCCCCCTGAGCGTGTGTACTAGTACACCGATTGTCGTACCCACCAGTCGGACGCAGATATTTATTCGTCCGGGGGTCGGAACCGCCCGCGAGGCCCCAATTCAGAATCGGCACTTCGACACGGTCGATAAATGGTCGCATTCGGAAATTTTCGGTCCGGCGCCCAAATTCCTCTCAAGGAGTGCGGTCGCAGGCTGCCGATGCGATCGCATACGGACACTGCTTCGCTCAAACAGGCATAACTTTTCGCTCGGTTATCGGAATCACTTATAAGACCCCAATTTGGCATCGGCACTCAAAGATGCTCGACGCCCCCTTATTGCCTTGGGCCATAAGACGTCGTTTCAGGGTCGAAATTCCTTCGTTTCGCACTCTGAAATTGCGATTCTAGTCGACGATCTCCCTTATTCCAAGGTTTTTTGGCAGTAGCGACTCCCTCGATTACGCGAATCGCTGGCGGAGTCCACACGCGGAACTGCCTACTAACAGCGATCGGAAGTCGTGTTCAACTCGACGCGAGATCTCCTCCCCAGGTCGTGGATATGGGTGCCCGAACATCGCCGATATAGTCACCCCCTCCGGTTTATACCCACCCCTTCAGCGAAAGAATTGGGCATAACTTTCCGCACGGGCATCGGAATCGCTTATATGACCACAATTCGAAATCGGCACTCCGAGACGGTAGACAAGGCGCTGGTTTCGCGGAATTCCGTTCCAGGGCGAAAATCCCCCCCGGAGCATGTGTACTAGTACACCGACTGCCGTACCCTCCGGTCGGACTCGGATATTTATTCGCCCAGGGGTCGGAACCACCCGCGAGGCCCCAATTCAGAAACGGCACTTCGACCCTATCGGTAAATGGTCGCATTCGGAGATTTCCGGTTCGGCGCCCAAGTCCCTCTCCGGGAGCGCGGTCGCAGGCTGCCGATGCGATCGCATACGGACATCGCTTCGCTCAAACAGGCATAACTTTTCGCTCGGTTATCGGAATCACTTATAAGACCCCAATTTGGAATCGGTACACAGAGACGCTCGACGCCCCCTTATTGCCTTAGGCCATAAGACGTCGTTTCGGGGTCGAAATTCCTTTGTTTCGCACTCCGAAATTGTGATTCTAGCCGACGATCTCCCCTATTCCAAGGTTTTTTGGCAGTAGCGACTCCCTCGATTACGCGAATCGCTGGCGGAGTCCACACGCGGAACCGCCCACTCACAGCGATCGGAAGTCTTGTTCAACTCGACGCGAGATCTCCTCCACAGGTCGTGGATATGGGTGCCCGAATATCGCCGATATAGTCACCCCCTCCGGTTTATTCCCACCCCTTCAGCGATAGAATTGGGCATAAATTTCAGCACGGGCATCGGAATCGCTTATGTGACCACAATTCGAAATCGGCACTCCGAGACGGTCGACAAGGCGCTGGTTTTGCGGAATTCCGTTCCGGGGCCAAAATCTCCCCCGGAGCGTGCGTACTAGTACATCGACTGCCATACCCTCCGGTTGGACGCAGATATTTATTCGCCCGGGGGTCGGAACCACCCGCGAGGCCCCAATTCAGAATCGGCACTTCGACCCGGTCAGTAAATGGTCGCATTCGGAGATTTCTGGTCCGGCGCCCAAATTCGTCTCCGGGAACGCGGTCGCAGGCTTCCGATGCGATCGCATAGAGACACCGCTTCGCTCAAACAGGCATAACTTTTCGCTCGGTTATCGGAATCACTTATAAGACCCCAATTCGGAATCGGCACTCAGAGACGCTCGATGCACCATTATTGCCTCAGGCCATAAGACATCGTTTCGGGGTCGAAAATCCTTCGTTTCGCACTCCAAAATTGCGATTCTAGCCAAAGATCTCCCATATTCCAAGGTTTTTTGGCAGTAGCGACTCCCTCGATTACGCGAATCGCTGGTGGAGTCCACACGCGGAGCCGCCCAGTCACAGCGATTGGAAGTCGTGTTCAACTCGACGCGAGATCTCCTCCCCAGGTCGTGGATATGGGTGCCCGAACATCGCCGATATAGTCACCCCCTACGGTTTATTCCCACCCCTTCAGCGAAAGAATTAGGCATAACTTTCAGCAGGGGCATCGGAATCGCTTATGTGACCACAATTTGGAATCGGCACTCCGAGACGGTCAACAAGGCACTAGTTTCAAGGAATTCTGTTCCAGAGCCAAAATCCCCCCCGGAGCGTGTGTACTAGTACACCGACTGTCGTACCCTCCGGTCGGACTCAAATATTTATTCGCTCGGGGGTCGGAACAGCCCGCAAGGCCCCAATTCAGAATCTGCACTTCGACCCTGTCGGTAAATGGTCGCATTCGGAGATTTCTGATCCAGCGCCCAAATTCCTCTGTGGCAGCGCGGTCGCAGGCTGCCGATGCAATCGCATACAGACACCGCTTCGCTCAAACAGGCATAACTTTTCGCTCGGTTATCAGAATAACTTATAAGACCCCAATTCGGAATCGGCACTCAGAGACGCTCGATGCCCATTATTGCCTCAGGCCATAAGACGTCGTTTCGGGGTCGAAAATCATTCGTTTTGCACTCCGAAATTGCGATTCTAGCCGACGATCTCCCCTATTCCAAGGTTTTTTGGCAATAGCGACTCCCTCGATTACGCGAATCGCTGGCGGAGCCTACATGCAGAGCCTCTCAGTCACAGCGATCGGAAGTCGTGTTCAACTCAATGCGAGATCTCCTCCCCAGGTCGTGGATATGGGTGCCCGAGCATCGCCGATATAGTTACCCCCTCCGGGTTATTCTCACCCCTTCAGCGAAAGAATTGGGCATACCTTTCCGCACGAACATCGGAATCGCTTATGTGACACAATTCGGAATGGGCACTCCGAGATAGTCGACAAGGCGCTGGTTTCGCGTAATTCCGGTCCGGGGCCAAAATCCGCCCCGGAGCATGTGTACTAGTACACCGACTGCTGTACCCTCTGCTCGGACGCGGATATTTATTCGCCCGGGAGTCGGAACCGTCTGCGAGGCCCCAATTCAAAATCGGCACTTCGACCCGGTTAGTAAATGGTCGCATTCGGAGATTTTCGGTCCGACGCCCAAATTCCTCTCTGAGAGCGCGGTCGCAGGCTGCCGATGCGATCGCATAGAGACACCGCTTCGCTCAAACAGGCATACCTTTTCGCTCGGTTATCGGAATCGCTTATAAGACCCCAATTCGGAATCGACACTCAGAGACGCTCGATGCCTCCTTATTGCCTCAGGCCATAAGACGTCATTTCGAGGTCGAAAATCCTTCGTTTTGCACTCCGAAATTGCGATTCTAGCAGACGATCTCCCATATTCCAAGGTTTTTTGGCAGTAGCGACTCCCTCGATTACGCGAATCGCTGGTGGAGTCCACACGCGGAGCAGCCCAGTCACAGCGATTGGAATTCGTGTTCAACTCGACGCGAGATCTCCTCCCCAGGTCGTGGATATGGGTGCCCAAACATCGCCGATATAGTCACCCCCTCCGGTTTATTCTTACCCCTTCAGCGAAAGAATTGGGCATAACTTTCCGCACGGGCATCGGAATCGCTTATATGACCACAATTCGGAATCGGCACTCCGAGACGGTCGACAAGGCGCTGGTTTCGCGGAATTCCGTTCCAGGGCGAAAATCCCCCCCGGAGCATGTGTACTAGTACACCGACTGCCGTACCCTCCGGTCGGACTCGGATATTTATTCGCCCGAGGGTCGGAACCGCCCGCGAGGCCCCAATTCAGAATCGGCACTTCGACCCTGTCGGTAAATGGTCGCATTCGGAGATTTCCGGTCCCCCGCCCAAATTCCTCTCCGGGAGCGCGGTCGCAGGCTGCCAATGCGATCGCATACGGACACCGCTTCGCTCAAACAGGCATAAGTTTTCGCTTGGTTATCGGAATCACTTATAAGACCCCAATTCGGAATCCGCACTCAGAGACTCGACGCCCCCTTATCGCCTTAGGCAATAAGATGTCGTTTCGGGGTCGAAATTCCTTCGTTTCGCACTCCGAAATTGCGATTCTAGCCGACGATCTCCCTTATTCCAAGATTTTTTGGCACTAGCGACTCCCTCGATTACGCGAATCGCTGGCGGAGTCCACACGCGGAACCGCCCACTCACAGCGATCGGAAGTCGTGCTCAACTCGATGCGAGATCTCCTCCCCAGGTCGTGGATATGGGTGCCCGAACATCGCCGATATAGTCACCCTCCGGTTTATTCCCACCCCTTCAGCGAAAGAATTGGGCATAACTTTCCGCACGGGCATCGGAATCGCTTATGTGACCACAATTCGGAATCAACACTCCGAGACGGTCGACAAGGCGCTGGTTTCGTGGAATTCCGTTCTGGGGCCAAAATCCCCCCTGAGCGTGTGTACTAGTACACCGACTGCCGTACCCTCTGGTCGGACGCGGATATTTATTCGCCTGGGGGTTGGAACTGCCCGCGAGGCCCCAATTCAGAATCGGCACTTCGACCCGGTCGGTAAATGGTCGCATTCGGAGATTTCCAGTCCGGCGCCCAAATTCCTCTCCGGGAGCGCGGTCGCAGGCTGCCGATGCGATTGCATACGAACACCGCTTCGCTCAAACATGCATAACTTTTCGCTTGGTTATCGGAATCGCTTATAAGACCCCAACTTGGAATCGGCACTCAGAGACGCTCGACGCCCCCTTATAGCTCAGGCCATAAGACGTCTTTTCGAGGTCGAAAATCCTTCGTTTCGCACTCTGAAATTGCGAGTCTAGCCGACGATCTCCCCTATTCCATGGTTTTTTGGCAGTAGCGACTCCCTCGATTACGCGAATCGCTGGTGGAGTCCACACGCGGAGCCGCCCAGTCACAGCGATTGGAAGTTGTGTTCAACTCGACGCGAGATCTCCTCCCTAGGTCGTGGATATGGGTGTCCGAACATCGCCGATATAGTCACCCCCTCCGGTTTATTCCCACCCCTTCAGCGAAAGAATTGGGCATAACATTTCGCACGGGCATCGGAATTGCTTATATGACCACAATTCGGAATCGGGACTCCGTGACGGTCGACAGGGCGCTGGTTTCGCGGAATTCTGTTCTAGGGCCAAAATCCCCCCCCCCGGAGCATGTGTATTAGTACACCGACTGCCGTACCCTCCAGTCGGACTCGGATATTTATTCGCCCGGGGGTTGGAACTGCCCGCGAGGCCCCAATTCAGAATCGGCACTTCGACCCGGTCGGTAAATGGTCGCATTCGGAGATTTCCGGTCCGGCGCCCAAATTCCTCTCCGGGAGCACGGTCGCAGGCTGCCGATGCGATCGCATACGGACACCGCTTCGCTCAAACAGGCATAACTTTTCACTCGGTTATCGGAATCACTTATAAGACCCCAATTCGGAATCGGCACTCAGAGACGCTCGACGCCCCCTTATTGCCTTAGGCCATAAGACGTCGTTTCGGGGTCGAAATTCCTTCGTTTCCCACTTCGAAATTGCGATTCTAGCCGACGATCTCCCCTATTCCAAGGTTTTTTGGCAGTAGCGACTCCCTCGATTACGCGACTCGCTGGCGGAGCCTACACGCGGAGCCTCCCAGTCACAGCGATTGGAAGTCGTGTTCAACTCGACGCGAGATCTCCTCCCCAGATCGTGGATATGGGTACCCAAACATCGCCGATATAGTCACCCCCTCTGGTTTATTCCCACCCCTTCAGCGAAAGAATTGGGCATAACTTTCCGCACGAGCATCGGAATCGATTATGTGACCACAATTCGGAATCGGCACTCCGAGACGGTCGACAAGGCGCTGGTTTCATGGAATTCCGTTTCGGGGACAAAATTCCCCCCCAGAGCGTGTGTACTAGTACATCGACTGCCGTTCCCTCCGGTCGGACGCTGATATTTATTCGCCCGGGGGTCGGAACCGCCCGCGAAGCCCCAATTCAGAATCGGCACTTCGACCCGGTCGGTAAATGGTTGCATTCGGAAATTTCCGGTCCGGCGCCCAAATTTCTCTCCGGGAGCGCGGTCGCAGGCTGCCGATGCGATCGCATACGGACACCGCTTCGCTCAAACAAGCATAACTTTTCGCTCGGTTATCGGAATCACTTATAAGACCCCAATTTGGAATCGGTACTCAGAGACGCTCGACGCCCCCTTATTGCCTTAGGCCATAAGACGTCGTTTCAGGGTCAAAAATCCTTTGTTTCGCACTCCGAAATTGTGATTCTAGCCGACGATCTCCCCTATTCCAAGGTTTTTTGGCAGTAGTGACTCCCTCGATTACGCGAATCGCTGGCGGAGCCCACACGCGGAGCCGCCAGTCACCATGATCGGAAGTCGTGTTCAACTCGACACGAAATCTACTCCCCAGGTTGTGGATATGGGTGCCCGAACATCACCAATATAGTCACCCCTCCGGTTTATTCCCACCCCTTCAGCGAAAGAAATGGGCATAACTTTCCGCACGGGCATCGGAATGGCTTATGTGACCACAATTCGGAATCGGCACCCCGAGACGGTCGAAAAGGCGCTGGTTTCGCGGAATTCCGTTCCGGGGACAAAATTCCCCCCAGAGCATGTGTATTAGTACACCGACTGCCGTACCCTCCGGTCGGACATGGATATTTATTCGCCCGGGGGTCGGAACCACCCGCTAGGCCCCAATTCAGAATCAGCACTTCGACTCGGTCGGTAAATGGTCGCATTCGGAGATTTCCGGTCCGGCGGCCAAATTCCTCTCCGGGAGCGCGGTCGCAGGCTGCCGATGCGATCGCATACGGACACCACTTCGCTCAAACAGGCATAACTTTTCGCTCGGTTATCGGAATCGCTTATAAGACCCCAATTCGGAATCGGCATTCAGAGACGCTCGATGCTCCATTATTGCCTCAATCCATAAGACATCGGTTCGGGGTCGAAAATCCTTCATTTCGCACTCCGAAATTGCGATTCTAGCAGACGATCTCCCCTATTCCAATGTTTTTTGGCAGTAGCGACTCCCTCGATTATGCGAATCGCTAGCGGAGCCCACACGCAGAGCCGCCCAGTCACATTGATCGGAAGTCGTGTTCAACTCGACACGAGATCTCCTCCCCAGGTCGTGGATATGGGTGCCCGAACATCGCCGATATAGTCACCCCCTCTGGTTTATTTCCACCCCTTCAGCGAAAGAATTGAGCATAACTTTCCGCACGGGCATTGGAATCGTTTATGTGACCACAATTCGGAATCGGCACTCCGAGATGGTCGATAAGGCGATGGTTTTGCAGAATTCCGTTCCGGGGACGAAATTCCCCCCGGAGCGTGTCTACTAGTACACCGACTGCCGTACCCTCCGGTCGGACGCAGATATTTATTCGCCCGTGGGTCTGAACCGCCCGCGAGTAACCAATTCAGAATCGGCACTTCAACCCGGTCGGTAAATGGTCGCATTCGGAGATTTCCGGTCCGGCGCCCAAATTCCTCTCCGGGAGCGCGGTCGCAAGCTGTCGATGCGATCGCATACGGACACCGCTTCGCTCAAACAGGCATAACTTTTCGCTCGGTTATCGGAATCGCTTATAAGACCCCAATTTGGAATCGGCACTCAGAGACGCTCAACGCCCCATTATTGCCTCAATCCATAAGACGTCATTTCGGGGTCGAAAATCTTTCATTTCGCACTCCGAAATTGCGATTCTAGCCGACGATCTCCCCTATTCCATGGTTTTTTGGCAGTAGCGACTCCCTCGATTACGTGAATCGCTGGCGGAGCCCACACGCGGAGCCGCCCAGTCACAGCGATCGGAAGTCGTGTTCAACTCGACACGAGATCTCCTCCCCAGGTCGTGGATATGGGTGCCCGAACATCACCGATATAGTCACCCCCTCCGATTTATTCCCACCCCTTCAGCGAAAGAATTGGGCATAACTTTCCGCACGGGCATCGGAATCGCTTATGTGACCACATTTTGGAATCGACACTCCGAGATGGTCGACAAGGCGCTGGTTTCACGGAATTCCGTTTCGGGGACAAAATTCCCCCCGGAGCGTGTGTGTACACCGACTGCCGTACCCTCCGGTCGGACACAGATATTTATTCGCCCGGGGGTCGGAACCGCCCGCGAGGCCCCAATTCAGAATCAGCACTTCGACCCGGTCGGTAAATGGTCGCATTCGGAGATTTCCGGTCTGGCGCCCAAATTCCTCTCCGGGAGCACGGTCGCAGGCTACCGATGCAATCGCATACGGACACCGCTTCGCTCAAATAGGCATAACTTTTCGCTCGGTTATCGGAATCGCTTATAAGACCCCAATTTGGAATCGGCACTCAAAGACGCTCGATGCTGCCTTATTTTATTCGAGGCCTGAGGCCAGAATTGCAAGATGCAGTAATCCCATTAATGTGTAGAACAGTTGAAGAGGCAGCTCAGCGAGCAGCAATTCTTGAGAGGACTGTTCGAGCCAGGCAGGGGCAGTCTCAGACAGGTGGTTTAGGCTCAGGTAGTTTTCGGCATCCACAACCGTTAGGAGGAATTAGCAAGGGAAAAGCACCTTCCAGAGCTTCTTCATCATCTGGAATAGCAAAATGGGGTAAGTAGATCAAGAAATTCTTTCAAGGAGGCTGTGGTAGAGGCAGGCAACAGGGTTTTCAGCAGGGAGGTTTTCAGCAGGGTCGTGGCTATAGGCCACCGGTTCCGGAAGAATCTCAGCAGAGTACGGCGGGCAGCCTACAACACATCCAGGTTTTAGATGTTATACTTATGGGCAGCTAGGACATTTAGCAAGGAATTGTCTGTATCCTCGAGAGCAGACTTATGGTAAGGGACCCAGCAACAGCAACAGCCTTTTCAGTGGTCAGCAGAGCAAGGCAGAGGTGCACCATACGTGAGAGGAGGACGAGGTCGAGTGATGGCAGTTACCAGAGCTCAGGTGGAGGCATCCAATTTCATTGAAGGTATACTACCTTCCTTTGATTTTAATGCTAGGGTATTAATTGATCCGGGTGCTTCCCATTCATTTATTTCCGAAGATTTTCTGGATAGTATGGTACTTCCCTTAGAAGAAAATTCTTGTGAGTTAGTAGTGGAAATTCCTTCAGGAGGGTATTTGTTGACTTCCTGCTTTTTAGAAGAGGTCCTGATAGTGATTCATGGGAATCAGATGCCAGCAAAATTATATGCTTTAACATTGAAAGAATATGATGTGATTCTGGGGATGGATTGGTTAGAGGCCTACGGGGCACTGGTTGATTGTAGAAAGAAGAGAGTCAGATTTTGCAGACCCAGTGGTGAGGTGTTTGAATTTCAAGGTATGCCTTTTTACACTTCCAAGTTTATTATTTCTGCACTTAGAGCTAGAAAGTTAATTAATGCGGGATGTGTAGCGTATCTTACTTCTGTTAGTCTAGTTGAATCTAGTAAGTTTGTAGATTCAGTGACTGTGGTTAGAGAATTTACATATGTGTTCCCAGATGAGTTGCCAGGGTTAGCTCCGTGCAGAGAGGTAGACTTCACAGTTGAATTGCAATCAGGCAGTTTACCCATCTCTAAAGCACCATATAGAATGGCTCCAGCAGAACTGAAAGAGTTGAAAAAGTAGTTGCAAGAGTTATTAGAAAAAAGTTTTATTAGACCTAGTCAGTCACCATGGGGAACGCCAGTGTTATTTGTCAGGAAGAAATATGGTAGTTTAAGAATGTGTATAGATTACAGGCAGCTGAATAAAGTTACAATTAAGAATAAGTATCCACTTCCTCGAATTGATGATTTATTTGATCAACTGCAGTCAGCCAAAGTATTTTCTAAGATAGATTTAAAATCAGGATATCATCAGTTGCGGATCAGAGAAGAAGATATTGAGAAGACAGCTTTCCGGTCTAGATATGGGCATTATGAGTTTGTTGTGATGCCTTTTAGATTGACAAATGCACCTGCGGCATTTATGAATTTAATGAACAGAATATTTCATTAGTACTTGGATCAATTTATAGTGGTCTTTATTGATGATATATTGGTTTATTCAGCATCAGAAGAAGAACATGCAAATCATTTGCGGATTACTTTACAGATATTTAGAGATCATCAGCTATTTGCTAAGTTTAGTAAATGTGAATTCTGGTTGAAAGAGATATAGTTTTTAGGTCATGTGATTTCAGGTGAAGGTATTGCAGTGGATCCAACCAAAGTTGAGGTAGTGATGAAATGGGAAGAGCCGACGACTGTGTTTGAGATTAGGAGTTTTCTGGGTTTGGCAGGTTATTATAGAAGATTTATCCAAGATTTCTCCAAGATAGCAACACCAATGACAAGGTTAACAAGAAAGGGTGTTCCCTTTGTGTGGTCCCCGAAATGTAGGTGCAGTTTTGCAGAGCTGAAGAAGAGGTTGACATCAACACCAGTTTTAGAAATTCTATCGGGTAGTGGCGGATTTGTTCTATTTACAGATGCATCCAAGAGAGGATTGGGTGCAGTTTTAATGCAGCATAGTAAGGTGGTAGCCTATGTCTCCAGGCAATTGAATAAACATGAGGAGAACTACCCTACTCATGATTTAGAGTTGGCGGCAGTAGTTTTTGCATTGAAAATTTGGCGATAAGACGTCGTTTCGGGGTCGAAAAACCTTCATTTCGCACTCCAAAATTGCGATTCTAGCCGACGATCTCCCCTATTCCAAGGTTTTTTGACAGTAGCGACTCCCTTGATTATGCAAATCACTAGCGGAGACCACACGCGGAGCCGCCGAGTCACATCGATCACAAGTCGTGTTCAACTCGACGCGAGATCTCCTGCCCAGGTCGTGGATAAGGGTGCCCGAACATCGCCGATATAGTCACCCCTTCCGGTTTATTCCCACCCCTTCAGCGAAAGAATTGGGCATAACTTTCTGCACGGGCATCGGAATTGCTTATGTTATCACAATTCGGAATCGGCACTCCGAGACGGTCGACAGCGTGCTGGTTTCGCGGAATTTCGTTACGGGGCCAAAATTTCCCCCGCAGCGTGTGTACTAGTACACCGACTGCCGTACCCTCCGGTCGGACGTGGATATTTATTCGTCCGGGGGTCGGAACCGCCCGCGAGGCCCCAATAAAGAATCGGCACTTCGACCCGGTCGGTAAATGGTCGCATTCGAAGATTTCCGGCCCGGCGCCCAAATTCCTCTCCGGGAGTGCGGTCGCAAGCTGCCGATGCGATCGCATACGGACACCGCTTCGCTCAAACGGACATAACTTTTCGCTCGGTTATCGGAATCGCTTATAAGACCCTAATTCGGAATCAGCACTCATAGGCGCTCGACGCCCCCTTATAGCCTCAGGCGATAAGACGTCGTTTCGGGGTCGAAAAATCTTCGTTTCGCACTCCGAAATTGCGATTCTAGCCGACGAGCTCCCCTATTCCAAAGTTTTTTTAGAAGATTTTCTAGTAGAAAATATGCATAATATTTTTCTCGATTATATGAATCATTTGTAAACCTATAATTGAGAGTCGACCTATTACGACAGTCGATAATTTTGATCATCTCGATACGAGAATTCCTCTCGACATCGTAAATATAAGTGCACAACCATCGGCGATATATTCAC
This sequence comes from Colocasia esculenta, assembly GCA_014218235.1. Classification (NCBI taxonomy): domain Eukaryota; kingdom Viridiplantae; phylum Streptophyta; class Magnoliopsida; order Alismatales; family Araceae; genus Colocasia; species Colocasia esculenta. Next base: position 3,105,773 of record CM024757.1, read on the forward strand.
CTCTTTGGCTTACACTCACCCTTTTAGTAAAAATGGCTAGAACTTTTTACTTGATTATTGAAATCATTTATAAAACCACAATTCGAAATCAACACTCTAAGACAGTCTATGTGAGGTTAGTTTAATGAAATTTGGTTCCAATATCTAAATTTCTCTTCGAAGCGTGAATATAAGTACATAATTTGATCAATTACTACACCCTTTCAGTAAAACACAAATATTTCATTGTCTGACGATCAAAACTACTTGTGAAACCTCAATTTGGAATCTACAGTTCAAGGCATTTCATATTTGGATGCAATGGACAGGATGAGGTTGGGCTAGCTTTGATGGTCTGATCCATCGCTATTCATTGTACAAAGCATAATAATATACTTGCAGCTGGGGGTGTTCAAACTTTGATCTGTAACGTTCCGACCGTTCGGATCGTCTTTGTGTGGTTATGGAGGCCAATGTGTGGCCAATGACGTGTGTGTGGCAGGTGATTTCCGCAGGTTATGAAATTTTGCCCAAATAGCTCTCTGTTTCTCAGTTCCTAACGCGACAGTGAGGGGCGTCGCGTTGTGATCGCGACAGCCCATGGCGTTGCATTCATGGCACCGCTGATTTTAGTTGACGTTTGCATGTGCGCCGCGTGTCGCACGCTAGGCAAGCATGCTGGCGTCAACAGGTTGAAGGCGATGACCGAGTACGTCGCGTTCAGGTCGCGACTTAGAAGAGTGTCGCGTTCTTAACTGACCTACTTTTTAAGAAACCCTAGCGGAACAGAGCTCATGGAAGCTCTGCTCGGCCAGGGGCTTTTTGCTGTGGAATTTCAGGCGATTTGGCTTGTTAGAGTTCGGTTTGACAAGTTCCCACCGCGAGGACGCTACGTGGAGTAGAGGAAACGTCGTGCGGGCATTGTTCTTCGCGTTCTTCGCGAAGGTAGGAAGATTTCCCGTGGTTTGATCCGTGAGTCGTTCGTGTGTGGTGGATAATGTGTTTCCTGCTTTCTAAACCTTAGATAACATGTGTAGGAACACATTAAAACATGAAAACGGAATGAAAACCCTAGGTTATAAAGAGTTTGGGGTGATCCGGATGATGGATTCCAGATTAGGGTTCGCACCTGCTAAGGCGACGATCCTTGGCGTCGCGACCAGGTCACGACATCGCGATACGTCGCGTCCTGAAGGCGACACTGTACCTTGTCGCGACAGCAGCCGAATGTTGTTATCCAAGAATGTATGTAAGTGTATAATTATTCGTTTAGCATGGTTTGTGATATGTGATGATAGTAGGAGGTGCATTGGCACTCTCTCTACGCTCGGGGAGCGTGTGGTGTGTGGTTTATGTGGTGTTCATGTGGTTTGTGTGGAGTTTCACGTGGCTTGTGCGTTGTGCACGTGGTTTCTGTGTACCTGGTGTGTAGTTTGACGCCTTCCGTGGATACCTCTTCAGTTGGGAGCCCCAGGTTTTGTGTGAGCCAGACACGTGAGTGCTTGGGGCTTGTCCCGGTACTGGGTATCGATGAGGTCTTGTCGTCTTCCTGGACACCCTCACTCATGTGTTGAGTAGTACGTCCGGCTGAGGGAAAGATGACAGTGAGACAGCGACTAGAGTGAGTTTGTTGTGTTGTCGCTTGTAGCGTGCTCGTAGTTGGGAGAGACGGACACCAATAGACATACTGGATCCCAGCTAGTCCTGTTTTCCAGTACCTCACTTTAGGGAGCTTGGGCCAGAGTCCCTAAAGGTGCCAGGCATGGGCCTGCGAGGTGTGTGACTTGCAGGTTGTGGTGGTTTAGTTGGACTCCACAGTTCTTGTACTTGTTTAGTGGAGCGGCAGCTGGACCTTTCGTCTGTGGCTGCGAGACTGAGAGGTAGTCATGTGTGGTTTGTCCGGGTCAGTAACTGGTGTCGCGAACTAGTTGACGTGGCTCGAGTGTGGCGTTTCTCTACAGTAGCTCGTACACCTGTTTGGTGTTGCCGTTTATTTATTTATGTAGATTCCTATTAAGCGGCAAATGGTAAGTGGTACTTACAGTTTTATATCCTGCTAGATAATATTATAAATTGTTAGCGTAGCATTTCCTGCTTTGCTACCTGTGTTGGTTTGCTCGGTTTCTAGGGAGTTTTCCTACTGAGCCAGTGACTCGAGAGGCTCACCCATACCTTCTACCAGGTGAGGGAGAACATGAGATTTCACGTCCATCGTCCAGTGGAGGGTCAGCACCACCAGCAGTGTAATTTTTACTTTTCTGTTGTTCACCTCGGGGTATGCCTCAGGTTCTGTTGTAGTTTGGTTATAGTTGTACTACAGTTATGTATATTTCATGTAAATATTTGTGAGATTGGCAGATCTTATAAATATTTGAGCCGGTTCCTTTATAATTCTACGGACTCGTGGTTTGATATCCCTTGTGAGACTTCGACCCGTTCGCGGGAAGCGAACTTGAGTTAGACTCGTTATTAGGTTAACAGTCTGAACAGCGAGGATCGTCACATGATCCAACCCGAAAAGTCAAACCGAACTGATCGGTTCGGTTCCACAATTGGTTCCACATTGTGGAAGCAAGATGAACTAATATATATATATATATATATATATATATATATATATATATATATAATATATAATTTCACAAAAGAACACATATCATAGTGGTTAGTGCATTGCTTCTCTTTTGAGAGGTTGTGAGATCTTGATCTCTTAAAAATACTTTTTTTTTTATTTCGATTTGAACTGAATTGAACCGATACGATTTGGTTCATCAAAATTTTCAGGTCGGTTCGGTTTCAAAAAAAAAGGTGAACCGAACCGTGTTCACCCCTACTTGCAGCAATTCAAGGTTTGTAATTTTTCAATAAATTTCTCTTTTATTAATCCACATGTTATAGACACAAGGTAAGATTGGAAAAAAAGAGACAGGGATTCCATGGGAAAAAAAGAAAGGGAAGTAAGATTCTTTTTCTCTTTTGCTGAACCATATCTTGACAAGAGCTGAAAAAAACTTTCAAAATTGAGAACAACTTCCTCGAGGTCCGCCCCATACACAAGAGAGTGGACCTCACAACTATTAAAACAGCTACCAGATCCACCCCCTTATATCTAGGGAGAGCAGAAGGCAAGTGCCGGTAGGCAGACGGGTAAAAAGACTTTCCCTTCAAATTTTTCTTCTTTAACCAACAGCTACCTCTCCAAGATAGATAGTGGACAAAGGTGCCCCTTTCTACTATGCAATAATCCCACAAAGACTAATTAGGAGTGAAGCTAGGATGAGATGTTTGCTTTACTTCATCCTTATTGGTCTAAATCATCCTCATATGTCACCCTAGACAGTAGCATGAACACTGACATGGGTGGTGAAATGGCAGGAAGCAGCAGCGGGCACGAGGGACGTCAATGAGCATGACTTGGACCAATGAAGATGAGGCGAAAACAATCTCTAGACCAAGTATAGCAGATTTTACTTGAACAACATAAGATTTTTGCCACCTCTCTCTCTCTCAAACCAATAGGGTGCCAGCCAATCCACGTCATACTTCTGAACATGCACAAATTTCTATACATATAGTGAATTAGGAGACAATTTGCTCTCCATTTCATGTTCAAGTCTTAATGGTTTTGAGGATAGATAAGACTCCTAAAGAGCCAACATCTGTTTTGAGTGAGAAAAACAATGGAGGGAACCAACCGTCTCCTCTCGTTCCCCGGCCAGGAAAAAAAGACTGTATCATGAACTACCGAACTCTAATTACACATTGCGTACCTAAAGAGGGGGGGGGAAAAATCCATGTTGTAGAAGTCTGGACCAGAAAGAACAAGAGATGGCAGTCTGTACTGTCGCTCAACAGTTGCTGGACGTCGCCACTGTTTGATGAGAAGGCTTCAAACCCAGACAGCAGGGATATTGGGAGGACTGTGATAGAGCACTTTGCATAGGAAGCATACACGCTTCCACCCCACCAAGAAACACGGCTCCCACTACTGTTCCTGCTGTCACTGCTGAGTGCAGATTGCTGCCGACCCCTTTCCGAACAATCCACTTTCCTCATTGACAAAAGAGCTCTGGGGCTTCTCTGGATATACATCTACCAGAAACAGCAGCGACTTACAATCATGTTTTAAGACTGACAACAGAACTCCCGCCAGTAGCATCAGCGGAAGGCACTATCTCCATTTCCATGGGTTTGGCTTCATCTGAATTGACTTCCTGCTCAGCATTAAGGCCATCTCTAGGTGCAGTTACAGGAGCTGCCATTGCGCTACTACAAACTTCTTCTGGTGGCTTAATGTCAGCCTCATCAATAGTTGATATCCTGTTGGATACTGGGTCTGCATTGGCTTCCGCTTCATCAGTGGTGCAGCACTCACTTGTACTCTGGATATCCATTCTTCCATCAGCAGGAACATCATCAGGAACATGCACAGGATTCTGAGCACTCTCTTTAGCAACAATTGAAGAAGATTCAAAATCCATGCCTTGACCACTTGGTACTCTGTTTCCACCATTCTGCTTTTCATGATTGTTGCAGCAACCATCCGTCTCACTGATGGATCCAACTGGAATTGCCTCCACTGCCCTGCCTTGTTTAGATCCATTTATCACAATCTTGAGAACCCCACTTTCATTCGATAATTGATTCATCATCACATCCATATCGGGATTATCAGACACATTTTTGGAATTATTGCTGTTGCTGGCAGCTTGATTTGTGGCAGTATGACAGACATCAGGTTCCCTTTCAATACAGTCAATGTCCATGGCGTCAGAAGAACATTCTGCAATATCATACACCGCCTTACCATTATCTAAGACCTCAGATCTTCTGAATGTGCATTCATCGGAAGAAGCATCATTGCAGACCTTAGACTTGATGATATCTGGCTGGGACTGGACTGGTTCTGGATCTACAATTGTAATTCTATTGGTAACAGTGCCTTTGGAGAATCCATTGCTTGTTCCAGAGAGACTGGAGTTCTTCCCATCATGAACCACATCAAGGTCTCCCTGGGAGTCATCTCCCACCACTGAAGTCTTAGAAATATTGAGAGCTGAGCCTGTTCCTACACTTGGCAAAATCCTTCCTCTGTCCTCTCCAGGTTCTGTGGCAACTGGCTCACTGTTCAGTGCTGCAGTCTCCAGTTGTGCTGGTTTGGAATGACCCACTTGATCAGTCTGTGTACTCCCTACAGTGTCTGTCAAACTTGTATTCTCGTTCGCAGTTACATGAGATGTAACAATGCTACTGCCAATTTGTTTCCCATCTCTAGCAAATACGGATGGGGTTTTATCACTATTTTCTCGGTCAAACAGGCCATTTAGTTGCGTCCTGACACTGATGGCCAAGGCAACAGCGTGATCACGAATCAGAGAATCATGGGGAGGACAGTGGAAAATACTGCTCAAAATCTGATTATATCTAACCAGACTGGTGGATGGTGCTGACAATCCTCGCTCACGACGTAAAATGCCTGCCTTAATTGCGTGCTTACAAACGTTTCCCATCCTTGACCAATCACAATCACATAATGCAAAGTCGGAACCTGGGTTCCATACCGTATGCACTTTGTCCTGATTTTTCTGGCTATTTACCCTTGCATATTTCCCATCCATGGAAACATTAGAGTCAGCAATCTGTAATGCCTGACGCCATGACGTTAGGCCACTCTTCCACTCATCCTTCCAGTATCGAGCAAAGCTGGCCTTGCCAGTAAATTCATCAAGCCAGTAGTAAGAATGAACTTTAGTGCCTAATTTATCGACCAACCAATCTGCTCGCTGATAAACAGCTGGATCCTTTTCATTCAACAGTCTAAGTTTAAGTTGATGATGGTAGCACTCAATCGCTGCACAGGTCTCTGCAGTGGCAACTGGAAGTGTCTTCAAGGCAGCAACCCATGACCCTAGTTAACAAAACAAGGGGAAAAATAAGAGAACAGAATTAATATTTTGTTTAACCATATTGACGAAAGAAATTACTATGAGATGAAGTGATCAGGTGCAGAACTCACCAAGTCTTGGAAACCATGTTGCCTTAAAGTAATCTAAGAACTCTGAGCAATCAACAAAGTCTTCCAGGAAGCCTTCGAATAAGCCTGCATCACCGCCTCCTATGCAAATGCTGGATACCACTTTCCCAAGCTGTCTAAACATCTCAGCACGCATCTCTTCTTCTGCGCATTTCACCATGATATTTTTGTGCCAAGCATGTCGCATACGCCAGTAGCACATCAACACAGAACATTGGAATACCTCCCTGTAGAAAACCAGGCAGAAAGACTCAACATCACTCAACCTTGCACGGAAGGAAAAGAATAAAAACAAAGGAACAAGATCACTTAATACCAAACCTTATGGCATGTACATCAGCTAAAGGATCATCAACTATAAAACCACCCAATTTCCAATTGGGATCTTTCGAATGTACTCTATCATAGAGCGACCTTAGCCATCTGTGTGTCTCATTACCGGCAAACCTTGGAGTAATGATCCAGGCTACAGGAATTGCATTGTTGTTGGCATCAAATACTAGGAGACTGTGAACAGGATACTGTACAAGAGCATGAAGAAGGAAGTGAGTTCAGAGTTAAGGTGCAGGACAATGTTCATTTAAATGATGGATGTCAATTGCCAAGGAAACAAGAAGACAAACCTTCAACTTATTTGTTCCAAACATTGAATCAGAAGCAACAAGACTCCGATTGCCAAAACGGATCATCTGTTGCAGTTGCCACTCTGTTTGAATGCCCAAAACAAATGGCTCTGAATCGGAGTAATCGTCATGAAAGAATACATGAGCCTGATGACTTTCTATCCACATATTAAGGCTAATGCCATCATCTACATCCAATTCATATGTGGAACGCCGTATCTTTCTCTCCAGTCTCCTGACATATCTGTGAGTGAGAAGATCATCTCGATTACGTGGACCCCCTTGATTATCCACCGTTTCAGTGTGTCTCTGCATTATGGTTTCCACTGGTACCCCAACATAGATTAAAGACATCACTTGGAGACGAAGTTCTTCAGATATATAAGGAGCAAACATTGCACATGTCCCAACAGCTTTCTTATCCATTGGACCATGACAAGGTGACCCTTGTTTGTCAACATGCTTCTCATGATTATATATAATAAGCGCAACTGTAGGTTCAGCTATCAACCGCTTTACAATGAAATGACATGTGCAACCTCTCTTTGTATTTGGCCTTCCAGCAGGTGTCTTCCTCTTTGTGGTATAGTTCCGACTGGGGCGGACAACTCCCCCTTTCCTGTGGTCATCTGGTCCAAAGGAACACCAATACCTACATAGACAACAGAAAACTACAGTAAATCACATCATTTCTAATTCTGTCACAGCCTCAATAATAGGCGATCTATATCTGACCTTTTCATTAACAGTACTAACAGTGAAAGACCTGATTCACAAGTTCTCTTTATGAATCACCTATTCTTCAACATGCTACAAGTTCTCAGAGGAAGTAACACTACTGACCAGAAAGAAAGTGGAAGAACTAAAAGCTAGGTAAATCTTGATAGTGATTTAAGACAGAGATGGATGGGACTAAAGTTGAAGAAATCAGTTGGGCCTGGTGGATACTCTAATCTGCCAGAATAAGTTGGCCGGACCTAGTTTTGCATGGCTGGCATAGATGTGAAGCATCGAACAGTTTCTGTTCATGAGATTGGGTTCGGTTAGCACAAAAAAATGGTAATTATTTAGGTTTTGAGTTATACCTGACAGATGTGGCTTAAAGAAAAAAATAGGTCTGCTCGAAGTGAATGGAAAAGAATAGGATCGTGATCATAGGTCAGGACTGGTCAATCACCTACGTTCTTCTTTCTAAAAGAGAGATCTGTGGCTCAAATAGAAGAGAAGGGAGGCATGAATAGATGTCAGTATAAGAGTTTTGAGCCCCAACTGGCTAGAGAGACAACCTACCCTTTTTTTCTTGGGTACCAAGAGTAAGCCCTTCCCACCCAAGATCAAGTGTGAATCACCAGTAGCCCCAGTGAGCTCCCCTTGGTCCAACAAAGTCTGAAAGGTCAGAACCCATAAGAAACCCAGCAATATCCACCCTGCACGTATGGCCAGAGTAGGAGTCAATACTGTGACCTAATGATTTCCCGTGAAATGTCTATCCAACTCACCCACCCAGAGGAACAACTACCCTTGTCTCAGCCTAGAATGCTAGCAGGGACCGGAAGAGTGATATCACTGACAGGTGGCACAGGAATTTAGAGAAAAAAATGCAAGTTGATGTCAAGGTGGTACTCGGTGGTCAACTGTAAGCAGCCTCCGGCCGAGGCTGCAATAGAAGGCACAGATGCCACCCCACATGGGAAAGCTTGTGGCTTCCTGTCACTCTGCACAGTTACAAGACATAGTCGCAAGAATATGATTTTTTTTTCCTCCGAAGTAATCATCATCTCCTCCAAGTGGGACTTTAATTGTTGTTAATATCATAATCAATGCATGTCATGTGAAAGTTGTCCCTTGAACCCTAACAACAGATTCATGTCCCAAATGCTACAAGTCTTTCAATGACAAAGGGAACTTTTCCACTCAATGAGTGCCAAATACACCTTTAAAGAACAAATGTTAAGGAAACAGAAAAGATCATGAAGTCCATGGTAATCCAAATATGCCATGTGGCTCTGCTGCAAGTAACACTATCCATGGCACATGCTAAAATTGATAAGGCACCAAATGTTGCCTATAAACATTTGGAGCTATGCTTCAGTTAAATGTACTAATTAGATACAAGATGATGCTAATTAGTTGTTGCTGCTCTTAACATGTGACATGAAGAAAGCAACCTTCTTACTTGGTTCACTTCATATGACCATGCTAGAGTTCATGGATGATCATTCATTTCTTTCCTATATTTGTAGATATTAGGTGTACATCCATCTTCTTGACATATTTCTGGATGCCCTCTTCAATGTAAATATAGATCTTATTGTAGAAAAGATAGGAACTGACAAACTGAAAATTCACCTAAAGGAGACAATAAAAATATGATTATAATGTTTCATGTACAAGCCGACTTACTGGTGTGCTTTCACTGGAAAAGTTTTCAGCATCCCCTAGTGCATAAGCAAATGCCATGCAATAAATGCAATAAAAGGAAGTAATATTGTTCAATTGAACTAAAATGTCATACTTTGGTAAAAGAAAAAGGTCAGATATTAGGTCAAACTTGTCTCCCCTAGATATCAATGTGCCCATGCCCAACTCTATGACACATTTAGACGTTAATGACTCAGTTTCCAATAAATTTCCTAAAAATGTCAGTTTCTAGCATGCCTGTTCTATACACTGTTTGCTAAAGTTAGGCAGGACCACCCATTTGTCTAGGTTAATCCATCAGATTCAGTGGTACTCATGCTAGACAAGGTAAGCAGGTAGAAAGAAGAAGTAAAATAAACCATAGTGCATTTAACTCTAACTACTATCTTTTGCATTTATTAGAAGGAAGAGAAGGAAACCACTCAAGAAGATGGTCACATTCACAAGTCAAGCAGCTCAACTATCCCTCATTCATGTGCTTCACAGAGCATGCAACCCATAACGTATAATCCAAAAGATCAGAAGTGAAAAGCCTAAATCTCTATACAAACTACAAGCAAGAGAATTGTGTTTGAGAGAGCCAGAAAATTAGAAATCCTGACATATGTTCTTGGTAGCTGCACAATCTTAGTTTTTCAACACTTAAAAAGTGGCCACCCTGATGATTAGGCAGCCTCCCTTGGCACCTCAGATGCGCTAGCTATCTCAAAGTTTCCTGTTCAGCATTTTCTCAATGGTTTTGTCTAAACAGCTCTTCTCCACCTTGGCCATGGTTATTCTTTCTTAAGGATTAACATACAGGCGACCTTCTCAAACGTATAACAGCAATACAAATACATTTACTCAGACCAAACAATACATGAAAGTGAAAATTGTGTAGAATGCTAAAGAAAATACAAAGTATGTGCGTGTAGCAGGGGGCTCTATCAACTTGGTCCCCCTAGGCATCATTAAAACATTGGTTTTACAATATCATATATTTTATATTCCATGGCAAATCTTCACACAACATAACGTATGCACTTAAAGCAATCATTTTGAGAAATGTATAACATTCTCAGCATCTGTCAGCAAGAATGGTTCACTTACAGAATGTACTCAAGAATACCATCAACTTTCGGTTTATAAGGCATCTCAGGGGGCCTTCTCCTCCTTGCTTCAACATGAAATTTAGTCGGGCATTCCTTGCGGTTGGATTCACCTCTGACAAAGTCATTCACTCTGGAGAAGGGAATAAGAGCAACCTTGTCCATCATCTCCTTCCAGCCCTCCACTCTAGACCATACGATATCAGTAGAAGAGAATTCCAAGGTTGGTGGATTCTGCACTGGCAAGGTCAAAATCTCATCCCATCTGGCCATCTGCGCATGCAAAGTAGAAGTTTTACCCACTGATGTTTAGTGATATAGCGGTAACTTGCTTCTCTTACAAGAATACAGAAGGAACTAGGATAAGACTCTTGTTCTTCTTAACGCGGTGGGGAGGAAACACTATTCAGGTTAACCACAAAGTGGAAGACTCATTCTTGTTGACACGGTGGGCAGGAAACCCTATGCGAAGTACCACAAGGTTCTGGTATGCTAGCGGAGATAACAGAGAAGGCAGAGGCAGAAGCTTTGGAAGAATGATTCTGCCATCCAGATTACTCCCCTAACCTAGACGCGTACCAGAAGGTTGGGAGCGGTCTCATGTAGGCAACGGGAACCATCTCGCCGGGGAACACCCCACCTGGCCAGCTCGCTCAACACGGCCACCAGCAAGGAAGAGCAGAAGAAGAGGAAGAAGCCAAACACCAGGGGAGGAGGAGGAGGAGGAGGAGGAGGAGGAGGAGGAAAGGAAGACGGAAGGCCCAGGCGGGAGAGGAAGAGGAAGGGTAAGTGACCTGGTGTCGGGCGATAACAACGGCGGCTCGAGTTGGGGCTGCGGCGGAGGCGGACGGGTTGCGCTCTGACGGCAGGGGAGGGAACGGAGGTGACTCCGGCTGGTCGGCCGCGGGGCCGACGGTGGAAGCAGGTGGCGCAGAGTTGTGCGGCGGGAAACGCGGGGGGGTCGGCCGGCGGCGACAGGCTTCGCTTCTTCTCCGCTCTTTTCGTTTGGTTTGTTTTGTGTGAACATGGGCCGGTCTCGACATGGGCCCATCCGAGCAAAGCCCGTCTTGATCACGATACCCCTGACCGGGAATTTAGCCCACAAACTACGAGCCCATGGTTACTTGTAGGCGGACCAGATACTGAGACTGGCCCACTTGGTCACATTTGGATCCGGTCCTGGCCTGCACGTGGTCAAAATGTGGGCTCGGGTGACTTGGTATCATTAGCCAATGGATAACTCAAGAGCAGTACTCAGTACTCACTGCTGCGCATGACAGTGCACTATTTTTTTTTTTTTATTCTAAAAAATATCACATCAAATTTTAGCTGATACATGTGTCTCTACTATTCGATCAATAAATGAACAGTAAAATAAATCTCGAACAAGCTAACTTCGAACTCGACTTATGTAGTAACTTAACATCTGGGCTCTTTTGATGGAAGGATATAGTGTTTGGAGTTTTTCTGGTTTGAGATGATTTAAATGAGAGATAATAATGTAAAAGATAATTTTTAATGTGATGTGATGTGACATAGTGTGTATAATTATTATTCATTTATCTCTAATTTAATACCATTTATCTATGTATAAAGGGAAAAATACGATTTTTTAGAATAAAATATCAATAAATAATAAATTATCCCCGAGAATAACTTTTATCAAGATGTTAGGATAGCAGTTTATCTGAGCAGATAAGATTTGGGTCTCTTCGATAACTTGATAATGTCTCATAACTACTAACTATCAGGATTGTTAACTTAAATAATGATCTGATAACACATAGTTTATACTGAACTTTATGTCACTCTGTTAGGTATGATCAAATTATCAACCCTACTAATTTTATCTACTAAGTAAAAAACCTCATAAACAAAAATATCTTACCAATGAATAATTTATCTGTAGATAATTTATTAGATTATTAAAGAGACTTGATATTCTCAAAGATAAGTAAGTTAATTTTATCACGGATAAACATCTTATTTGCATGAATAACGAATCAAAGTGACTTTGGATTGGTTATCCACCCTTAACTTAGAATCAACTTCTCCTTCTCTCAAACTAAAAACAAAAAGAAAAGAAAAAAATGAGATTTAACTGAATAAAAATAAACTATCCGAAATAACTCTTTTTTGACAATGGAAGTAGGATCATATCATTTACTGAAACATAGAGTTACAACTTTGTGGACGCTCCAGACCAGGGTCATACTTCCGGTATAGAAAAGATATGGCAACAACTAGAGAGCCATGAAAGAAACACAGACCCAAGATCCATACAAACTGGGCAATCCCAAAAACCCACAAGACAACTAGGTTGGGGAGAGCCATCTTCTGCTGTCACACAGAGCGCCATGAATAGGCATCGATCTTCATTGGCGGCTTCAGGACGGGGGAAACCATGCCCTTAGACTACATGAACATCGGAGGTGAGCTCGATAGGGGGGTAGAGTGCCTCCAACGATAACCACTGACGTGAAGGAAGGACCAAAAAATGCACCACGCCAACCATATGCACTAGAGAAGTTGGTTGGAGCTAAGCACGGACGGCCGCCGCATCTATCCTCTCCGAACATATTCAACCTATCCTCTCCAAACACATTCAACGTAGAAAGAGAAACAAGGACAACATGCATGAAATAGAGATAGAATAAGATATAGAGACCTACTATAGAGCCACAGCTGGACCTCCGAGCTGCTAATGAACTCCATCGGCCAACTGGAGAGAACCCTCCAATAAAACAGGGGAACCCTTGACGATGGAGACAAAATTGTTGGGTAAAAAGTGGTTTTATGAGGGGCAATTTAAGAAATGGATAAAGAAACACAAAAGTTTGATAAAGTAAAAAGGTGCATAAAAAGATGTGCAAGCTTTGTCTCTTATGTAAGGATTTTAGTCCCACATGAGAAATCTCTAAGGAGATGTAGGGCTTCATAACCTCAAGTGTCCATGAGACTATGCCTTATAGACAAAGGTGGGGGTATGCTAGACCATATCACACACGCGCGCCGCCAGGCTGGGCGGGCGCACGCGTGTGATGGCGTGGTCATGTCGGCTTGCCTTGGAACTTTTTTGCTTCTTATTTTTGTGTTTTTCCCTTTTCTTAGAGAGATTGGGCTTATTTGGACCGGTTCCCTGAACTGACTCATTGCCTTGGCTCTTATGGGTGTGGGATGTCTCATATAGCGATTAGGGTCTCCCTAATCGCAGTTACTAGTTCTGACACGCCATTTGACTCTTCGAGAAGGAACCGCTCGCTGCGCTGCCGCTCTCTCTCTCGCCCCTTCGCTGCGCCGGACTGCTCACCGGCGAGGTCTTCGTCGCCGCCCTCCCGTCTGGGTGCATCTTCGTCGTCGCTCTCCAGTGTACGGCTTCCTGCGGTCTCCGTCGGACGCTTTCGTCGGTGCATGTTTGGTGCATGCTTCCTTTCTTGCCCAGGCTTTCGGTTTAAGAGGATTAGGTTTCTATATAGCTTTCGTTTTACAAAATCCGTCTTGTGCGAGATCAATTTTGTGTTTCGTGGTTGTACCCTGGGAGAAGGTCACCGGACCCCAATCGCACCGTATAGTGGGGGCGATACTTTCTCTAAGACGAGTTCCATTATGAAACGCATCCACAGTCACGTTTCCATTTTTAATTATTCTGTAATCGCCATGCTTATGATCAATAATCTCATGATATATTTCTGCTTTCGAGGTGTGCCCATGAACATGTTACTTCTTATTGTGTTTGTCATACGATTTGCACTGATTTACATGTTGGTGAATTGCCATACTTTATGCCATATTTCCACTGTTTTAATAACAAAAACTTCCTACCCCCACTAGAGGGGGAGAACCACCCACAGACCACGAAGGTGGCGAGAGGGGGTCCGATGTGGATCGGGGAATCTCTCTCCTCCGAACGGGAATAAAACGGTGAGTCTATTGTTTCAGGACGAGAACGAATCAAAAAATTCAGAACTTCTCACTCTACAAAAAATATAGAGTGAGAAGACTTCAACACCACTATTATATGATCCGGAATAACTCACCCCTCTACAAAACAGCCCCCACTGCTTGCGCAAAGTTCCAATCACAGTTGTTCTCACTTTCACCAAAAAGGCCGAGTTAGCTTTGTGAAGCATCTCTGTGGGAAAGATGAAAGGGGTGGTACGTACTTGATCTACTGTTCCCACTACCCACAGTGGGACTGGGGCGCTCTCAATGGAGTGCAAGCAGCAGCAACCTCATGTGTGAGTAGCAGACAGTTTGTTCTTTGCCCCACAAGGCCAATCATAAGGCAATCATCCAAACACACTAGCTCTTGGCATGTGCGATGCATGTGGAACTCTGAGACCTTTGTTTTTAAACAAAAATCTAGATCTCGTCTGGTGCATTAGACATATAACAAAATGTTGATATTAATATTTTATTAATTTGTCTGACACTAATTATATCTTCTTCTTAGCCCATGCATGCAGCAGTGTTCCCAGTACAAGAACAAGAAGAGTCCTCTTGATACATGTATACATATTGTACTAGAGAACCACAAAAAATGGAGATTCCTGATGATCGCACGTCAATGGTTTAGAAGACAATCATATCTTTAATTTAGAAGTGTATGTACAGGATCAAAGTAAATTTAAGGACATTAATAGCATCTGAAATTTTCACAGCTTTGTTGATTTGAAGCATGCAAGTTGATCCAAAACAATGGAAAAGACGAAAGTAAGATAGAAAAAGAGTTTTATTGACTTTGAGAGAAGGGAAATGGATATGTGAAGAAGAAGTGTTCTTTCACGTTGACTCTACCATGCATTATCTAAGCATATATTGAGGTTTTTTTGGTTGATAGTTGATCTAGTACTGGCCAAAAGCCACAGGCAAATCCTCCCCCACTCGGTATCAAACCCAAATTTTCTCCTCCCTTCAACCTACCCAAATATCCATCCCACTTCCAGATAAAGGATAGTGAATATTGAGTTGATGGCAACGCTTTCATATATAGTCTCTTAGAAGACTTTCCATCTCTCATGGGTTTAGGGCCAAGTCTGTAGTCTCACCCCACTAAATCCAAATCAAGCCAAAGGTAGAGTGCATAGCGATAACTTAAGTTAGTTCTAGTGTAGTTAGGTGGAACAATACACCTAATCCTAGTGTTGGAGAGAGAAGCTCCGGGTTTTCTAGGATTCTCCATATGTGTTTCTTGACCAAGCTTTTGTTTTCCTTGGTGCCGGCTAGGGAGAGGGGGTAGCTCTAGTTTACAGAGATGCCCCCTCCGCTCTCCTTGCCACTTGAGGAAGATTTGTTCTCCCCTCTATGGGAAAGTTTTTGTCCAAAAATTTCGTTTCCCATTTTGGTTCTCCCCTTCTATAGATGATTTTATTCACCAACTCTGTTGGTGCTCATCTCTCTGATTTTATCGGAGGTTGGTTTGCAATCTTTGTAGCCCTCGGTTGTCAAGGGTATTGTTGTTTCTTTTTTCATGTTTCGTAGGTTTAGTCAGAGTGGCTATAGTAGATGGTGTCTCCACCATGCTCCTCTAGGTCAGATTTCCCTCCTTCATCTCACGATCGTCTGTGGCCTTTGCATTTGCGACTTTTGTCTTCTTCTTCCATTAAGTGACGTCAACACAGAAAAAAGAGTAGTTCGAGAAAAGATTGATTCGAGTTATAGAACACATGTCAGAGTCTGACTATGACTAGTTAGAGTTCTTCGTCGATAGATTTTGAGATCGGCCACGACTCTTGGTCCATGTTAGAAACCTAATAAGGAAACTTTTATCAACTCTGGTTAAGAGTCTCAATTGAGAGATTGACCACTCGAAGGACTCTCCCAATATATCCAGGATATAGAATGCTGACCAACTTATAACCTCTTTGTTTATAAAAGCAGTCCCCTTCGCCATAGGTAAAAAGTCTAGAATCTTTCAGAACCTAGCTAGATATCTCGGCCCAGCCAACGCGTCTGCTCTCTCTTTCCAATATATACTCTACTTTCCCTCGATCCTCTTCTCAGAGTCGACATCTACTTGAAAATTGAAAGTTCGATCTCAATAACCCCTTCCCGAAATTGACTTACTATAGATTGGATAACATTGACACCTACATCCATGACATCAACAACTTTGACTTTTTATGATCAACGGATCTGAATTCTTCGTCTCAGGCACCGTTTGGGATCCCCTAATGGGGATTTCACTTTTGCAAAATCACCAAACCTTGAAAAAACTCACTCTAACCAGCTTTTCAATCCCAAAAGCCAAGGCACAATGATGACTCTTTTTCTCTCTATCTCTCTCCTCTCTCTCAAAATCTCTTTTTATAAAATCTAAAAGCTATTTTCTTTGTTTGCTAAGTAGAGGGAGAAAAAGGGGATTTTCAATCATTCAATGATCG
The DNA here is from genome assembly GCA_014218235.1 of Colocasia esculenta. Lineage (NCBI taxonomy): Eukaryota > Viridiplantae > Streptophyta > Magnoliopsida > Alismatales > Araceae > Colocasia > Colocasia esculenta. Next base: position 3,122,301 of record CM024757.1, read on the forward strand.
AAATCCTCCCCTCAAAAGCAATACCAAACAATGCCTCAGACTCCCTAATTAAAATCAATCCGTAATGACCCTTGCGAACATAGGACCGCCTACATCACATTCCATCATCCCTTCACCAAACAAGGACGGCTAGTGGGAAAGCTTTCACTGTCTTGCTCGTTGTTGTTCTCACATTACATTTACTTGAATCAAGAGCACTTACAGCGACTTACGACCTAATATAATGATGGTGATCAACCAATGGGGCACCCTACAAATCTTACACAGCAGATATGAAAGAACTTACATGTAATAATATTTTTCTCATAGCTTTGAGCACAAGGCAATCGTTTCCACACCTCTGATCATCCATAATTACCCCACCAGCTAACCTTCCTTCCGTTGGCAACAACGATCACCAGTCACGTACGCCAAGCTAATCATCAAGATCACTCTTTTCATAATTCCTTCTCATCTTCACCTCCTTTGGATCGTTGGGAAGCAGACCTATACATATGTATATTCTCCACCATTCCCCTGGAATCATAAAGATGGTAGAAGCAGTAGTTAATGGAAATTTTAAAATGGAAGGGGCCGGATTTGGTGGGCATACAAAACATCCAACAGCTGACTGTGTATACCCATCCTATAGAAATGCCGAAAGTGCACACATACTAAACTACACTAGTTAACATGCCGAAGGGAACATGTACTTTTCTATATATCATACATCATGTGGGAGGACGTGCGGGACATGAATCAACACAGAGAGCTAGAGAGAGAGAGAGAGAGAGAGAGAGAGAGAGAGAGAGAGGTTCCTCCGGTCGAGCCAAGAACATTCATCCCACTAGACAACTCTGCCTCTGATCATGGGCTAATGAACCAGCCGCCCATATATAACCCCCCGCCCCATTTCTTTAACTAGCATATCTCTCTCTCTCTCTCTCTCTCTCTCTCTCTCTCTCTTAGACACCGACACACAGTGGAGAAAAGACCTCCAAGTTTTAAGGGATAAGAGGGAAGATACACCGGCCTGGCCGACCAGAAACTTAGAGGGCAGGCCAAGCACGGACTTCCGGCCGGCACAAAGGCGCCGCCTTCGCTTTGGGATAATGCCATATACATGTGTGTACGCATGTAATGCCATATAGATTAGCGTACGTGTATATTGTATTGGGAAATGACATGAATGCTTCACGATTAAGTAAAAAAAAAATTGGGTTGTGGTACTGCTTGTGTATATACACCAAGGTTCGTCGTGTTGATCGGATCAACTGTACCGTATTTTTCGTTGCACGGTACATATCGAAGCGTACAGTACCGTTGAGATACGGTGGAAAATTAACATGTTGTGTTGAAACTCATTCTCCTCTTATAAGTACATTCAAATAATGTCTATTTGTATTGAAATTTTAGCTATAAACTAATGTAATAGTTTTACAAATTATGGTGATTTTAGTTTAATTTTTAGAATTTATTTTACACTGGGTGAAAAATCACCCGGAAAATAGTTGCATCGGCTTAATATCGAAATCCGTACGTCAACAATTCCGGATATTTACATTTCTGATATCACCACATTTTTATGAAAATTATGATGTTCTCAAAATTCATTTTCGTTACAGTTTTTTGATGTCGCCCCGTCGGAGTGCGCACTTCTGAGTATGACATTGAGCTATCATTTATTAATGTTAATTAATCCCATATATTAATAAAATTACTATAATTTGTATCATCTCTTAATTAATTTATGTTTGAAATTTTATCTCAATTAGACACTAATTAGACAACTTAAGTGCACACAGAGTTTGTCGCGGTACGACGAACTCTCTATGTGAGTACTTCAACGGGACGACATTTAGTTTTGAAAATAAAGTCAAATATGAAGTCATCATAATTACTAGAAAAATGTACTGATTATAAAAATATAAATATCATGAGTTATTGATGCATAGATGCCGAGATTAGGTTGACCTAATGATTTTTGGGACAATTTTTACTTGACAAAAAATAATTTAAAAAATTAAACTAAAATTATGAAAATTTGTATCACATATTAATTAGCTTATGTTTGAAATTTTATCTCAATTAGACACCATTAGATCCCTTAGATGTTGAGATTAAGTTGATTTACTAATTTTTGGGATAATTTTTAGTTGATAAAAAAATAATTTAAAAAATTAAACTAAAATTAATATAATTTGTATCATTTCTTAATTAACATATGTTTAAATTTTAATCTTAATTGGACATTGTTTACATCACTTTAATACACCTAATATGAAAAAATTATGAAAAAAAAAAATTAAGCGAGCGGACCGAACCGAACCGGTCCGGCCTGACTCGACCGTGCCCGGGTGCCGCTTTCACCCAGGCACGGTACGGTACGCCCATGCCGCCCCGTTTGGGCGCCACGGGCGAACCATTATACACACATTCGTGCATATATGTGGTAGTTTCACTTGTCCGATATGAGACTACTAATTAACAAGCCCATGCTCATGTCTACAATGGAAAAGAATAAAATAATTCTGATATTATGTATAAATGGAAAATTACCTCCAAAACTTAAATATTAATTAAGGAGATAAAAGGCAACACAATATAAAGAAATATCTATTACTAAGCAACGGCCTCCTCACCCAACTTTCAAAACCTTTGACTCGGCCATCAGGTGCCACCGGGACACGCGTCAGCACCAAACTTTTCGGAAAAAAAATATAAATAGCAACCTCACATTAGTAATTACAAAATTACAGCTACTCTTCTGTACATATTTATATATATAGAGGATCTCAGTTGGGTCGATCGGTTAGAACTCTTACTTAAAAGTAAGAGATCTCGAGTTAGATTCTTGAGGGGGGCTTACCTGATTTACATGTAATTTTTGATGAGTGTAAATTTAGGGTTTTTCCGGTCAAGTGAGGTAAGGGCAATACGGGTACACGAAAAGTAGGAGCTGTCAAGTCCTGATTTTAGAATTCACACGAACACCAATTCTTGAGTCCACAAAACCACACGGGGTGGAATTTTCTCGTTATAAAAAAAAAACATATTCATATATATAATAATCCTATTACATAAAGATATATGCAAAAATGTCAATGAAGTTAACTTGAGTTAAAAGACTAGCTAGCTATAGTTAAGAAGTTTAAGATTTTAATTTAGAAAAAAGAATGCGAACTAAGTACAAAAATATAACTCTATTATGTGAATCGAGTGCAAGAATAGTTCTACTACTGTAAATAAAAGTATTAAATATCCCTCCACTAACGTACGTGCAATTGGGAGCTAATTATAAAGATATAATTCTCCTAATGAAACATTATTATTTAAATAATTAATTTGCAATTATTCATGTAAATACAGGGCTCTTTTTGTAATTTTCTTTTCTGGCTTTTATAAAGTGGGACCCATAAATGGGTCACCAGATGCAAAACGTGGGTCGTAATCCCTTTTTTGTTAGACGAACAAAGTAGAATGGGGGCCCTGCAGAGGACTGCCCTCCATAAAAGGCAAAGCTGCCGGCTCTCTCCGGTCTCCCCCCCTCTCCAACCCGAGGTTTGGTGGCGAGGGAGAAGATAGAGCTAAGAGAAGGGCGTGCGACCACGAAGGGGAGGGAGGAGAAGAAGGGAAGAAGAGGCAGCTGATCTGCCTACGCCAGCAGCAATGGCCCAGAGGCATCCGATGTCGACGTGCTCCAGCTTCTGCGTTAAGGCGTCGGAGTCCAGGCACTGGGATTAGCTAGGCAACCTCCCTTTCTTCTCTCTCTATCTGTCTCTCTTTCTCTCTCTAGACTACTGATTGGTGGGAGGAGAGGTGAAGAACAGCTAGCTGCTGCTGCCTGTTCTTTTTGTTTCTTCGTGTTATTGTCGTTGTTTGCTGATGCTGATGAGGAAGCTGTGCCCAAACTTCGACCGGGAAGATGGGCTGGAGACGGTGCTGGAGGTGCCCATCCCCGAGGAGGTGTTCGCGTCCCGCAACGGTAAGTCCCGCCGCGGCGGCGGCGTCGGCGGCTGGATGCGGCTCCACCCGGGGAGGCCGGCCCACGCCCCGGTCACCCTCGGCCGGAACGCGGAGCTCCAGCTGCTGCTCGGGGTCATCGCTGCCCCACTCGTCCCCCTGCCCATCCCCGCCCAGCAGATCATCAGCAACCACGCCATGAAGGGCGAACCAACCGTAAGGATCAACCTTCCCGGCCGGTTGCATGCTCCCATTATTGACGCCGTCGAGAAGTCCAGAACAGCGTCTTTAATCGGGGTCTTGTCGTGCTTGTCTGCGTGTGCAGGAGGCGTCCATGGCCAAGTACATCGTGAAGCAGTACGTGGCGGCGTCGGGCGGGGACGCGGCGCTGGACGCCATCAGCAGCATGTACGCCATGGGGAAGGTGCGGATGACGGCGTCGGAGTTCCGGACGGGCTCCGACGTCGACGCCGGCGTGAGCAAGTGCATCAGCGGCATGGGCCACGGCGGGGGGAACGGCGGCGCCAAGAAGTCCGGGAAGGGCGGCGGTGGTGGCGTCGGCGGCGGCGGCGGGCTTGGTGCGGGGCGGGGGGACATGGGTGGGTTCGTCCTGTGGCAGAAGAAGCCGGATCTGTGGTGCCTGGAGCTGGTCGTCTCCGGGTGCAAGATCAGCGCCGGGAGCGACGGCAAGGTGGCGTGGCGGCAGACCCCCTGGCACCAGCCCCACGCCTCCCGGGGCCCTCCCAGGCCCCTCCGCCGGTCCCTGCAGGTACTCCTCTCTCCTCCCCCACCATCTCCATCATCACCACGCACCTCCTCCCCCTTCCTCTCCAAACGTTCAAACCATCCTAGATAATTGAATAAAAATCTTACCTTTCACCCTTTTTTTTGCATGGGACGTACAATTCAGAGCAATTAAATTAAGATATTCTTTTCCGTTAACAATCTATACAAGTTCTACTTACTGTTGGAAAAGTTTAAGTACTACTCCCCATCACACATCCATAAGAAATAGAATCATAAACCCAAAACAACTCACACCCATGACTCATTATATAGCTGAACTTAATTATAGACATATCTTATCAACCTCACCCTCCTTCCATGTCCTAGTTTTCCTTCCAAATATGAAATCAAACTTTGAGTTGGACCTACCCTAAAACTATATATATATTAGGACATGTTTGGTAAGATAGGAGATCTTAATTTCCATCCGTTGTTGGAAGAAAGAAAGATTGTATTGACTTTGATGTGCAGGCCTGGTGGGTTCAACTCCCTCTTCCTTCCTCCATACTCGCCATGATGGGCGTAGGTGGTGGAATAAAACTGGCTATGCAACGTTGCCAAGTTTCAAACATGTTGAATTCCCTCTCCGGTCTCCTTAATTATACTGGTCTCTTGGATCCTTGAGATAAATTGATTGAGAATTAATGTTAAATGTTTCGTTTTTGTTTACAATTTATGTGTAATAATATATTATTTGTACACGTCAATAAATTATTTATATATATTATTAGTGCACACAAATTATATGTATAAAAATAATAAAATATTTAATACACGTGGGCCGTCCAAATGGAGGGCGCGCGGCCGCTAAGTAGGCACAGCATTACTCAAATTGATTAAAGATCAAAATCACTGTCAGGGGCCCATCTTCGTCAGATGGGTGTCTCCTGATCCGACGGCTCTCGTGCACCCTCCATATATATATATATGAGTTCTTGAGTTCTTCCTTCGGGGGGGGGGGGGGGGGGTGCACTTGCAAAAATAGTCGGGGGCGGGGGCCAATCATAGGGCGAGTCGGCGGGAACATGGCGGCATGTGCGTGCCCACATGGGCGCTGTTCCACCGCGCCGCACGAGGGTCGCGGCGCGCTCCATACGGCCACCGATTGGCTGTTTCTGTCGTGAGTGATGTCACCCACGGACAGACCCTGACCAAGACAAAGGCCAGGATTTGTATACGTGTAAACTCCACAAACCAGTATAGGATAGGATTTATTTTAAAAATGCTTACAGGCTTTCACTGAGTTTTGAGTATTTTTCTAGCTAAAGAGATCATTTTTTCCCTTTTTTTTTCTTTAAAGCAATCTGTCTACAAAATTTCAAATTTCACTTTCTACGTGTCCACCTATTTGTGTTTCATGAAGGTAGTGAGATTTGTAAAAGTGTTTACAATAAAAGTGAATAATCCAAGCCCATAATTTCTTCTTAAGAAAATAAATTTTCAAATCTGATGTAAACTTTTGTGCAGAACTCGAGTAATTTGGATGTTTAATTAAAGATGGTGATACGGACATATATAGTGTCCCACATGGCCTCATGATCGATCTTACCATTAATATTGTTTGGTCTTCATTTGGTTTGGACAGGGACTTGATCCAAGGTCGACGGCCAACCTGTTCGCCAACGCCGTCTGGATCGGGGAGAAGACCATCAACGGCGACGACTGCTTCGTGCTCAAGCTGGACGCCGACCCGGCCGCTCTCCGCGCCCGCAGCAGCAACAGTGTGGAGATCATCCGGCACACCGTGTGGGGCTACTTCAGCCACCGCACCGGCCTGCTCGTCCAGCTGGAGGACACCCACATGCTGCGCATCAAGGCCGCCGGCGGCGGTGGCGGCGGCGACGACAGCGTCTACTGGGAGACCAGCATGGAGTCGGTCATCGAGGACTACCGCCCGGTGGACGGCGTCAACATTGCCCACGCCGGGCGGACGGCCGTGTCGCTGTTCCGGTTCGGAGACAGCGCCGAGGGCCACACGCGGACGCGGATGGAGGAGGCCTGGACGGTGGAGGAGGTGGACTTCAACATCTGGGGGCTGTCCATGGAGTGCTTCCTGCCGCCGAGCGACCTGAAGAAGGAGCAGCAGGAGGGGTGCGTCGACGTCGACCTGGTGAAGAGCGTGCGCCCGCCCCCCAGGGTCATCCCGTCCGCCATGGCGGCCGTCGGAAGGATCGGGGCGTCGCAGGTGGCGGCGATCGAGAGTACCGAGGAGTCGTCGACGGACTCGACGGAGGACGACGACGGGGGGATGTGACGCGGAGACGCCGTATTCTTACTACGTACGTACTATATATGTACATACAGGGCCAGCCATTTGTACAATTTTGAAGTATACCGGCCATTAGTTAATGTTTTATATAGGCTAATTAGAGCTCAAAATTAAGCACCTAAGCTTGTAATGCACATCATGCTGTGTCTTCTCCATGCAGCTAGCACAGCAGTTCTCTTTGTCGTTCTATTATACGATCCTCTTCAGTGGTCCGTAGTTAAAATCTAGTCCCGGGGAAGACTTCGTATAATGATGTACAGAACTCTCATTTGAAAGCTTTCCTTGCATGGATGTGATCTCATATTTTGAAATTTTGAGTGTGCTGGCTTATGTGGGCCCATGAAGCCCACCAATCACTTTGAGATTTTGTGTTCACTAGTGGAAGACAAAGAAGTGGCATCGTCAATGTACTTTGGATGGTCAAGAAGTGACATCTTTATAATGTAGACAATTATCTTTTGAACATATAAGTTTGAACTTAGGTATAATGTATCGATCACAATCTCAAGACTTCTAACCTGTGAGTTTGTGGGTTTGCCCTCTTTGTAGGGATCATGGGTCTCTGTTTGTTCCTTAATTAGCTCTCTAATTTGTCAAGTTTTGTTTGTACTAGGCTTTGGCCTCTGTTTGGAGTGCCGGTGACAGTCTGTGTCGACCTTGCCTGATCTATATATTTTTTTTTGTACTGGTTATTTGTGTGAATGAAATGACCCTATTTTCATTGTAAAAAAAAATGATCCTCTTTTAATCGTGCACAAAAAGGGGACATACATATGTGAACCTCCAATACGGAACCCACCTCTTCCAATTGCATCTCATCAGCACATAGACATCCCTATATCCACAGCTAGAAAAAGGAAAATTATCTTTATATCCATTCGAGCATATATGATCTCAAAGTCAAAGCCCCCCGATCTTTAGATTTAGGACTAAATTAAAGGTACGGCACCAAAGTTAGATTTAAATATTGACGGCTAAAGAGTATAATATACATGATCAAAAATTGTTTGACTTCATCACGAAGTACATATATATATAGCTGATACAAATGTGATTTTAAACTATGTAACTACAAAAACACAAATCTCAGAGGGAGACGTACACGAATCATGGGCAGCGTTGCCCTGCCTTGGTAGAAGCCCCGAGTTAGAACAAATGGAACACCGGTTTGATATATATATATATCTAGATGGACACTAATTATTTAAATGTAGCGGAGGCATGCATGCATGCAGGGTGCCTCGTGGTCGGATGTTTGTCGGGGTCTGAGGAGATCCAAAGCCGTGAGTGACTCCGTCTGGTCTCTGTTTTGTTCGAGCTTTTTTTTCTCTCAACGACCCCAACATCGTGTGTGTGGTAACATGCACGTTAGAGGCCGCGCAGGTGCAAGAAGACGTGCCAGCAGGACGTGTAGACCCCCACGAAGTTACGTCACCGGAAGCACTAATCTTGGCACCGCCCCCCCCCCCCCCCCCCCCCCCCTCTTAAACTCCTCCATGTCATGTCATTAAGAGAAATGTTAGGTGATGATGTCGGTTCCAAATTAATCTACAAAAATCGAGGTGACACAATTTTGGGTGTTCGAGTTGAATACTCGGATGTTGAGAGAGTATGGGAATTGAAGTTGCTATCAAATCAATGTCGATTTGGCCGGTTAGAAATCAAATATCTAAGAAAGGATTCTTTTAGAGTCGACTATCTGATAATCAAGTCAAAAGTCAACACGAGAAAAAAAAAGTAGAAAAAATTATAGAAAGAGAGAGAGAGAGAAGCGATCGAGTAAGCCAAGAATTTGTGTTGAGATGTGAGTTTCTTTTGCCCCCTTTCATCTATACTTGTAACTATATTTATATAGGTTGAGAAGAAAGGAGAGGAGTCTAAAACCTCCCATATGAAACTAATCCCCAGACCTTCTTGTTGACGATCACTGTTCCAAGATCGCAAGAGGAGTTGCCAAGTTCATCTTAGCTAAGCCGTTGATTTCTCCGACAATTGTGGGATTGGTCCTTCAATTATCTAAGTAAACTTCATAATCTTAATTGATCATCGAGATTCTTAGTGTGGGTGGCGTTGACTTTTGACTAGGGGGTAGGATCTGATTTGTCATTTGAGTTAACTTGGGCTACCTTGCACTGTTGGGTTCAAATTTTACTAAGCCGGGGTTGGTCCGAGCTAGGCCGACCACTAGAGGCCCTTCATTAAGGTTGAAGTAGGTTACAAGGAAATAATTTTATTAATTTTCTTTTAATTAAGAGAATTACTTTTCTTATAATATATCTCATTTTTATTACAATAAATATTTTTCTCGAATATTAAGGCCGAGGACCGACCTGGAAGCCCTCGGCGACACTATATTGATGTAGTAGATCTTCTATTTTCTATCTTTTTTTTCTGAAAACATTGGTTCCGGACTCACTTGAAGCATGCAAAAATTGTTCATACCAATGTAACACAACCTGAAATCACTCTACATAAGTTGGACGCGCACACAATCTGGGATGACATGATTAGGCGTATAAAATTTGGCGTATATTATGATTGACACATTAAAAGAACATAGTTTTCAAAAAATTATTAAATAAAAGTTTATAAATATAGAATATCTTGGGTTGGATAGAGCAAACGCAAGCTGGGCCTTAATTCTCGGGCCTGTCTGGGCCGGATCCGTCCGAATAGAGACTGTCTTAATACGGGCTATTTTTGGGCCCGAAGGCCTCTTACTGGGCCGAACTTCTGGACTATGGGTCAGCCTGGCTCGGTCAACGTGCACCACATCACATTCCGATCCGGCGACTCCGGTCTCCTCCAGCTAGGGTTTCCCACCGGTCTCCCTGCTTCCATCCATCTCCGACTCCGCCCTCCCAGCAGCCGCCTCTTCTCCTGGGTGCCACGTAGGAATTGGCGCCCCCATGGCGGCTCCGGTCTCCAGTTCCCTAGCCTCCATCTCGGCCCTGGCCCCATCCTACGCGCCGAGACCGAGTTCCATCTCCAATTACGCCGGACACAGCTGCTCAAGCACAGTTAAGTCTCGCCCCCTCAGATCGATTCCCTGTTCTTGGGTTTTATTCCTTAGCAGTTCTGTTCCATACCCAGCTGCGTTCTTCGTGTTTTCCGGCTGTAGATATTCTAGATGTTGAGAAAATTTCCGTGTTCTTTTGACAATGTTCCGAGAGCCCGATACCCGCTCGCGCTTTGGCGCCTTTGGTCGATCTTGGAGTTTGACATTGCGATGAACCCGAATGTACCGGACGTTGTTGGGTGGAGGATCCTTCTACAGGTCCACCAGTTAACAGGTTCTTTGACTGGCAATTTGGTAGCCTAAATTGTGCATCTAAGAGCAGTAAAGTATTAGCATTCGTCTAGAGAAGGGTCATGACAGACCTGCAGGCTAGAGAGAGCTAAAATGTGCCAATGATTTAGTCGAGATCCTGTTCAAGTCCAACGTTCTATTTGCCGTGTATGGACACCTTGGTAGCTGTTTCTGCAACTTCATGGATTTTTATTGTTAATGACATAATTAGGTTAGTTGTTTGAGACTTGGTCTCAAATTTATAAGCAATCATCGTGTTCAAAAAAAACTTATTTTTGTTTGTTTTTAAAACTCAAATTTTATTTAATCATTCTTGGTTTAAAGTTGAAATATCCTTTCCTGCAAGGTTTAACTTTCTGAACTTCTGACTGGAAGTTGGAACTGTCTGTCAGTCCAGATGCTGGTTATGAAAGTTGTCAGCTTTTATGATGGGATCCAATTAAGTGACCCGGTGTTATGGGACCAGACCATGTAAAAGGGTACTTCGATGGTCCTGAGAAGCTGGTGGAAATTTTACAGGCGCGCAGCTGTCAACACTTTTTGAGAGCAAGATGGAGCTTCCGTTCGTTGGCATTTGATTGTGATGTTGTATTGGTTAAATGTTTTGATTTGTTGAAAGAGCTGACTGCCTACTGAACCTATTCCTGCTGTGTGAAAATTGTATCAAACTCGCACTAAATGAAACAATTAAAGTCAGTTGGTTTTACTTTCGGCCCTGTGGCTGACTCAATGGTTTTATCCTGTGTACACTTGTCTCTGGAAATTTGATTAACCTTCTCCGTCTTTTTTGTTTTTATTTCCTTTTTGCGGCAAGGTATTTTTCTAGGGTGACCTCTTGGAGCTTGACTATTGGAAACATTTCATTGATTAGGAGGCTTTATCTGAAAGGCACTGCAAGACCAATAATGCTGGGATGGTTTGTTCTTTTTCTATGGTGCTATCCAAACAAAGCAACTTGCGCTTGCTTACTTTTACCCGGGGACAGGAACTCAATAGTACAATGTGGCATCAGTCTTTCAACTTAGGGACATGTAAAACATGTGAGTATCCTTTTGCATTTGTTTTCCTATTTTCTTTCTTAATGATTAACTTAATTCGCTTGCATGATTTCCCAAAAAGTGGTAGGAAGTAGACTTTCTTTTAGTGCTTGTTCTCTTTTGCTTATCCTTTGAGGATTTTATAATGCTTTTTCCTTGATTCCTTTGTATGCTTATTACCCCGCTTGTATCAAATATCAAATGCAATATCCTTTTGGAATTTTTTTCTTTTCCTTTAAGATTGAAGATTGGTTTCTATCAGGGGCCAGGGCCCCCTTTTACATTGGAGAAAAGCAACCCATTATTCTTCCAAACATTAGAAGGTTCATACCTGCTTTTCATGACATTCATCATGTTGCTAATCAGGGATTAGAAGTTTCATGGAAAGATTTGTTCCTTGATGAATGCCAGTCTACAACTATCTGAACACATACAATAGATAATGAAAACTCTATGTGCTTGTAGGTTGTAAGTTAGTGCTGAAAACAATCTAATACCTTTCGCCCAGAAGAAAAAGCAGAAAGAAAGATGCTGAAAACCTGTAACACATGTTTTTTGTCTAGAGGAGATCAATGCAATACAAGAGGAGAATAAGCAAGAATTGTGTTCATTTGCATATGGTAGAACATTAAGAGGAGCTGGTGGTGTGCATAATACAAAAGTTCGAACTTGAAACGGTAATGATGATGGCTAATAATTGGAGCAGTCGTCATGTCTGTATGGTCCTATCTTCAAATGCTTTTTGGTTGCATCATTCTAATCTATCTTTTGTGCAGTGCAGTACCTCAAATTCAAAAACACCAAGGGTGCTTGCGGAGGCCATTTCGAGTCAAAAGTGGTGAAGCAGAATGGAATCAAGGCAGTGAAGGCATGATCTTGGATGAGGAGACATTACAGCAAAAGCTAGAGATGGCTGTCAAGGAGGAGAATTATGCCCTTGCGGCTAAACTTCGAGATAATCTCCAACTTATTCACGAGGACAACAAGGCTGCAGTGCTGGCAGCAAATTCTCGGTTTTATAATGCATTCAGAAATGGTAATCTGGTGGCCATGCGCTCCATTTGGGCAAAAGGAGAGAACATATGCTGTGTGCATCCTGGAGCGGGAGCGATATCCGGTTATGATCTGGTCATGGATAGTTGGGAGGTTGTATGCGGTGCTGATCATGAATTCCCCATCAAGATTGAGCTGAAGGATGTTGAAGTGTACATCAAAGGTGATGTTGGGTATGTGACTTGCTTGGAGGTGATCAAGACCAAGGGCAGCAGCTGGGGAAAGCAGGTTGCTACAAATGTGTTTGAGAGGGTCGATGATCAGTGGTACATTTGTATCCACCATGCCTCTCATGTCGACTTGTGAGGCAGATGGCTGTGGCAAGGGTACAGTCAATTTTTTGAAGCTTATTGCAGTATATTCTTTTGTTTTTTCCGGATGCTGGGTTGTGGGGTTGCTTTGCGTCCCCCATGTACATTATCATACCCATAGCCAAGGTTGTCAGACTTATCACCTTTTTGGTGTTTCTAGTCTCAATTGTAGCAGCCATTGCTTACCGTGCATCATTCATGAACCTTGTTTATGTAATAGCGAGCTTTTTTGGCATATATGCCCTTGATCAAATAGAAATTGCATATGTTCTATAGAAATCTTTTCTAGGGAATTCCATATACCCAACTGACAACAGGGCAATAGAATTGGGCATATGTACTCTGGTGGATGATAAGAATGTCGTGGGCAAATGCCGCGGGAAACAATCATGGTGTGCAGAAGTGCATCACTAGCACATAGCTCTACATAGATCAAGAGATATAGAATCCAATAGCAAAAGGGTATGTTTATTTTGTCATAAGACAATGTAGAAATCCACGTTCCATTGCCCAGACCACTTAAGCCGAGGCGTTCAAGTGTATACATGAAAATTATAATTGAGAAATTATAGGTGGATTTGCTGCCGCCAGACAATTTTAACTATATCAACTGCAAGGATGGCATTTCTTTATACACTTATCAGAAGACTGGACTTATTTACAAGAGTATATATCCTCATGTGATGACGAATTCTTTATACACTTATCAGAAGACTGGCATCAACCACGTACAAGATGGTGCCCACTACTTGAGATAAGCTTTTTGAGGAACAGGGTTTGGCAGAAGCCTCCATGTGATTGGTTATTAAGAAATTGCCTTCTTGATTACTGTAGATTCAGCAGCTACAGTCCTGCGGACTTCTTACTGTGTAGAATGGCTATACAAACAGCAAATGCCTGTAAGGGGGCAATAGATGCATGAAAATGTACTGTGTACAATCTTTCTCCAAAGGTAACCAAGCTGAAGACAGGTCCATTTTCCAGGCTGCAACCCTGATAATGATCAGAATCAGCTTAGTTTGTGTAGAACACTCTCTCTGTGTTACTGTTCTGGGTTCTGAAAATAGCAAAGAACTAGGAAGAAAACGCTGGTTTAACTAAAGAGTAAAGACAATACCTGGATGGCCAGTTCAACTTGATGTGCATTATCCGTGGTTTGGCAGGAGTGGAGTGAACCAGACCTACTGTCTTCAGGATCATTGGTCAAAATTCTCAAAGAGCATCCAACATCCCAACCTCCACAATCGCATAGTCCTTGAGACTTCCACCTGTCTACTAGCGGTGAAGGTTCTCCTGTATCGGGAAGGCCATGGACTTCACTGGGCAATATGGCCACTATATCTGGTGCACTCTTTTCCATGTCCTGCTCACTTTCTGCTGTCCCTGTGGTGTGGAATGCATATTTGTTTGCCTCCAGTTCTCCCTTTGATGAATACCTGTGGTTGCGTCTTTGAGGGAAATCACCAGTAAAGCTTTCCACTTTTTCATTCAGAACCTTAACAACAATGGCTGCTAGCTCACCATCCAGAACAGGCTGTGAGGTCCCATGAGCAGAGGGCCTTAGTTCAGGACCAATCAGGACAAATTGCCTATGAGAAAAATGGTTTTTGCAATCTCTAATGCACGAAACATTCATCTGACCCACAATGCTGGAGATAAGTTCACTTCTTTTATTCTTGCTCCCTTGGCTTATCCAACCACAGCTTTTCTTCTTGGTTTCACAAACAAGGTAAAATGTATAAATGCATTCGCAGTCTTCCTTACCAGGTGTGGCTCTTTTTCTTCTTGCTGCGAGAATATAACTTTCATTCAGTGAAAAAGTAAGTAGGGGCAAGCCATTCTTCCACACAAGTTGCAGAAGAGTTTGCTTCATCGATGCTTCATGTTTGCCATCGAAAACAGAAGCGTAGTTCCCCATGGACACTGGCTTGGAGGATATAAAACCTTTCAGAGAAGTGTTACAATGAGATTCGGTACTCGCTTTAGTTGAACTGTGCAGTGCACAAGTAGGAAGCGCTTCATCCTGCATAGGGAGCTTGCTCTCACATGGCAGCTGTCTGGGTGAAGCTGCAACTGATTTTGCAGTATGAGTTTGATTAGGTTCCTTAGGCTTCAGGAATGGATCCAGGAGCCTTCTTAGAGGGCTGTGCCGTGCTCTGCAGCAGTTAACTCTTTTTCCTTCACTATGACCATCGAAGGATGGTATCCACTTTGGTTGTCTTCGGTCTACAGCCTCCCTTGTTCTGGAACATCCAACCATACCACTCAGGCCTTTGTGGGAGAGATTGTTACACAATGATTCTGTTCCTCTTGCATTTACCCTCTTCACATGATTCCATAACCCATCTTCAGGTGTTTCTGGATCAAAAAATTGATGGGACTTGATAGCAGATTTATCGTGCTTTTCATGCCGACCATTTGATCTGACTACAGCTAAGTCACCAGATTTTGTTGGACAACTGGTCAGAAAACATGGACCTTCACACCCCTCCCCATGCCTGGGAGCACAGACATGCATATCTGACCACTCACCCCTACAAACATCAGAGGTGAGTGGACATGAGCGAGGGACACTGGGTGGGGATAACTGGAATTCTTCATAAAGCAAGGATCCTACAAAACTTTTACGACCTGCTTCTGTTCGAGTTGTGTAAGCTGATTCCACTGACCCAAAGCTAAAACGTTGACTATCTTGGGTACTTTCCCAAGAATAGTCCAAACTGCCATGATGGAGCTGAGAGGGTCTTGAACAATGTTCTTGCGGACAATTGATGCTAGTAGAAAGTGAAGGTTCATGACATCCAGGAGCTGATTTTCCACACTTTTCTCCACAGTCTGGTACAAATTCTGGAGTCTTCAACTTTTGATTAATAAAGGGTGAGGATGAACAACCTTTTGATCTTGATGGCAAAGTGCTGGCACATGGAAAGTGTCCTGTCTCATGAGAAACAGATCGGAAGTCCATAGTGTTTCTCTTGTTTTCTTCAACCTGAGCCAGTGAACTATCCACTGGTAGACATTGCTCTGCTGAGCCACATGTCTGGCTCCTAGCTGGGCTTCTACACCATGTGAATTGAGGACCATGATCTCCCATGCCATGCCTGGATGCTTCTTCTCCTGACACCAATGCACAATCCTGTCCAGAAAAAGAATTGCTACGAAAATTCAACAGATACTGATCTGTAGAGGCTACATGCTTACTGCCACCGCTACCACAAGATTTGCTGGACGAGCCAAAAGTTGAAAAGGCTGAGGAGGAATTACTGCTCGCCGGAGATGTTGTAACCCTCTTGTTGACAGGCACTCTTCTGTGCATATCTGTCCACTTCTCAAGGCGCTGCCAGCCAAGAACTCCAAAGTTCAGAGCTTTCTCTTGGAAGTTGTCACCCCTCTCCATGCGCTGTAGATAGCCTGGGATGTTTGACATGTGCTTCACAAGCTCCTCAGCTCCAACCGGCACCTTGTTTGGACGAGGTTTCTGCTTGTACTCTAAAGATTTGGGGGAGAACAAGGGCCTCCCATCAGTGTACTTAGAAACCACATCTACCTGGCAGAATTTTGAGGCTTTATCCCCCTCTCTTAGCTTTAGACCTCTACTTGCTCTTGCGGGAAAGGCCGCACCTTCTGTTTGATGCAGTGAATTGAGTTTGTCCTCCATGCCGTGACCAATCAATGATGACAGTTTCCCCACGTTTCACATATTTACATCACTTGGTATCTTCATGATGTGATCATAACAAGAAATTATGGAGACCCAATAAAGCTCATTTGCTTTGATCACATTTGCCGTTGAGCAATATGTGATTCTGATGCTCTGCAGGACAACAAAAGGGGAAAGTGGGTAAGAAACTGACAGAGTCAAATCATTTTTGCCTTCGGTTTAAGAGGGAAGCAATTTTGAGGCAAAGATACATCTAGTTGAGATGGGTCTATAGTTCACTTATGAAACTCTCTACTCTTAAACTGGGAACCAGTCCAGCTGGAAGCAAAGTTGAATTCTCTCAAAGCAAAAAAAAAAAAACCCATTCATCATACGGTAGAAATCACATGTCAAACACCAGAAGAAGTTGGTCACACTAGAACTATCATGCAAACAAGTAAACCAGTTCCACCGTGCCCCAAAGAAAAGAACACAACAAATTAAGCAGAAGAGGATTTTAAAGAAATGAGCATAAAACACACAAGAAGCCGATGGAAAGATGAAATTGCATTCTTCTTGCTGAGATGATCCCGGCCACAAGAGGACGAAATTAAGAGGAAAACTAAGAACGGAGAGAAGGAAAAGTCCACAAAAATGGAAGCACAGAAAAAGGCAACAGAGAGAGAGCATTCACAAGTCACAAGCAACACCCACTAGGACACGGCAGCAAGAGAGGACCCAGCCGGCGCGGGGCTCCCTAGCATCTTCTTCTCCTCCATCCAAAACTGGGTTTTCCCGCACACCAAGGAAGTACGAACCGTGGCCTCCCGGAAGAGGCTACCAGAGACGGACTCTGGTAGGCGAGGCACGGCGGCAAAGTTCTTCTCCGCGGCTCCAAGAAACAAACTTTGCCGGAAAACCACAAACGAACCCCCACAAAAGAGAGTACACGACCACAGAGAGAGAGCAGCAGCAGCAGCAGCAGCAGCACCGTCGAGCAGCGCCGTCGAGCAGAGCAAGAAAGAGAGAGGGGAGCATAAAGGCGACAAGCTGGTGGATGATAGCCGCCGAGCAGAGAAGGCCGGTGTGTGTGACAGGGACCGACCCGTGGGGCCCCGCGCTTCGTGATCCCGACAGCTTCCAACCCTGGCTGCGGTCGGCGCTCTCCCACGGTGACGTCACCCTCACCAACCCGCTTCCCCTCCTCGGGGCACGATAGCCACGCCGGAGAAGTGATGTTGTTGACCTGTTGTTGACTTCATACCTCCTTTTCAGAGTGGTCTGTATGTATATATACACCGACACATAAATTGAGTGTCTAATATTATAATATTATTGATGTGATAAATATCTACTCACAACAAATATGTTCAGTATTTCTCTTTTCAAAATAAGTTAAAATTGGCTGGCATAATCTTCTGACTGCGTGCATTAAAAAATTTATTTTACTTTCTGAAATGTAATAGTAAGAGATTAGAAAAAGTAGAGACCAAACACTTTTAATATAAAAATGATCAATCCATCTAATTAAGATGTGGCATGTGTATCATTAGAAAAGTTTAATGTTTGGTGTCCAAACAATCATATTATTCGGCCCTAAATATAATTCTAAAGAGCTCGCCCTATTATGACATTGTAGATCACTCAAGATTTGTCGTGTCGTTGCAATAATTGGTAAATCTTTAACACGGTTAATTCGATGTCTTATTTTTTTATTTTAATATTTTTATTATTGTATCGTTCAAATTGAATCGTGTCGATATAACACAGTTCGATCTGTAGTTTGCAAAGACGAATTTGACACAATCGAGTCGCCTAATATGATCTTGGGACCATCAAAAATTATATCTGTAGGCGTCTAATTAACAATTAACTTTTTTCATGTATCTTTGCAGGTCTTGGACCTTAATGAGTTCATTATAGCATGAGATACAAAGAACGGTACATCGACAAGTGGTCTAGTGATTAATCCATTATATCATAGATTCAAATCTTAAGAGAAATAGATTTATCAGAAATTTTTATGGATAAAATATTGTAATAGACTAGTTTTTCTATATAAAAAAAAGAGATAATATGTGTGAGAAGTTTTACTTTTCTAAGATTGCTATCTCAATTTAACTCTCACTTTCTTTTTTATAAGAATAAATTACGAGTCAGTGTTTACCAAAGGAACGGTATACACTCATCGATTTCATTCCATTATGTGAAGGAGACCACAAGATGTGAGCAGTCTACGAGTCGACTTGTTTTCTATTGTTAAATTAATTGACCCAAATTAGGGATGTCAATTGGTCAAATTCGAAATCTAAAATGAATATTTTTCGTTTTCGCTTTCTATAAAAAATTTCAAAGTCGAAAACGAAAAAAATATGTTTTTGCTTTGGCATCTATTTTCGTTTTAAGTCTGAAAAACAGAAACGAAAACAAAATTGTAACTTCAGATTCAAAAATATTTATATAATAAGAATAAATTTATAGATTTAGAAGTATATTGTTTGTTAAATTTGTGAATAATTTTAAATGTAAATTTAATAATCTACTAGTATAGATAATTAACAACAATAAATAAAAATATATCTCTTGTCATATCTTCTCCATCACATATATAATAATGACATTTACTAAATGAAGTATGACAAGATTAAATTACTATAGTAACATCATATAATTATATATAATGGTTGAGCAATAAATAATTGATATATTTAGTTATGAAAACTGTCAAAGAAAAATTTATCATATATGACAAAATGAGATAGTGACTACTAGTCACTAATTGGACAAGGATAGACGGCATTTGTATATAGATAGAAAGTGGGGATAGTGAGTTAAAATTAATTGTTAAAATATTATATAATATATATTAAAAATTTATAAATAAAAAAAGCGGAGAAATGGATACGAAATTGAGTGTTTTCGTTTCTACATCTTATAAGAATTCGGATATACATTTCGTTTCTACTAAATTAACGGAAAGTTCTTTTCAAAATTCTTCATCTTATAAAAAATACGAAAACGGGTGGACTAATCAAAAAATAAAGATTCATTGGCAGCCCTAACCAAGACCCACTTGCCTCACCTTTGTGTGGTGTCTAATTTGGAGTAACATGAGATAAAAGTTCGATTCGGATTAAGGAACCTCGGGTCATGTTAGAATATATTGTGGTAAGTTTACATCTCACTAAGAGGAACTATTAACCTGACATGTCAAAAGGTTACTAATTGCTGTCACCGGTGGTTTCATGCGCCATCCACCCACTCTTTTGAAGTCCACCCATAAAAGAGCGAAGATTCGGGAGTCCTATTTGAACTGGCAATCCTTTTCTCTTGGATATCTCAGTTCGAAATATGACCAAGAAAAAGTGTTACCTCTAAGAAAAAGATTCTCTTTAATAGAAGAAACCTAAGAGAGAGAGAGAGAGAGACCACAGGGCACAGGAAAGGAATTGGGCGGCAGTTTATAGCCTACAAAGAGGATTCACATTTATTCAAATGAAACAATGGGAAAGGGAAGAGAGGGAAGCAAGGGAAACCTAATTATGAATTTATAGGCTCACGATGCTATAAATATCTTTGTCCAAAGAAAACTATGAGAAGAGCAATATTTAATGTTCGGCTGAATTTTTAATAATAATTTAGACTCATAAATACAGAAGTTAGACTCAACCCTTAAGATTTAAAATTAATAAAAAAACTTTTATGATAACAAATTTGAACTCATAAATACTATCTTTAGACTCAAAATTATTTCTCCTAAAATTTTAAAAAAATATTAATTAATTTTTTTATAGTTACTTTAAACTCTAAAATAATAATTTTTAGATCCACCGTTACCAGTCATCACCCGCTGCCGTCCTCCAACGGTTGCTAATCCCGTTATCTAGGCACCGTTTGGGATCATTTTTAGGGATTTTTGAAATTTCAAATCTCTTAAAAAGCTCTTTTACACCAACTTTTAAAGCCCAAAATCTAACACATCGTTATTACATTTTTTCTCTCTATCTCTTTCCTCTCTTTTAAAATCTACTTTTACACAATCTAAAATCTATTTTACTTGTTTGATGATTAGATAGAGAAAAAATAAATTTTCAATAATTAAATGATTGAAATCTACACTTCAAAAGTGTTGCCAAATAATATCTAAAGTAGTTGCACAAAGCAGTAAGACCTTCTCATTAAGAATACTGTACATAAACCTTAGAAATATGACGGCTCCCTGCCTCAGACGACCGCCATACCTCACAGTCACAGGTGTTGCATTGACTCAAAAAAGGGACTACAGGTGTTGCCCTCAGAGCCAGGGGCCATGGCTGTTTGCCAGCACCAACTCTGCTGCCTAGTCTGCGACTCTCCGGCGATGGCTGATGGACTTCAACAAGAAATCCATGATGCGCTCATGGAAACAGACAGGCCGAGAACAGTCAACCATGCAGCAGGGAACTGCTGCCGGACGAGAGCTCCATCACATGAAGAACCAAGTTGACGAGGTCCGGGATCCTCCGGTGTTTGTGGGTGTCGACCTCGTCAAGTCGAACACGTTTGATATGTGAATAGATCGGAGATAAAATTTTGAAGATATCTTCACTGATATCTTCACTTTATTTCCGATCTATCTAAATACTAAATATGTCTTAACGATATATTTGACATTAGAATAGACCGGAGATAGAGTGAAGATATCAAGAGGATCTCAGTTGGGTCGATCAGTTAGAACTCTTGTTTAAACATAGGAGGTCCCGAGTTCGATTCCTGAAAGAGGGCTTACCTGATTTACATGTAATCTTCGAGGTGTGTAGATCCGGAGTTTTTCGGGTCAAGTGGGGTAAGAACAATACAGGTACACGGAAAGTAAGAGCTGCCAAGTCCTGACTTTAGAGTTCACGAACACCAATTCCTGAGCCCACAAAACCACACAGGGCGGAGTTTCCTTGTTACCAATTAATATATATATATATATATATCATCAAACATACCCTAATTTAATTGTTTTGATGTGGGAGCCAATGCTTGTCTTATGGTCGGGCAGGAATGACTTGTAAACAAAAGAGTTAACTCGAGAAAGAGTTTTGGGAGAAAATCTTCCTACACCCGAGTCAATCTAAACTCGATTCGAAAGAGTTAACACGGAAAGAGAGGATGATATCATGACAAGTGTAACCCTCAATCCTGCTTTACTTGTGCCTACGACTATTAGTCTCCCTTAGAAGACTGCTATAGCTAACCGATATAGCACTAAATCCTTTTATTTTCCTCCTCTTCCCCTTTTGTTGCAGTGGCAGTCTTCCAAATCCGCTCTTGAGTCCGGACTTTGAGCCAGACCTATCACAAGCCATATGTCCTCTACAGGTGCAAAGGCACCCAGCATGGGATTTAACGTTCTGATGGTTCTTTACCTCCATCTGAAGAAGACATGAGGAGAAAAGATCAGCCAGTCTGACAGAGGAGTTTGGCTTCATGCATAGGGAGACCGCCAGTGAGGAGCCACTGAGAAGACACATACAAGAAGGAACTGCTGAGACCACGGACGCCAATAATGCCACTTTGCAAGCAAGGACGAAGAGGAGAGGAAAAGGGGAAAGGTCTCCCCCACCACAACGAATGTCTTGTGTCTCCCGGTAGACGAAACGATGGGAACATACATACACATACACACTCCTCTAGTTTTTGCGAACTGTTGAAGGGGGGCCCCTCGGAATCTGACGTTTCCTGCTGGAGGACTGCAGAGGTGAAGACATGATGGCAGAGAAAGCCATCGAGTCCATGTCTTTTAAGCGGTGTACCAGATTGACCGTTTGTAGGAGTAGCATCCGAGGGGCACTACAAGAGGCCAGCCTTGAGAGAGCTAGCTTCTTGGGACATGATCTTGCTGAATTAGACCTTGGTATGCTTTTGAATGACAAGTAATTAGATTATATATGTTACTACGGGAGGATCAGATGGACCAACTTATACAATTTAATCATGTGAAATATAAAGGCCAATGGGTACTAGAAAGAAACAAGAAACTCATTCTGGAAACAGAAGAATCAGAGAACTATCAAATAGAGTGGTGCTCGACAGCCCGGCAAGGGTTGTAATCAACTTAAGGTTTGAGATGAACAAAACAGCAGAGATGGGTTGGTGAAAAGGGAGGACCTTTGCCTTCTGTTGGTGTGAGCTCGGTACAGACAGGGAGTCGCTGGACTGCCAAGCCGCCTGTAGCCATTTCACCTGCTCCATTCTTACATGTAGGGGGGTTGACCTGCATGCCTCACGTTGTAGTGAAAAAAAAAATAAAATGGGCATCATCATTTGATCGAGATTTTACATCAGATAAACTTTGGGAGTCATCAAAGAAAGGAATATATAGCATCATTAGGCAACTATACCTGGTGATCTGTATTCTTTTAACACTAGCATCATTAGGTAGAGAAGTCTTTACGACTAGCATCAGTATGTGAGTTATAACTAGCATCAATATGTGTTGTCTTGGGGATTTGGAGGATGGAAGGGGAGGATGAGAGAGTGAGGGAAGAAAGTGGATCTTTACCACAGACCTGATAGAGAGAGAGACAGACAAACAGAGAGTTACAAAAGATGGATCACATCTTCGAAGAAAAACATGGGAAATTATACTAATGCCTTATTTCCAATGAGCTGTTCATGCATACCAACCCACCTCAAACATTAAACTTTCATACCCACATGAGAATGCAATGTACAGTTCATTCAGTGTGTTGTAAATCTTCTACTTTGCGCTGCTTCTAGTAAGAATGTCATAGGAGATGTCAAGGTTCCATATCTGGCTTCTCTTGTGTATACATACATCACGTTTCAAAGTATTTGCACAAAATGTCTTTTTGCTTTTGCATTTGCTTGTGTACCCCACTTAGATAGATATATCGCCATGAGAAACTCTGCCATGACTTCCCATCACGATGTCTTGTGCTCCTGTTAGCAGTACACCCTATACATTGAACAACTAACAATGACGAAAAAAGAGCATGCATTTGATCTCCCAGCATACTAGATTCCATTCAAGCAAAAAATAGATGATCATTATTCAGGTCTCTGTGGTGAGTCTTTAAGGACGCAACTGGTGATGAGCTCCCAGACTTTCTCAACTACACCACTCGAGACCACGGAAAATGCTTCTTTTGCTGCCCTCCGCCGAACTTCCAGGGTCCTAGCATCACCAAGCAACAGGTCAAGTGCTTCTAAGAGCTCGTGTTTCCCAGAGACCTGCAGCATTTGTGACACCATTAAATGTTATATTCTCAGAAAAGAAATCCCGGAATTAACAAGGAAAATGCCTTTGAACACATTATATCTAGGTGTTAATATTCATTATGACAGTCATATTATATATGATATATGCATGTCGACCAATTTACTCTCTGTAGAAATAATAGACCTAACGTTTCTCACCTGCCAGACTGACAAATGTTCTAATCCCAACATTTCTCTTATCATATGAGAAAAGTGTCCAACATGGGGCCCTGAAGTTCATGAATAGCTAATTAGTAGCATATGCCCAGCAAACAAATGGATGGATATTTTCAACAAACAATGCTGCAGTATATTTACCAGTCAGAACAGCACAACCTGCGGCAGCAGCTTCAGAAATATTATGACCTGCTAATTCTGGTAGAAATGAACCTCCTACAACAGCTATTGGAGTAATCCTGTAGAAGGCTCTCAGCTCCCCTGTAAAATCTCAAGGCATAGGAAAGCAGGTCATTGATAGATTACCGGGAGATAGCATTTGGACGCAATGAATCAAAGGGAAGATGATATTGGCAAATCGTAATAAACTCTCATTCAAGTTGATAAATCCCAACCTCTGGAAGAATCTTATTGATGTGACTACATACAAAATAGAACCGACACCAAATAGGGAGTTGATATACATAAAGTTGACTAGGAACTGATCCCTGCTGCTCCAATTGATTTGAAACTGCTGTGGCAATTTGGAGGGGTAAGTTTGGATGGTTTCGGTTGGGGTTCCTATGTTTAACCTAATCAGGATGGTTATGTTGTGTTGCAAGAAAAGAACATGCATAATACAAACCCAGTGTGTCCACGACATATATGGCTGTACTAGGTAATATTCTTTCATCATTGGATCTCAATGCAATGTGCATCCCTCGTTGCCGCAGTGCCTGTCAAAACAGAACTTAAGTTGACATAGACATGATTTTACATGAAATAAATAAACAAGTTATCTTTTACACAAATAAGAAGGTGAGATTCCAGACAATAAGAGTGGATCGACATGCCAAAGCATACATATCATTGATTGCTAATATTTTTGCCCAAAAAATATGAATCCCAAGAGGTCATCAAATGATTAAGTTCCAGCGAAGCTGCCTTCATGCACACAAAATTCATATGCAAATTATATAAAGAATCATTGGTGAAGAAAGGCTGAAAGAGATTGCGTTTAACATATCAAGTTAAATAATGCACTGCTTCTATACACATTTCTTCAATGAACAGTGGCCCACTTCTGAGGTAAAACCACGCAGACAGCTAAACACTCAAGGCACATGGAATAACTAAACAAGCTTTCTCCAGAAACATTTTCGAGATCACAGAGATGGAACTTCCCTGGTTTGTGTAAAATTATTATAGTCACCTGCAAGTTTTCAGATGCTAGATTTTGCAAGCCCCATGGTTGCAGAGACTTTTGTCAGATATCAACCATGAAATAGTATGCATGAATAAGATAACAGGAAGAATAAATTGGAGTAGAACTCAGACAACATACTGAGTACAGCATTACTATGACATCATGACAATAAAAGTGTAGCACTAGTCACTGGGCATGACATCATGACAATAAAAGTGTAGCACTAGTCACTGGGCACATACCAGAGCAATCTGCTGTCCACGTAGTGGACGTCGGGGAACAATAATAGTGACAAGGTTGGGGTACTTCTTTGTTAACTCTTTATGAACCTCTAGAAAAACTGCATTCAAATAGAAAGACATCTGATGCGGAACCAATAGAGAGGAGGAGGCGAACGCAGGGAGGGAGAAGGAGAAGAAGGAACCGTGGGCTTCCACCCAGGAGCGTGGGAGAAGAAACAACAGGAAACAGGGAGGGGTGTGGCGTGGAGGAGGAAGGAGGGAGGGGGTTGGGCTTCCACCCTGGGGAATCCACCCCACTGAAAGGAACAGGGAGGGGTGTGGCGTGGAGGAGGAAGGAGGGAGGGGGTTGGGCTTCCACCCTGGGGAATCCACTCCGCTGAAAGGAGAAGACCAAGGCGGCACCCCAAAACAGTCTTCAATTCTTCATTAATTCCCTAAAACAGATGATTACACCTTATTTATAGTGAGGGAACCCTAAAGGTCCTCACTAATACATCCAAAGACCAAAATAACCTCAAACCCTAAAAATAGGTCCAAAATCGGACCCAAAAAAACACCGAAAATAAAAGAACTCTAATGGGCCTCATATGGGCCTTATTACATCAACAAAAATGCTCAAACTCATAAAAGACACATGCTAGGGGCCCGACGGCAAGTCGCCAAGCCAAATGGACGTCGTCGTCACTGCTCGTCATCTCCGCCTGCGGTAAACTTGGACCCTGTCGGTCTGGTCCAGTGCTCGGGTGTCCCCACCAATACCCCCTGCCTGAGAAGAACTGGACCCCGTCGAGTAAGGGTCCTGACGGCTCTAATGACGCTCCAAAAGGTCAGGATCAATCTGCTGTAGCTCCGTGCGGGTGATCCACGCATCATCAGTGGAAGGTCGACCCTTCCAGCGAACCAGGTAGCGCTGACAGTCTCCGCTCTGGGTGGTGACTACCTGCTCATCAAGTATTTGATCAATCTGCTCACATCGTGTAGGAGTCATGGCTGGAGGTGGACACTCACAAGGGGTGGTGAAGGCTCGAATGGATTACTGGGAATTACTGCGGGATCTCTATAAGCTACCAGATCTGAAACATTGAATGTGGAACTCGTACCATAATCTGGTGGTAGATCAATGACATATGCGTTGGATCCAATACGTTTTAGAACTTTGAAGGGTCCCGCCCCCCGAGATTGTAGCTTCTTAACGGTTCCTGAGAGAAACCGTTCAGGTCTGACCCTGATCATAACGTAATCAACCTCATGGAAATCATGGAATCGACGATGTAGATTTGCTGCTGCCCGATAATTTTCATTGCTGACCTCAATGTGGTGACGAATACTTTCATGCAGACCCCTAATGTGTTCGGCTAATGACTGTGCAGACTCAGAGACTCGAGATTGATGAGACATGGGGACAAGATATACAGGACTCAAAAGGACTCATGCCAGTAGACCTGTTGACCGAGTTGTTGTAGGCAAATTCAGCTTGAGGTAAGACTAGATCCCAATTTCGAGCATTCTCACCAACCAGACAGCGTAACAAATCCCCTAGACTTTTGTTAACCACTTCAGTTTGGCCATCTGTTTGGGGGTGGTAGGCGGTAGAGAACTTGAGCTTTGTACCCAAAAGGTGCCACAGGGTCTTCCAAAAATAGCTAACAAACCGTACATCCCTGTCCGACACGATAGATTTGGGAAGCCCGCGGAGACGCACGACCTCAGAGACGAAAAGACGAGCCACCCTAGAAGCATCTGAGGTCTTGGCACAAGGAATGAAATGGGCCATTTTGGAGAACCTGTCTACCACCACCATGATGGAGTCATGTCGGCGAACCGTGCGTGGCAATCCCAAGACAAAATCCATACTCACGTCCTGCCACGGACGATCGGGCACCGGGAGAGGAGTATACAAACCGGTATTCTGCTTCCGTTGCTTGGCCAAAGCACATGTGCGACATTAGGCCACAATTCGGGCCACATCACGTTACTGGTACTCCACTAACTCAATGGTCTTATTGCGACCGAAGTGCCCAGCCAAACCTCCCGCATACACTTCCCATACAAGAAAATCACACACAGAGGTACGTGGGATGCAAAGCTTATGCTCCCGAAAAAGATACCTGTCCTGAAGAACGAAGTCATTATATATCTGGGAGGGGCCAGATTGGAGGACCGAGAGGATAGGACCAAAATCTGGGCAGCTAGGGTAGTCATCTCGCAACTTCTCAAATCCCGTGACTTCCGAAGAGATGACTACCAGCAAGGAGGCGCGACGACTCAGCACGTCAGCCACTCGATTCTCCACTCCAGCCTTATGTTTGAGGACAAATGTATAGGCTTGGAGATACTCCACCCAACGACTATGCCGCGGGTTAAGTTTCTTTTGGGCGTGGAGAAATCGAAGAGCTTCGTGGTCCGAAAACAGCACGAACTCGTGAGGAAGAAGGTAGTGTCTCCAGTACCTCAGGGCCTGAACTACCGCATAGAATTCTTTGTCATAGGTGGAATACTTTAATTTGGCGTCGCTTAACTTCTCACTGAAGAAAGCAACGGGGTGACTTTCCTGACTCAGTACTCCACCTATGTCAACACCAGAGGCATCACAAGCTACCTCAAACACCTTAGGAAGTCCGGCAATCTAAGCACAAGTGCTTGGGTCATAAGCTCCTTAAGATCGTGAAAGGCTGAAGCAGCTGCCTTAGTCCAGACAAAGGTTCCCTTTCGCATGCAGTCAGTAATGGGAGCCGTTACCATGCTGAACCCTCTAATGAATCGACAGTAGAAAGTGGCCAGACTGTGGAAACTACGAACTTCATGAAGGTTTTGTGGTTCCGGCCACTCTACAATCGCTTTGACCTTATCCAGGTCAGTAGAAACACCCATAGCAGAGACAATAAACCCCAAGAAAGTAACTTGAGAGGTCACGAAAGCGCACTTTTTGAGGTTACCATAAAGGCTTTCACGGCGCAAGGTGGCGCAGACTTGCCTCAAATGTTCCAAATGGTCTACCCTCGTACGACTATAAATAAGAATGTCATCAAAATACACTACGAGGAACACCCCGATAAATGGACGCAACACCTGATTCATGAGTCGCATAAAAGTGCTCGGGGCGTTTGAAAGACCAAATGGCATGACCAACCACTCGTAGAGTCCGTCCTTCGTTTTGAAGGCGGTCTTCCATTCGTCACCAGGTCGAATCCTCACCTGGTGGTAACCACTCCTCAGATCGATCTTGGAAAACAGTGTGACTCCCGCCATCATATCCAACATGTCATCCAAGCGGAGAATGGGAAACCGATATCTCACCGTAATGCGATTGATCGCACGGCTATCAACGCACATTCTCCAAGTCCCATCTTTTTTTAGAGCCAATAGTGCGGGAACGGCACAAGGACTCATACTCTCTCTCACACGACCCTGTCATAGGTACTCTTCAACTTGCCTTTGCAGTTCGGCATGTTCAGTGGGATTCATGCGATAATGGGGAAGGTTGGGCAAGGAAGAGCCCGGGATCAGATCGATGGCGTGCTGGATGTCACGCATCGGAGGTAAACCTTCAGGAAGATCGCTAGGGAAGACGTCCGAAAATTCACGGAGATAGGCGACGTCCTCAAGCCGCTCACTCGGTGTTCGACACCTTCATCTTCAACTTCCCTAACCATCAGAGCATATATGACATCATAATCAAAGAGCTCACGCTCGAACTCTCGGGCGGTGATCAGCTGTAACGTCATAGATGTCGAAGCGCTCGTCTTAGGGGTACGAGCAGAAGGGGGCTTCCCGACAAGGGGCACCGTAGCACTAGCAATAGCGCTCGGCTGAGAAGAACTCGGGTCGCCAGGGACAACCACCTGAGGGGCTGCTGCAACAGAAGGGAGGTGGGAGCAGGGGAATCCAGAGAGGGAACAGTACGAGGTCGAGAGGGATGGATGGTGATGCAGTGACCGCCATGCTTGAAGACACAAGTGTTGGACCGCCCATAAAGAGCCACATCTGTATCATAGATCTATGGCCGGCCAAGGATAACGCTCCCGACTTCCATAGGCAGGACATCACATCAGATCTGAACCTCATACGATTGAAGATGAATGGGCACGAGACATCTCAGACGTACAAGAACGGAAGTGGTGTCCACCCAAGAGACTTAATAGGGGCGAGGGTGATCCTCCGTCGCCAGACCCAAATGGGCAACCGTGCTGGTGGAAATAGCATTAATACAACTTCTACTATCAATGATGGCACGACAGACCCTCCCACCCAAGCGGCAGTAGGTCTGTAAAATGGTTGTACGGCGCCAATCTTCAGTTTCTTTGGCATGGGCAAGGATACATCGGACCACTCCTAGCCTATTTTCTTCGGGCGAAACCACCAAGGCGTCGGCGAACCCGCCGACGCCCACAAACTCGCCCTCATACTCATCGGCTAGGTCATCACCCTCATGATCAACATCCACAAGGGACTGCTCCTGCTCGGAAGACTCGTCATTACCAATAGCTAGGGCCCTCTGGGGGCAATCAATCGCATGGTGCCCTAGCCCCTGACAACGATAGCAACGATCGCGAGACTTATCACTCGAGCGCATGGTCTCCCTCATTGGCGCCTTCCCTCTATCCTCGCGCCTGGGAGGAGGTAAGGCGGGAGGGACCTCCCCCGGGCGTTGTCCTTCCAGAACCCGGCTAGATGGGACCTGCGGGGTGGGGCCCGGGGCGGTTCTCGGATCCAGAGGACGCTGATAGGTACGCCTAAGACGAGAGGACTCCCACTCTTGCTCAAATTGCTCCATTTCACGCACAACCTGGTAGGCTTGATCAAGAGTGGTCACATACTAATGGAAGAGCTCTTGTTGGTAAGCTCGACGCAAGCCTCTCCGGAATCGAGAAAGGGTCAAGGCACACTCCTCACAGGCTCCACACCTCAATAACAGATCATCGAATTCATCAATATATTCCGATACTTTCTTAGAGCCTTGTGAGATGCTCTGCCATCTATCAATCAATCGGTGATGGTACGTCGCAGGGACGTACTTCTCACGAAGTCTGGCCTTTATCTCATCCCATGTGTCAATCGGCTCCTCAAACCTCTGAGCAAGGCGCTCCTCAAGATTGGTCTAGTAGGTTAACGCACGACCTCTTAACATGGTCTTGGCGAAGAAAGCTCGCCGAGGGTCTGACATTCCCAACCAATCAAAATAGCGATTCATCCTAACCTCCCAGTCCAAGTAATCTTGAGGTTCCAAAGAACCGTCAAAGTTGGGAGCCTCGATGCTAGCATTCCGGATATCATGGTCCCGATCCCGTTATGTCCATCGCTCATCCTCATCAAACTCCCAGTCAGGCCTTCTACCATACCTCCCATATCTACGAGCAACAGGGACCCTGGGGTTTTCATCAATCTCCTCCTCAAAATTACCCTGGTCCTAGTCATTATACCGACCATGCCAGTCATCAGCTAGGGCTGCCCAAGGCGGAGGGTGCCGAGGGGCAGCAGGGGAAAGGGGGCGCAGAGGCTAGGGTCTCTCAACGGCTTGATCTCTCCTCGGCTCACGAATAACCCCTTTCAAGGCCACAATGAGACCCACCATCCCTTGCACAGTACGGTCCGACCCAGTGACTCTCTCATCAAGACCGACAAGATCCTCTCTCATCCCACGGATGTCCTCTCTAAGTTGTAACACCAGATCGGTCAAGTTCAGGTCTCCAGGAGGGTTGGCATGAGCGCCATGAGGGGGAAGGCGGTTTCCCGACATAGCTTGTTGAGGTCCAAACATCGGCACTGAAGTGTGATAATCAGCACCGCTACGAGTGGGCATGAGACGCCACTAACATGCAACAACTAATGATGACGCCACATTTTTTTTTTGAATATTAGAAATTGTAAAACAAGCGACTCGTAACCCTATAACCTACGACGACGACTACGACACAACGACATACCACGAGTGAGATCAGCAGTGCAAACTAATCAAGTTGCAGCAAATTTGTGTCGTGCACGTGTCCAGGAAGGTGAGTGCGTTTTAAACAGATGCTACAGAATTTGGAGTTTGGTCAACTTTGCAGTTCGTAATGTTTTCCAAGCAATCAAAGATTTTCCACAATTATTAATGATGTTCCACAATTAATGTAACAAAGTGATGCTCAAGGGATGGTCATAACTAACTCACAAAATCCGCAGTAATAGATTCAAACTGGCTAGATGTTCCTAACGCACATTCACGGCGGCAAATTTAACCAAATACATGACGAGCAAGAGATGAGAGCGAGCCGTAAGCGCTAACCGACCCGCTGAAGAGCGAGATACCACAGACAAACGTGTACACACGCACGACGCGATCACGAAGCTGAAGTCGAACTCCCGCTGCTGTGGGGCCGTGGTCCGCTGTCCTGGTCCGGCTCAATCCTCAACGCGGCAAGCAAACGCTGTACGGACTCCACGTCTTGTCCCGTCGAAGGAGAGACAACCGGTCTGTTGGGGTGTTGGTGTGGAGGCGTACGCGGACGGCGTGGTTGAAAAATCTCGTGTGGCAGAGCTGGGAAGTAGACGAGCACTGGAGGATCCTGGTGGATGTTCGGCACTCCGTGCTGGTTCATCGACACTGGCTGGCCGTGGCCCCCAGACGCGCCGGGCGCCGCAAGACAGTCCGCTCAAACGATGCGAGAGAAGGTCACAGTAGCGCGGCGGGGTTGCTCGTGTCCCAACGGGTGGTATGGACAAATTTGTGTGGGGTCGCAGGCGCTGAGCACTGGACCGGACCGACAGGGTCCAAGTTTACCGCAGGCGGAAACGACGAGCAGCGACGACAGCGTCCATTTGGCTTGGCGACTTGCCGTCGGGCCCCTAGAAAGTGTCTTTTATGAGTTTGAGCATTTTTGTTGATGTAATAAAGCCCATATGAGGCCCATTAGAGTTCTTTTATTTTCGGTGTATTTTTTGGTCCGATTTTGGACCTATTTTTTAGGGCTTGAGGTTATTTTGGTCTTTGGATGTATTAGTGAGGACCATTAGGGTTACCTCACTATAAATAAGGTATGTAATCATCTGTTTAAGGGAATTAATGAAGAATTGAAGACTGTTTTGGGGCGCCGCCTTGGTCTTCTCCTTTCAGCTGGGTGATTCCCCAGGGTGGGAAGCCCAACCCCCTCCCTCCTTCCTCCTCCACGCCACACCCCTCCCTATTTCCTGTTGTTTCTTCTCCCACGCTCCTAGGTAGAAGCCCACGGCTCCTTCTTCTCCTTATCCCTCCCTGCGTTCGCCTCCTCCTCTCTATTGGTTCCGCATCAGTTTGGTATCAGAGCCAGGTCGGCTTCGTTTTAGGAGCCAGTCCGGTCTTCCTCCTCATCTGCGCGAAGCCTGTCTCTCTCCCCTGCGTGAAACACTGCACCGGCCTCCGCAGCATTTCCCTTGTGCTCGGGAGGGCCTTGTCCGCAGCCTCCGCGCCCCGTCCGCCGTAGGCCGATCTTCCACGCTCCCTCGAACCGCATCGGTGGTCGCCGCGCCCCGGCGCCTGCGGACCCCGCACCCCCGCGTCCGCCCTACACCCCGCCTCGCCAGCCACGTCCGCCCTGCCATCGCGCCAACGCCGGCGCCATCGCCAGCGCTCGCCCCCCCCCCCCCCCCTCGCTCTGCTGGTCGCGTGGCCCCTCTCCCGCCACGCTGCCAGTCGCCGCGGAGACCCCAAGGACACCTCCGCGCGCCTTGCTGACGTCGTCCGCGACCACCGCACCCCTACGCAAGGACCCGCGTCTTCGCCTGCGACCCCCCCCCCCCCCAGCGCCAGCGCTGGACCGGCTATGTCCTCCCCACGTGAAGCGCAGCCCACTTCCTCCCCGGCGTGAAGGGCAGCCGGCCTTCACGCACCCCAGCGCTTGCGACCCCACACAGATTCGTCCATACCACCTGCTGGGACACGAGCAACCCCGCCACGCTACTGTGACCTTCTCCCGCGTCGCTTGAGCAGATTGTCTTGCGGCGCCCGACGCATCTGGGGGCCACGGCCAGCTAGTGTCGATGAACCAGCACGGAGCGCCGAACATCCACCAGGATCCTCCAGTGCTCGTCCACTTCCCAGCTCTGCCACACGAGATTTTTCAACCACGTCGTCCGCGTACGCCTCCACGCCAACACCCCAACAGACCGGTTGTCTATCCTTCGACGGGACAAGACGTGGAATCCGTACAATGTTTGCTTGCTGCGTTGAGGATTGAGCCGGACCAGGACAACGGACCACAGCCCCACAGCAGCGGGCGTTTGACTTCAGCTTCGTGATCGCGACGCGCGTGTGTACACGTTTGTCGGTGGTATCTCGCTCTTCAGCGGGTCGGTTAGCGCTTACGGCTCGCTCTCATCTCTTGCTCGTCATGTATTTGGTTAAATTTGCCGCTGTGAATGTGCGTTAGGAACATCTAGCCAGTTTGAATCTATTACTGCAGATTTTGTGAGTTAGTTATAACCATCCCTTCAGCATCACTTTGTTACATTAATTGTGGAACATCATTAATAATTGTGGAAAATCTTTGATTGCTTGGAAAACGTTACGAAATGCAAAGTTGACCAAACTCCAAATTCTGTAGCATCTGTTTAAAACGCACTCACCTTCCTGGACACGTGCACGACACAAATTTGCTGCAACTTGATTAGTTCGCACTGCTGATCTCACTCGTGGTATGTCGTCGTGTCGTAGTTGTCGTCGTGGGTTATAGGGTTACGAGTCGCTTGTTTTACAATTTCTAATATTCAAAAAAAAAATGTGGTGTCATCATTAGTTGTTGCATGTTAGTGGCATCTTATGCCCACTCGTAGCGGTGCTGATTATCACACTTCAGTGCCGATGTCTGGACCTCAACAAGCTATGTCAGAAAACCGCCTTCCCCCTCATGGCGCTCATGCCAACCCTCCTGGAGACGTGAACTTGACCGATCTAGTGTTACAACTTAGAGAGGACATCCGTGGGATGAGAGAGGATCTTGCCGGTCTTGATGAGAGAGTCACTGGGTCGGACCGTACTGTGCAAGGGATGGTGGGTCTCATTGTGGCCTTGGAAGGGGTTATTCGTGAGCCGAGGAGAGATCAAGCCGTTAAGAGACCCCAGCCTCTGCGCCCCCTTTCCCCTGCTGCCCCTCGGCACCCTCCGCCTAGGGCAGCCCTAACTGATGACTGGCGTGGTCGGTACAATGACTAGAACCAAGGTAATTTTGAGGAGGAGATTGATGAAAACCCCAGGGTCCCTGTTGCTCGTAGATATGGGATGTATGGTAGAAGGCCTGACCGGGAGTTTGATGAGGATGAGCGATGGGCATATCGGGATCGGGACCATGATATCCGGAATGCCCACATCGAGGCTCTCAGCTTTGACGGTTCTTTGGAACCTCAAGATTACCTGGACTGGGAGGCTAGGATGAATCGCTATTTTGATTGGTTGGGAATGTCAGACCCTCGGCGAGCTTTCTTCGCCAAGACCGTGTTAAGGGGTCGTGCGTTAACCTACTGGACCAATCTTGAGGAGCGCCTTGCTCAGATGTTTGAGGAGCCATTGACACATGGGATGAGATGAAGGCCAGACTTCGTGAAAAGTATGTCCCTGCGACGTACCGTCACCGATTGATTGATAGATGCCAGAGCATCTCACAAGGCTCTAGGAAAGTGTCGGAATATATTGATGAATTCGATGATCTGTTATTGAGGTGTGGAACCCGTGAGGAGAGTGCCTTGACCCTTTCTCGATTCCGGAGAGACTTGCGTCGAGCTTACCAGCAAGAGCTCTTCCGTCAGCATGTGACCACTCTTGATCAAGCCTACCAGGTTGTGCGTGAAATGGAGCAATTTGAGCAAGAGTGGGAGTCCTCTCGTGTTAGGTCTACCTATCAGCATCCTTTGGTTCCGAGAACTGCCCCGGGCCCAACCCCGCGGGTCCCATCTAGCCGGGTTCTGGAAGGACAACGCCCGGGGGAGGTCCCTCCCGCCTTACCTCCTCCCAGGCGCGAGGATAGAGGGAAGGCGCCAATGAGCGAGACCACGCGCCCGGGTGATAAGTCCCGCGATCGTTGCTATCGTTGTCAGGGGCTAGGGCACCATGCGATTGATTGCCCCCAGAGGGCCCTAGCTATTGGTAATGGCGAGTCTTCCGAGCAGGAGCAGTCCCTTGTGGATGTTGATCATGAGGGTGATGACCTAGCCGATGAGTATGAGGGCGAGTTTATGGGCGTCGGCGAACCCGCCGACTTGGTGGTTGCGCCCGAAGAAAATAGGCTAGGAGTGGTCCGATGTATCCTTGCCCATCCCAAAGAAACTGAAGATTGGCGCCGTACAGCCATCTTACAGACCTACTGCCGCTTGGGTGGGAGGGTCTGTCGTGTCATCATTGATAGTGGGAGTTGCATTAATGCTATTTCCACCAGCACGGTTGCCCATTTGGGTCTGGCGACGGAGGATCACCCTCGCCCCTATCAAGTCTCTTGGGTGGACACCACTTCCATTCCTGTACGTCTGAGATGCCTCGTGCCCATTCATCTTCAATCGTATGAGGCTCAGATCTGGTGTGATGTCCTGCCTATGGAAGTCGGGAGCGTTATCCTTGGACAGCCATGGATCTATGATACGGATGTGGCTCTTTATGGGCGGTCCAACACTTGTGTCTTCAAGCATGGCGGCCACCGCATCACTATCCATCCCTCTCGACCTCGTACTGTTCCCTCTCTGGATTCCCCTGCTCCCATCTCCCCTTCTGTTGCAGCCGCCCCTCAGGTGGTTGCCCGTGGCGACCCGAGTTCTTCTCAGCCGAGCGCTATTGCTAGTGCTACGGTGCCCCTTGTCGGGAAGCCCCCTTCTGCTCGTACCCCTAAGACGAGCGCTTCTACATCTATGACGTTACAGCTGATCACCGCCCGAGAGTTCGAGCGTGAGCTCTTTGATTATGATGTCATATATGCTCTAATGGTTAGGGAAGTTGAAGATGAAGGTGTCGACGAGACACCGAGTGAGCAGCCTGAGGACGTCGCCTATCTCCGTGAATTTTCGAACGTCTTCCCTAGCGATCTTCTTGAAGATTTACCTCCGATGCGTGACATCCAGCACGCCATCGATCTGATCCCGGGCTCTTCCTTGCCCAACCTTCCCCATAATCGCATGAATCCCACTGAACATGCCGAACTGCAAAGGCAAGTTGAAGAGTACCTATGACAGGGTCGTGTGAGAGAGTATGAGTCCTTGCGCCGTTCCCGCACTATTGGCTCCAAAAAAAGATGAGACTTGGAGAATGTGCGTTGATAGCCGTGCGATCAATCGCATTACGATGAGATATCGGTTTCCCATTCCCCGCTTGGATGACATGTTGGATATGATGGCGGGAGCCACACTGTTTTCCAAGATCGATCTGAGGAGTGGTTACCACCAGGTGAGGATTCGACCTGGTGACGAATGGAAGACCGCCTTCAAAACGAAGGACGAACTCTACGAGTGGTTGGTCATGCCATTTGGTCTTTCAAACGCCCCAAGCACTTTTATGCGACTCATGAATCAGGTGTTGCGTCCATTTATCGGGGTGTTCCACGTAGTGTATTTTGATGACATTCTTATTTATAGTCGTACGAGGGTAGACCATTTGGAACATCTGAGGCAAGTCTACGCCACCTTGCGCCGTGAAAGTGCCTATGGTAACCTCAAGAAGTGCGCTTTCGTGGCCTCTCAAGTTACTTTCTTGGGGTTTATTGTCTCTGCTATGGGTGTTTCTGCTAACCCGGATAAGGTCAAAGCGATTGTAGAGTGGCCGGAACCACAAAACCTTCATGAAGTTCGTAGTTTCTACGGTCTGGCCACTTTCTACCGTCGATTCATTAGAGGGTTCAGCACAGTAACGGCTCCCATTACTGACTGCATACGAAAAAGAACCTTTGTCTGGACTAAGGCAGCTGCTTTAGCCTTTCACGATCTTAAAGAGCTTATGACCCAAGCACCTGTGCTTAGATTGCCGGACTTCTCTAAGGTGTTTGAGGTAGCTTGTGATGCCTCTGGTGTTGGCATAGGTGGAGTACTGAGTCAGGAGAGTCACCCCGTTGTTTTCTTCAGTGAGAAGTTAAGCGACGCCAAATTAAAGTATTCCACCTATGACAAAGAATTATATGCGGTAGTCCAGGCCCTGAGGTACTGGAGACACTACCTTCTTCCTCACAAGTTCGTGCTGTTTTCAGACCACGAAGCTCTTCGATTTCTCCACGCCCAAAAGAAACTTAACCTGCGGCATTGTCGTTGGGTGGAGTATCTCCAAGCCTACACATTTGTCCTCAAACATAAGGCTGGAGTGGAGAATCGAGTGGCTGACGCGCTGAGTCGTCGCGCCTCCTTGCTGGTAGTTGTCTCTTCGGAAGTCACGGGATTTGAGAAGTTGCGAGATGACTACCCTAGCTGCCCAGATTTTGGTCCCATCCTCTCGATCCTCCAATCTGGTCCCTCCCAGATATATAATAACTTCGTCCTTCAGGACAGGTATCTTTTTCGGGAGTATAAGCTTTGCATCCCACGTACCTCTGTGTGTGATTTTCTTGTATGGGAAGTGCATGCGGAAGGTTTGGTTGGGCACTTCGGTAGCAATAAGACCATTGAGTTAGTGGAGTACCGGTTCTATTGGCCTAGTTTAAAACGTGATGTGGCCCGAATTGTGGCCCAATGTCGCATATGTGCTTTGGCCAAGCAACGGAAGCAGAATACCGGTTTGTATACTCCTCTCCCGGTGCCCGACCGTCCGTGGCAGGACGTGAGTATGGATTTTGTCTTGGGATTGCCACGTACGGTTCGCCGACATGACTCCATCATGGTGGTGGTGGTGGATAGGTTCTCCAAAATGGCCCATTTCATTCCTTGTGCCAAGACCTCAGATGCTTCTAGGGTTGCCCATCTTTTCCTCTCTGAGATCGTGCGTCTCCGCGGGCTTCCCAAATCTATCGTGTTGGACAAGGATGTACGGTTTGTTAGCTATTTTTGGAAGACCCTTTGGCACCTTTTGGGTACAAAGCTCAAGTTCTCTACTGCCTACCACCCCCAAACGGATGACCAAACTAAAGTGGTTAACAGAAGTCTAGGGGATTTGTTATGCTGTCTGGTTGCTGAGAATGCTCGAAATTGGGATCTAGTCTTACCTCAAGCTGAATTTGCCTACAACAACTCGATCAACAGGTCTACTGGCATGAGTGCTTTTGAGGTAGTCACGGGGTATAGGCCTAGGAGTCCTGTAGATCTTGTCCCCATGTCTTATCAATCTCAAGTCTCTAAGTCTGCACAGTCATTAGCAGAACACATTAGGGGTCTGCATGAAAGTATTTGTCACCACATTGAGGTCAGCAATGAAAATTATCGGGCAGCAACAAATCTACATCGTCGATTCCATGATTTCCATGAGGGTGATTACGTTATGATCAGGGTCAGACCTGAACGGTTTCCCTCAGGAACCGTTAAGAAGCTACAATCTCGGGGGGCGGGACCCTTCAAACTTCTAAAACGTATTGGATCCAACGCATATGTCATTGATCTACCACCAGATTATAGTATGAGTTCCACATTCAATGTTTCAGATTTGGTAGCTTATAGAGATCCCACAGTAATTCCCAGTAATCCATTCGAGCCTTCACCCAGGGACGGATGTAGAAATTTTGTTCAGTGGGGTCACTTAAATTATATTTTAATATTTATATAATTATATATATTATAAATAATATAAATAAATATTTAAAATAAAATAATAATAAAAATGAGACAATTCAATAACAATGAGCAAGGGCGGGGCTGGGACATGGCGCTTTTCTTCTGCTTCTGCGCGGAGAAGGGGCATGGGCGGGGCTGGGACTGGGCGAAGAAAATATTTTTGTCTGGGGCCCTTGAATCGGGTCACCTTCGGGTGATCTAGTGGGGTCACTGTTTTAACACGCGGAATATTTCTTTCAAAAAAAAATCTTTTCATCTTTTATAGGAAAAGATAGATTTTGATGTTTGTCTATTTTGCGGGCGTGCCAGTCTGTTGAAACAGACAAATTTCATTCATGTATCAGGCGATTTGGGTGTCGTGTACTGGACCCTTCCCCGTCGACAATTCGACGTTTCATTTACATCGAGAAGAACTCGAATACCTTTGATACATTGCTAGACCTGATTATTGAAAACATACTATAAACAAGATAGGCCCCATTCACATCGGATTCATCTTTCCATGTGGAATTACGGCCGCTTCATTGAGGTATTTGTCCATGTTGGGGATTGATTAGCCTCATTTCTCACAAATTTAGGACTGATTTATGATTTCGCCCTAAGAATGTGG
The DNA here is from genome assembly GCA_014218235.1 of Colocasia esculenta. Taxonomy (NCBI): domain Eukaryota; kingdom Viridiplantae; phylum Streptophyta; class Magnoliopsida; order Alismatales; family Araceae; genus Colocasia; species Colocasia esculenta. The sequence continues at coordinate 3,161,792 of CM024757.1, forward strand.
ACTGATTCATATTTTAAACCCAAAAAGTGGACTGATTTGCAATTTCCCCCCCCCCCCTAAATCATGGACTGATTCATAATTTTCCATATTTTAGGGACTGATTTACAAAATTTCCCTCCAAATGAGGACTGATTCACAGTTTATGGCCACACGAGGGTTAATTTACAATTTTTTGATAGGGAGGGGTTGTTTTGTAATTTTTTACCGGGTCCCTATTTTTTTTAGAATATTTCTGATTTTTCCGACATTTATGCAGATATAGAATCTAATTGGTTTGAAACAATCGTATATCCGGGCCATTTATACAGATAAAAATAAGACAGGGTTTTTTTTGCAATTTATTTGTTCAGAAAAAATATCATTTCTTCATATTACTCATGTACATCATTTTTTGTCCATATGGTCATTTTTTCTTCACTCATACGGATGTATTTTCCAAAGCATTCAAATGATGGACTTATCTCCTCCATCCAAGGTAAGTTTCCATAATTCAGAATTTGGCAAAGACACAAGAGAGGCAGGGGCGACCTCCTCCTCCTTTCTCCCTCCAAGTCTTCTTCCTCCTTGCACACACTTGAGCACTTGAGCACTTCCCGGGGAAAAAAAAGTTCTCTCTCCTTCTTGGAGCTCCTCTCCTTTTATAGGAGTTTGGGAGTGGAGGTGGGCATCCCACCGGAAGATATTGCGCATTCCACCGGGGGAACCTCCACCAAGTGCGTTCATCAATTTTTTTTTTTTTTTGCAGGCACAAAAGGGGAGAAACCCCGGGGGAGGCCCCATCGGGGTGCGCCGGTGGGACCCCCACCGGCAGTGCACAGGCGCGGCACCGTGGGGGGCCCCACTGGGTGCCGCGGCCCTGGTGGGGCCCACCGGGAGCCGCAACCCCGGTGGGAGCCCCACTGGGTGCCGCGGCCCTGGTGGGGCCCACCGGGAGCCGCGACCCCGGTGGGAGCCCCACCGGTGGCGCGCGGCCCCGGTGGGGCGTCCACCGGCAGCGCGCGGCCCTGGTGGGGCCCACCGGGAGCCGCGACCCCGGTGGGAGCCCCACCGGCGGCGCGCGGCCCCGGTGGGGCCTCCACCGGGGGCGCGCGGTCCCGGTGGGGCCCACCGGGAGCCGCGACCCCGGTGGGAGCCCCACCGGCGGCGCGCGGCCCCGGTGGGGCCTCCACCGGTGGCGCGCGGCCCCGGTGGGGTCACCACCGGTGCCGCGGCACTGGTGGAGCTTCCACCGGGCGCTCAAGGCCGGTGGGACTCCCACCGGTTGTTTTTGTGGAAATCCCGATGGGGTCCCACTGGGGATTTCTTTATAAGCTATTCCCACGGGTCATTTTCACCACGTGAAGCTCCGTTTGTCCATCTTGGCCAGCACTTCATCACTTTTCTGTTGACATGGGTATTGACTGGACTTTTCTCAAGTTGAACATGAACGTTGGGCGTGGGACGCCTCCCGTGGATATCCCGGGATTTAAGATTCCGTTTTTCCCGTTATGGGGCCTAATTCCGTACACACCGGACATGTAGGGTTGACTGATTTCTGCTTTGGTCAGCCCGGGAGACTTTTCTTTATCTTTCCGGAAGTACACAGAAATTCCTCTTTTTCTGCATTTAAATTATTCAGAAAAAATTCAGACATAAGTGTTTTCATTTCATCCACCCATCCTGAAAATTCTTGAGTAAATAACTTCCACGGACGTCTTTTATCGGATCCCGGGTAGGCATTTTTCCCTTCCCGTATTCATTCCGAACACTTGAAATGATCGATCGGTGGAGATTTTAGTCCAAGCATATCGGGGTTTGCATGATTTCAGCCCCAATTTTACTCGAGATGACTCTCATCCGAAATTCGACCATACGCAGAAATTTATTTCTGTTTTCTGCTGTTTTACCCATTTTGAAAATTCAGAGGAACGATTTTCTATCTTTCACTCGTCCCAACATTTCTGAATAAAATGGATTTGAGGATCAGCCCTCTTCTTTTTCCTCATATACTTGCTCTATATATTTAGAACAAGTAGTTTCTGTATGAGAAAAGATTTTGTTCAACAAATGCCCCCCATGGGTGGCTTGTCGGGCATGACGGCGAGCGGCCCGTGCCTTTTCTTTCTTTATCTATGAGAAGGCATTGTTCCATTTGGTCATAAGAATGACAATTTCCATGAGATTATTCTAATCATTTCAGCACCTTTTCTTTGGCTTTGCTTTTCTTTATGCAGATCGCGAGATGCCTCACAGTCAAGGAGCGGTTGACGGAAGGCGTGGTCCGGTTGGAGCTTCTATGTTGACCCGAAATCAAATGCCTCAGCTGGCTCCCCGGACAATCACCCGAGAGAACATGTTTTCTGTGGATCGAGGTGTTTCAGCTTGTGCAAGGGGTCCTCTGGATGTTCGTACACCTGGGGATGGCGAAGTTGATCCAAGCTTGATTGTCAAATTGGATGGCTGCTATCAGTATCTGAGGGGTGACGGCTATCCGAAGCACTTCCCTTTAGATGAGCATTTATTTCCGTTTATCCAGCACTTCACTTCCAGTGATCCGGATGCGGATGACGCCACACTGATTAGAGAGAGAGTTCAATTGGAACGAGCCATTCTGGTTGGCCGTGATAGCCTGCTGGGGACTTGCACATTTTCATATCTCAGTTTTCCTCCGAACTGCCCTGATTCCATTCAGTTTCCAGATGTCGGACAGCTAGGTTTCTTCAGCTCCATTACTGATTCTATCGCTCGGACATCGACAGTTGTACCCGCTACTTGGGAGATACATGGGCAGCCCAAGTCTGGCTTTTCCTTCTCTGGATCGAGCTTATCGCCTTCTGGTCGTGAATACGCCCCAGAGGATTATTCTCAACTTTGTCTTCTTGACCGGATTCTAAGTGATTCGGCCCCAAGCTGGTATGATGGATGGTCGGTGACTTCTTCCCATCGGTTTCGCCTTGGGGCCACCGAGTGGCTTATGGGGATTTTGCACCACTACTGTGATTTACTTGAGCATGTGGGGATTCGCCATGCGGTGACTGCAGCATTATATAGCTATCCCTGTCACACCGGTCTCCTGCAAGCTTTGACAGAGAGATTTAACAGAAGGTTCAATACCTTTGCTATAGCGGAGGGTGAGACTTCTCTCGATTTATGGGCTTTTCATCGGATATCTGGCCTTCCTATTTGTGGGGGTTTGTATGAGGAAGTGTGCTTGGATGATTTGCACCGCAATGGTTCCACAGGCACAGGGTCTTACCTCACCCCATATAGCTTGAGATATCTTACTAAGGTCTGGCGAGACCTAGCCTGTGTGGGGAGAGAACAGGCTCCTTCGGCTTGCAAGTCCACTGTGAGGGTATCTTTCAATGCGTGGATCTCATTTTTCTACAATGGTCCTTTTTGCTTCCATAATAGTTTCGCGGGGGATACCACCGCCTGGAGTGATTACTATCAGTTACTCGTTGAGCAAGAGGAGAAGGACCGGTTTCTGCCTGCATCGAAGGACCGGGGTTGGAATCCCCGTAACTTGCCGGATAGGACGTATTTGGCAGCCTACCTTGCTTACTGGTTGAGTACTTTTGTAGTACCTTATGGGGAGGATGGGTACATTCGGCCCGAGGTGCTTTATCCAGCGTGCGTCCTCGCCGATGGCCGGAGACTTGCCCTTGCGCCTGCGGCTTTGGCAAGTATTTTTCATGGTTTGGGAAATTTGACTGCTAGTCTTGTGCCTCGTGACCGAGCGGTGGTTTTACCGACACACTATTTGAGTGCTTGGGCCGGTTTGTTGTTACCCGGGCTGTGTCAGCAGACTCATTTGGAACATATTTCAGCTCCTTTATTGTTCTTGTTCCGAAATCGCCCAAATCAGCAGTCTTATAATCAGTTGAAGGAGGCCAGACAGGCTTTGTCATTTATACCCTCGGCAGGTCAAGCGGGGCTGCCTTTTCATCATTGTTCACGGGGTTTTCGCCCTACTGCAGTTGAGAATTTAGATGGCACACATTATTTTCTTCCGTCTCAGCAGGAGGCACACCCATCTTTCTATAAGGGTTGGCTATGTAGTGTTCGCCCGAGTATCCTTGTGTTCCGTAAGGGCACCGCCGTGATCCTGGAACCATATTACCCGCACTGGTTCGCTCGCAACTTCGGCTATGATCAGGCCGTGCCACCTAATGCAGATTTTCCTCTTCTGGTTTTCTGGCTTCTGACTGCTTTGGTTTGTTTTCCCTTTTATTTGATCGCTTGTCACGCCAATTTGCAGAGGCGACAGCACAGGACCCATCATTGATTAGCACCTCCTCCCAGGGGCAAGAAATCGTTGAAGGAGCCATTATTGGTGGAGATAATGATGCCATAGGTATTTCATTTGTCTCCCGGGCCATCGCATTGCGCTGATTTCTCTTTTCTTATTTGTGCTAATTCATGAATTCAGCCTTTATACCATCGGAGGGGGCGGTCGCAGAGGATGTCCCCCGGCAGATGGGGTGGCCTTAAGGTTGCCTGCCCCGGAAGCCGGGGTAGATGTTGAGATTTCAGGTGAATGACTTATGCACATTCTCTTTCTTCATACCATAGGGCAGCAATGAATGTTTCTGAATCGCCGTGTGCTTTGAACCTCTTAATTACCAGGGATGACCTGTTCTGCCGCAGACCAGGTGGATGACCAGGTCATTATTGGGGCGGTCTCCATTCGTGACACTTCATGTCTTTCAGGTCTGGCACAAGATGGTGTACATTCCGCCCTTACTGGTAACTTTTTCATTGCTTATTCATAGCCCATTGTATTAATGTATTGCTTTCTCTTCTTTTTCAGTACTTGATGTATTAGCGCACTTCCTTTCTTTTCTTTTCAGTTTCTCAGGATATCACTCCTTCCATCATGGCAGAAGAGAAGGCTATTTTCATTCAGAGGTTCAGTCTTCCGCCACATGGCATAGTATGGCCGGATGACATTCAGACTGGTTCAGCTCGGGGGCTTGATTTTATGGCGGAGTCATTCATTCGATCCATCCGCTCAATAATAGAAGCCGAATTTCCTCCCCTTATTGGCGAGGTGCGTGATCGCATGACGACAAGCACTAAAGCATATCACTTGATGGGGCTTCCTCGAGATCCCTGGATGGCGAGCATAGATTCCCTGTGGGCAGAGGTTCAGGATCTTCATGCAAAATCAGCATGGGAGAGTGTTGGCCTGCAGATTTTTCAGCTTGGAGACGATATTGCAGCATTGGAGAATCAGCTCGCCGATGCTCATATGAGAGAGGCGGCGATTGGGACCCGGCAGGCCGAGTTAGATTCATCCTCTACGGCTTTTATGGAAGAGATATCATTGTTGGAGCAGGCAATCGAGCGCGCGTCAGCTAGGCTCACAGAGTTGAGGCCGATTTTGGCAGTGATGGCCGAGGACAAAAGGAAGGCAACGGCCGACAGGGAGGCGTCTGTTGAGGCGAGGTTGGCACTTGAGCATGAGCTTGCCGCCAAGAAATCGGTGATGGAGGACTTGCAGATGCAGATATCTTCTTCATCTTGAGCATTTTTCATTTCATTGCTGTATTTTGTGGGCTTCCCGAGGGCTTGTCTCGGGCTCCTATCTCATGATTGCGTAAATGAAACTTGAGAAGCTAGAAGTTGCATATACATCTTTCCTTCCACCTGCCATTTTTTTTTTTTTTTTTTTGGCAGGTGTATTGTCTTTCTTCATCTTTTCCGAGGTGGGTTTAAATTTCCTCACATTTCTCATGAAGACGGGAAGACGTATTCATCGTTGCCTCAGTTATGACCCCTATTTTGGCCACTTATAAAGTGAACCCAGGGGTGGTTTCGTCATTGGCAACTCTTACATCTTCCTTTTATCATAAGATTTGTGGGGAAACTCAATCCCAGCCTCTTCCGAGGTGAGAGAGACCTCCCTTTCATGAATCCTTCTTTCTTTTTTCTTTTTTTGTGTTTTTTTTTATTATTTACCAGCTCCCGCGCCCTTTCAGGTTTTCACGTGAGCTGGCCCCCTCTGACTTTTTCCAACGCGCCCTTGCGGGTTTTCACGTTGAGGGGTTATCCATTTTTGCCTGAGGCGCCTTTTCGGGTTTTCACCTCAGCCGGATTTTAGGCTTTTTTGCCCTTGGCCGTTATTGGGGGGTGACCAAGTCTGCCGGGGCACCTCTATTTTAAGCCCCATTTTCTTTCTTTTTTTTCTCCCCCCTTTTTTTTTTTTGAGCAGTTGGAGTTTTTGGGTTCTGGGTTTGACCTTTTGGGTTTTGGCTTGGCCTGCCTTGGTGGTTTGTCGGCCAGAGAGTAGTTCAGATTTCAAGCATAGCCTATCTTTGTGGTTTGCTGGCTGAGGGGTGATTCAGATTTCGGGATTAGCCTACCTTTGTGGTTTGCTGGCTAGGGAGTGATTCGGATTTCGGGGTTAACCTACCTTTGTGGTTTGCTGGCTAAAAAAATGGGTTTTGATTTTTTTTGGGCTCAGCCTACCTTTGTGGTTTGTTGGCTCTTAAGGGTTTCATTTGGATTTAGCCTACCTTTGTGGTTTGTCGGCCAGAGAGAAGGTTTCACTTGGATCTAGCCTAGCTTCGTGGTTTGCTGGCTAAAGGATAATTCAGATTTCGGTCTAGCCTACCTTTGTGGTTTGCTGGCTAAAGCGAGGGTTTGATTTTCTGGCTTAAATTTTGATTTGGCCGGCCATGAAGGCTTATTGGCCAAGGGTATGAGCAAGATTCCTTTTCTTTTTTTTTTCACATTACCAACTCCAGCGCCCTTTCGGGTTTTCACCGAAGCTGGCCCCCTCTAGCTTTTTCCAACACGCCCATGTGGGTTTTCACGTTGAGGGGTTACCCATTTTTGCCTGAGGCGCCCTTTCGGGTTTTCACCTCAGCCGGATTTTAGGCTTTTTTGCCCTTAGACACTCCTTTTGGGAAGTGGCCAAGTCTGCCGGGGCACCTCTATTTTAAGCCCCATTTTAAATTTCATTTTTTTTTATTTTCAAAGACCTGGCATCTACATGTTTGGAATGTGATTCTCGGGTCTGTTTCTTGGGAATTCAGGAAGCTGGCTTTCATGGTTTTGATAGCTAAGGATTCGAGGTTTATTCCGGCCCAACCTATTCTAAGGATTTTCTCTCTCCCTGTTCACATAGATTTAGGGTATGAATTTTCCAGATTTGACCTGTCTCTAAGGTCTGATGGGCAAAGGTTTGGGTATCTGGGGAGGTTTATGAATCTTGTGGCTAGGGATTTGAGGTTTCACTCTGACCCGCCCTTATGGTTTGTCAGTCCAAGGTTTGGAATTTTGGGATTCAAGGTTTTGGTTGGCTTTCACGATTCTGGATCAGAGAGATGGTTGCCAAGGTGGGACAAGGATGAGTATGTCAGAGTGGGGTACATGATGATTCCCCATCATTGGTGATTCATTCATTCCCACTTTTTTCCTTTTCTTTTTTTTTACCGGCCTCGACGCCCTTTCGGGTTTTCGCCGTGGTCGGCCCCCTTTAGCTTTTTTTTTTTTAACGCGCCCATGTGGGTTTTCATGTCGAGGGGTTACCCATTTTTGCCTGAGGCGCCCTTCCGGGTTTTCGCCTCAGCCGGGTTCTGGGCCTTTTTACCCTTAGCCACACTTAGGATGGTCGTGGCTAAGTCCGCCGGGGCACCTCTATTTTAAACCCCATTTTTTTTTTTTTTTTTTTTTGCAAATGTATCTCATGAGGATCGCCCAGAAAATTCATGTTCTGGCGCATAGTATGTTTTCAAGTGTTTGCCATTCAACGGGGGAAAGGGCTTTTCTCCTTTGCTGTCGACGAGCGTATATCCACCCCCTTCATAGACTTCTGAGACAACATAAGGTCCATGCCAATTAGGTTTGAGCTTTCCAGCTGACCGGCCTGCCATGACTTCTTTTTCTTTGACCATGACAAGGTCACCTTTCTTGAATACGCGGAGCTTGACTAGCTTGTCGTATGCTCGCGTCATTTGTGCTTGATATGCTTGGAGATGCCTGTAGGCCTCTAACCTTTTTCCTTCTAAGTTTGACAATTCTTCCAACCTTCTTTCTGCCTCATCTTGTTCTTGAGGTTGTAGGCCGGTATGAACAGCTATCCTGTAGGAGGACATTTCAATTTCAATTGGAATCATTGCTTCCGCTCCGTATACCAAGGAGAATGGTGAACATCCGGTAGGAGTTTTGTAGACTGTTCGGTATGCCCAGAGAGCTTCATGTAACTTTTCTCCCCACTCCCGCTTGCGACTGCCGACTATCTTGGCCAGTAGCTTGCACAAGGTTTTATTGAAGGCTTCAGCTAAGCCATTGGCTTGTGGGTTGTAGACGGTCGATGTCCTCCAGTCTATATGAAACTTGGCTGCCAGTGCATATACCCTTTTGTTTCTGAATGGTGTGCCATTATCCGAAATGATTCTGTTGGGAGTACCAAACCGATATATGATGTGTTGCCGGACAAATCTGGCGACAGTTTCTCCTGTCACTTCCCGAAGGGGGACTGCTTCGGCCCATCGAGAGAAGTAGTCAGTTGCAGCCAATATGAATTTATGCCCTTTAGAGGATTGTGGGAATGGTCCCACAATATCCATCCCCCATTCTGCGAACGGCCATGTTGGTGCCGTTGGATGGAGGGAAATGGGGGGTCTCCTTGGTATGGTACCAAAAGCCTGGCATTCATGACATGAACGGGCGTATTGATTACAATCCGCGTACATGGTGGGCCAATAAAACCCTTTCAGCTTGATATTCATCTTCATTTTATCTCCCGCTTGGTGCGCACCGCATAGTCCGGAGTGAACTTCATGCATAATGGCTTTTGCCTCCTTCGGGGAGAGACACCTTAGAAGAACAGACCTGTCTTTTTCATGAACAAGTCTATAGAGTTGATCAGCAATTAGCTGGTAGGATGTCGCCCTTCGTAGCAACTGCACCCTTTCTGCCCGGTTTGGGGGTAGCCAACCGTTCTTTATCTTGATGATGGGCTCACGCCAATCTTCTTCCTGGGCGGCGTTATCCTCTTCCAGCAGGTTAGCTTCTAAAGTTCCTGGTTCAGGTTCTTCTTCAAGCATACTGGGCATAAGCCTCCTGTGTCTGACTGTTATATCAAGCTCTCCTTCGGGAGGTAGCTTTATGGCAGAGGCTAATTTGGCTAGGGCATCCGCCTGAGAGTTCTTGCTTCTGGGTACATGGCTTATCTCAAACAGGTAGAACCTCTCCCTGAGTTTCAGCACCATGGTATGATAAGGGACTAGCTCCTGTTTCCGGACATCATAATCCCCCGTGACTTGTCGGACAATCAGTTGAGAGTCCCCATAGACTTTAATGCATCTGATGTTCATTTCAAGCGCCAATTGGAGCCCCACAATTAGTGCTTCATATTCTGCCTCATTGTTGGTCATGGGTTTCATGAGAGCACAGGAGTTATGGAGGATTCCCCCCTGTGGAGTGACCAGGACGATGCCGGCTCCCGAGGCAAATGCTGTAGAACCATCATCTTGTTTGATCGTTCGGGAAGCGCCATCAAAATAGAGCTCCCAACATGGTAAATTGATGGTGAGGGCCTCCTCATCTTTCTGAGGAGAAATTTCTGCTTGGCCTTCCACCTCCTGGTGAGGTGAAAGTGTTTCTTCTTCAGGGAGTTGGAGGTTGAGAGGAGAGTCTGCTGGGAGCGGATGTGCTGCCAAGAAATCTGCCATCCCCTGACCTTTAATTGCCTTTCGTGGAATGAATTTGATATCGAACTCCATGAGGAGCAAAGCCCATTTGCCCAGTCTTCCTGACAATACCGGCTGATTGAAAAGAACCTTGAGCGGATCTATTTTCGATATTAGTTCCACTTGGTGGGACAGTAGGTAGTGCCTCATTTTTTTCACAGCAAAAACCAATGCCAGACACACCTTTTCTATGGGTGGATAGCGGCGTTCAGGGCCAACCAATTTCCTGCTGAGGTAGTATAGTGGTTGTTCTTTGCCTTCTTCATTTACTTGTGCCAGTAAAGCTCCCAGCGAAGCATCCATGGCGGCTATGTAGAGGATGAGTGGTTTCCCTTTGATTGGTACCCCTAGTACAGGAGGGGTAAGCAGATAGTCCTTGATCTGATCAAAAGCACTCTGACATTCCTGATCCCATATAAATGGTGCTCCTTTCTTCATCAACTTGCCAAAGGGGGCGCATCTCCCTGAGAGATTGGAGATGAATCGCCTGATATAAGCTAGCCTGCCTTGAAGTGACCTCAGCTCAGTTATGTTTCTTGGTGAGGGAAGTCCTCGGATTGCTTTGATTTTGTCTGGGTCAATCTCTATCCCCCGGTATCTGACAATAAAGCCGAGGAATTTGCCACTTGACACGCCGAAGGCGCATTTCATTGGATTCATTTTCAATTGATATTGGCGAAGCCTTTCAAAGACCCGCCGCAAATCTGCCAGATGGTTCTCTCGCCTTTTTGATTTAACGACGAGGTCATCAACATAGCATTCGACCAGATCATGAATCATCTCATCAAAGATTTTGGTCATAGCCCTCTGATAGGTGGCGCCAGCATTTTTCAAGCCGAAGGGCATTCTCTTGTAGTTGAAAATCCCTTTGGGGGATCTAAAGGCAGTGTACATTTTGTCTTCGACAGCCATGCGGATTTGATTATATCCTGACGAGCCGTCCATGAATGACAATGTCTCATGTCCCGTAGTCATATCGACCATGGTTTCGGTGATCGGGACTGGGAAGTCATCCTTCGGGCAGGCTTTGTTCAAATCTCTGTAGTCAATGCAGATTCGGACTTGGCCGCTTTTCTTCTTCACAGGGACTATGTTGGCGAGCCAAATCGGATACATGCATGGCTCTGTGAAATCTACCTGCAACAGCTTGTCGACCTCAGCATTGACTTTGAGCTCCAGTTCATGACGCATGCGTCTTTGAGGTTGTTTCACTGGTCTAGCATCAGGGAATATTGACAGCTCATGTTCAGCCACCGAAGGATCTAGGCCAGGCATCTCTTTGTAAGTCCAGGCAAAGCAATCTTTGTATTCCGTCAGGAGTTGTTTGTAGGACTGTCTTTCTTCCTTACTGAGTAGAGCACTTATGAATATCGGTCGAGGATCGCCCGGCTCCCCGAGATTGAGTTCAATTAATTCATCTACAGTAGCCTGTCCGCCATCTTCAAGTTCACGCGGGGCTGGCTGCAGATCGATGAAGTCTTTCTCCTCATCTGAGTCAGCAACATGTACCTCATATTGTTCTAAGTTGACAGCGACAGTTGCCCAGAATTGCTGATTTTCTTCTTCGGAATTTTCTTGAGGCGGAGGCACTCCTACGGGTGTGGGTTGTTCTCCCTGTCTTTGTTCTTCATTTGCGGAGTCAGGTTGCTTCTCTCCCGATTGCTCCTCATTTGACAGGGGTAAAACCCCTAAGGTATTGACCGTATAATAGACTTCAAAGTCTGACTTTCGGTCATACCCAAGCCCTCTTGTATCTTTCTTGGCGAAGGGCGGTTGCCCTCGGACATGCTTTGGGTTCCACATCTGTTGGAAGTATTCACGCCGGGAAGCTTCTTCCGCCTGTGATATCTTTTGCTTTTGGCACATCTTCTTGATACGCTGAGGCATGTCATCCATCTCTTCTACAGGTTGGAGGATATCCTGTGGTGTTTTAGTCCACCCGAAATCATCAACTGGGGGGGCATGGGGGACTAGGTTTCCCCTATAGAAGACAATGGGCTTGATTTCTTCGTCCCTTTTCTGCATTTCCTTTGTCTGATGTGTGACGACAAATGTCTTCAGTCTTTCAACTTTGTATTCCTCTCTCCGAAAAGGCAGCTGCATGGACGCCGGTGGCAGAGAAATGCTTCTATCAATGGCCCGGCCAATCACATTTGCTTCGAAATTGATTTCTCGCCTTTCTGGCTGATTTGGGGTTGCCTCTGGAGCATCATTTTGGAGACTTAGCCGGTGAATTTTCAGGAGTTGCTTGTTTACCGTGAAGAGTTCATCTTCCTCCTCCTCATCATCTTCTTCAATATTGATTTTCTGCTTGCCTTTGTCCTTCACTTGACCTGGTAACTCAGCTGAAGGCTCGCCGAAATATAGTTGGGCGTCGGTCAAGTTGCATTCATTTGGCCGAAAGGGAGCCCGGTCGGCGAAGACAGTGTGTTGTTCTCCACCTTTTGCATATTTAATGCACTGGTGGAGTGTGGAGGGGATGACCCAATTTTCATGGAGCCAGGGTCTCCCCAACAAGGCCTTGTATGAGGTATTGGCGTTGATGATGTAGAACACCGCCTTCGTGGTGAAGTCGCCCAACACCAGCTCTACTTCTACCCTGCCTAGGGCATTTTCTGAATTTTGGTTGAACCCGGAGATTCTCACATCATTCACCCTTTGTAGATAGGGGACCAGGTATAAAGACTCGAAGGTCTTGAGGGGCATTATATTAACTGACGCCCCGGGATCGACCAGGATCCGATTGAGTTCGTGCCCGTTGACTTTGCCTTGCATATAAAGCGGGCGGTTATGGCATGGCGTGGACAGCAGCATGTCTTTGTCAGAGAAAGTGACCTCTGCAGCTAATGCTTCATAGGTTTGGGCCTGGGCTTCGGCCACATGGGTTTCATAAACTTCAGGTTGCTGGAGAATCTTTACAAGAGCTTCCCTCAATTCTTTGCTCCAGGCAATGGCATCCCACACAGTCACACTGGCGGGAAACCGCTTCATTTGCTGGATGATTTTTCGATCAGCTCTAGCCCGGATCTGGTCCAGTGGCGCGACCATTTGCTCCAGAGATTTGGGAGGATACATGAGTTTACTACTCTCCTCAGGTTCTGGTTTGTCGCCTTCCTTTTCCCTGAACAGCGGGGCCAATGAGTCTTCATCCGGGGGTGGCGTTTCAACATTGTCTTTGCCAGAGGGACCCGGCTGAGTAGCTTGTTCTGCTTGCTTCTCTTGAGGGGCCTGGGCAACGACCTCGTCCTCCTCATCTGACGGGTCGAAGATAAATGTGTTGCCCCGTATTTCCACCTCCGGGGTAGGTTCAGGTTCTTCTCCGCGGAAGACTATCACCCTGTTGAGGTTGGGCGGATTGGGATTCCCCCGAGTAGGTGGGGCGGAATTTGTCCCGCGACCTCTGCCCCGGCCTCTTCCTCGGCCTCGTCCGCGACGTTGATAGGTCGCAGTGGCCGCCTTGCCCCCTGAGGATGACAAACTTTCAGGTGGCGGTATCGACACCATATTGCATGAGAAGTCTTTCAGCATTTCTTCTAACTTCTCAATGGTGAGTTCGTCATCTTTATAGAAGATGGCCAATTCTTCCGGGAGAGGGAACTTTTCACCTTCCCGCATTTGTTGGAGTTTCTGACGAAGCCAGTTTTTGAGCCTTGTCTTGCGCTCCATCTCCTCCCAAGGGATATATCGGTCCAAGGGGACGCCGTTGGAAGGCTTGGAAGGGACATATTCTTCCAGTTCGTTGATCAATTTCTGAAGCTTTTGCAGGGGGCTCAATTTTCTGGGGGCCTCCATCAAGGCAGCTTGCTCTGCCTGCTTCTTTAGTCTTCTTTTCAAGCTTTTCTGTCTGTTTCTTTCTTGCTTCTTCGCCTGGGCCAGCTTGGTCAGGGAAGGACCATGGGCTTCTGTAGGTGGCTGAGAGGAGCCCCCCATATAAGGGTGGCGATATGGAGCCTTGTTTCTGATGAACTTGTGTTGCTCATGCTTTCTCAGGGTCATTGTGACCCAATTACTTTCATCCTGTTGGGATTGAAAGGTAGCATTGATTGCCTGCTCAATAATATGGAGAGGCAACTCTTGGAACTCGGCTATGGGAGGATTCTCAGCTTGCAAGTTCACTTTGGGGGCAGGTTTCTTTTCTTGTCGGACCTCCTCCTGCTGTATGTTGGTACTGGGCAACTCAGCTTTGTCTTGCCCTTTCAAGGCTTGCTCCGGGCCATGTTCAGACGACTCAGACTTGATCTGATTTTGTTGACCTTGTGCGAGAGCTAGCTTTTCTCTTCTTTGCCGAGCTCGGCCTTTTCGACCTAGCTTGGGAATTGGCTTTGCAACTTTTTCATCAGTGCTGCTTGTTTGGACCTGATCACATCCTGCCTGAGGCTCATTTTCCTGGGGGTTATCTCCCTGGCTTTGCCCTGTCTTCAATTCAACATTTTCTTCATGGCTTTTGGCTTCACAACCTTCTTCATGATTGCAGTCAATTTCCAACTGTTGAGTTTTGTTCCTCGGGTTTTGCTCCCGAGCCTCGGAGCCCTGGGTGACTTCAAAGTCGGCGACTCGGCAACGATCTGACCTTTCCTCCTGTTCAAGGGTTTCTTCTTGGGCTTGTTCGGCTTGACTGTCCAGCAGGCTTTCTATTTCAATGGGAGTCCTGGCATGGAGTGGCGGCCATCTAGGCTTAAGACAATCTTCGACAAAGCCAAAGCGGCATATGTACCCTTCTATCCGAAGCTTGGCATGCATTCTTTCGGTGAAATTCCCATCAGAGTCGATCTCACCATGTCTGATAAAGGCCTCTAATGATCTTTGTACATCTTTGCATTCACTAGTAGGGTGCGACACCATGCAGTGATATTCGCAGTATGCAGGGTGCTTCTTTTCCGCCTCCGTGCGGATAGCTCGTGAGCCGATAGCCAATATCTTGCCAGCTTTGCGGAGCTTATTAAATATCATGCTAGTATTTTCCTTTCGGAAAGAAAATTCCCAGGGAGCTGGTTCAGCAGGGCGCTCCGAAGCAACTTCAACTGGAGGGGTGGTGTTATCAAGTGATTGTCCTTCCTCTCGGCTGTTGGTGCCCATACTAAGGCTGATCACATTCACAGAATAATTCATCCCGGAGGCATTCGGAGCAGAATTGTCTTCAGGGTGGGACATTGATGGGGCCCCATCAGAGGTCGGCCTTTGAGCATCACTGGTCCCAGCCATAAAGGCAGGCTGCCCCAGCATATCATTTTGGGCTGGCTGATGAGCTGGCGCCGGGCTTCCGGAGGTTTCGCGCTGAACAAGAGCATCCACTGCAGCTGTGAGGAGGTGGTCTTTTATGAACGCCACTTCTTGCGCTTGCTGAGCTTGCTGACGCTTGATCTGGTCAAGGTCACGGAGAACCCATTGAAGCATCTCTATCACTGTATCACGAGAAGGCTCCCTGGGTGCGGCAGTGGGCACCGGCCTCCCTGCCTGCTGGTTCTCAACCGGTGGAGGAATTTCTTGTATCTCATCCTCCGAGTCTTGATGTACCGCATGGACAGATAGCCCATGGGGGACTGGTGTAGACATCTGAGTGGGATGAGCTTCATGAACATTTCTAACTCGGACGCCCCGATGGATCATGTTTTCTAGGACCATGGGATGAATCTTTCTGATAGGGAAAGGTGGCCATATCATCCTCCTTTGGTGTATACATCTTGGGAGGTTCATCATCCGACCCCGTCTTTTCATCGCCTGACAACTCACCCCCACGGCCCTTAAGGCTTCGACTCTGGCTGGCGGGTGAGCGGGAGTTCGGTTCGCGGCCACTGGTTGCATTTGAGGCGGTGGCGCCTCGGCTTCTGCCTCTGCTAGGAACTGGAACAGATGCTTATGAAAATCAGCTGTCTGTTCGGCTTCAACTGGCACAATTGCTGGGGCTTCGGGTGGTGGGTTCGAAGACCCTGCTTCATCATCATTGTCCCTGGGGAGACTATTATAGAGGAATTCATAAAGTCTCCCCCTGGCCTTCTCTTTATCAGTTGACTTATGGATGACGTTGACCGAATAGGTGACAACGTCAGTGGCTTGATTTGCTCGCCTTTGGTTATGTGGTTGGGGTGGGTCGACCAAAAGGCTTCCCATGTCAATTGTTCCTTCGGCAATCCAGGCTTCTACCAAGTCTTTGAAGGTATAACAGTCTTCAAGATCATGACCACTGACCCGGTGGTATGGGCAATAGCCCGGCCGGGCATATATTGGTGTTGGCCGATATAGCAGCCCTCCGCGTATGCATGCGCGGAAAATCGCCAAAGTTTCCCGGCGTGGAAAGGAATATAGCCTCTCCACCATCACATCCTCTGTTGAGCTCGAGGACCCTTCAGGAAGCCATCCTCTGGCCGATGGACGGGCCAGGGAAGTAGATGCATTTGCTCGGCGATGAGGCCTGTGACTGGGAACTGGTAGCTGTTCATCCATGGCTCTTAGACGGCTCAATATTTCCCTTTGGCCGTGTTGCAATGATCGGACCCGTCTTTCGAGACTTTGCATTGCCTTTGGCATCCACCGGCGCAAAGGCTCCTGAGTGCGGGGGGCTGCCCGCCCGTAAGACGGTTGGGCGTTCGAGGTAGCACTCTCCTGGGTATCAGGTCCATAGGTTGTAGCAGTGATGTGTATCACATTAGCAGACTGCCTCTGCTGATCTTGATCATGAGGTTGGGGGGGGTCCACAAGGCCTGTCTTCATAGTAATCAGCTTGCTCTGGATCAGTTTTTCTACTTCGTTTTTGAAGACATAACAATCCTCAATTGTATGCCGCAACATTCTGTGATATGGACAGTAATTGAGCTCATCTGTCTTGTCAGCTTCATGAGGCCTTTTAATGTTTGGCAGCTTGAGCAATTCATTCTTCATACAGAGATCGAAGAGTTTCTTCGTATGATCTTTCTGAAAAGAATATGGAGTCTTCAGACGGTCTGCCAATGTGATTGTTGGAGGTGCTTTTCCTTTTGTCTTGCCCCCAGAACCACCTGAAGTTCCTTCACTTTGACCGCCGCTCTGAGGCGAGAAGTCCACAGCATTTACTTCTTTTCCCATGGCACGTTCTTTGTTGGGCTTGGCTTTAAAGGCCCCAAATGTCGGGTTTTCGGCGAAGAACATTTCAATCTCCGCCACTACAGCATTGAGCTGATCAAAGCCCTTTATGTTGGTTCCCAAGAGCTTTTCACTTACTTCAGCTGCCAGGCCCCGCCGGCATATGGTGATGGCATCTTCTTGGGTGGGCGGATTATCACACCTCATGCTGAAATCTCGCCACCTTTTGATGAAATCTAGAGCAGTCTCCCCTTTTTTCTGCTTCAGGGAGCAAAGCTCAGCCAAGGACACCTTTCTTTCTGCAGTCTGGAACCGATCTAAAAACTTCTTCTGCATGTCGGCCCAGTCAACGACAGAGTTTGGCTTCAATCTCGAGTACCATTGGAAAGCGGTGCCCGTAAGAGATGTCGCGAAATACCGCAACAAATATGACTCTTCTAATGCCAGCTCACCCATGGCCGTTAAATAATAGGCCAAGTGTTCGTGTGGGGATGTCTGCCCACCGAACTTCTGCAATTTTGGTGCCTTGGGGCAATCAGGTGGCAACTTCTTGAACTGGTGATGGATCGGATACGGCACCCTGTACAAATCCACAGTGGCGGTACCCTCACCATGTTGTGCGAACTTGTCCTCAACAATCTTTTCAATCAAGCGTCGTTGAGCGACAGCGTCTTCAATTGCAGAGGCTTGTGGGGATTGAGAGCTTGGACCTTGCACTCGCAGTAACTCCGGCATAGCACCTGTATCATTCACCGGGATGGGCTGGCGGAGAGCCATAGGCGCACTGCCGGCCTGCTGTTCTCTTTGGGCATTGAAGTTGGGGGCCGACCTCAACGGCCGCTGGACATTAGCATTCTTCTGCCGCTTCATTTCCAGCATGAGATTGGTCATCTCGATGTGCCAGCGCTGCATGGTTTCATATCTGGCATCATCAGACATTGCATTATATGCTGCCCTGGAGGGCGGTACGAAGACCACATGTTCATCGGGGTCTTCGTAAGGGAGATTCACATCCCCTCGGACACTGACGTTCTCATCTCCGTCATTGTCCTGTTCTATGCCATGGAGGGTATGGTGTTGTTCTTGAGGAAGGCGCTCATCATGTGCCTGGCTCTGGCTAGAAGTGCCACCCGGGCCGCCAAACTGGGCTTGGAGGTTCCGCTTGGCATTTCGCGTATTGCGAAATATTGCATCTGTGTCTGGGTTGGATGCCCCTGCGCCTGCTGCTTCTGTAGGTGCATTCACGGGCTCAACTATTTCTTTTCCTGACACATAACATGAGTGGATCTTCAAATCTACCCCGTACTGGGGCTTCTGCACTAGCCTCCGCCTCTTCATATTCTGGCCCCCTAGTTGGGGCACTGCCCCCAATCGGTCAAAGACCGAGATGCGTGAGGGCTGCTTCACATCATGTCGTTTGTCCTCCTGACGGGTCATTTCCACCCGCGTGGAGACAAAGTTGGGCTTCCGGTATACCCCTTTTCTCTTTTGCCCGCGAGGGTGTTGAGATCTAGGAGGTTGGATTACCGGGTAGTCCTCTTCTTCTTCCGCTTGGGCATTTTTCTCTGCCCTGAGCTTTCTGATTCTTCGGGCCTCCTCCTTGGTGACCCAAATTTGTTTCATCTTGAGCTGGCATTTCTGGACTGCGACACCCGTGGATCGGGCGCGAGTGCTTCTAGGTGCAGCTGAATCCTCTTCCCGCATCTGCCGGAGCAATGCGAAGCGGTTGGAGGTGGGGATAGTAGGGACAATGTTGTTTTTTGGCAATATTGGCTCGCCCCCGTTCAGGTTGACTCTGATATCACCGACAAGGACAGTCTTGCCGGACTTTGAGACAGCGGCCCTAGGCTTTCTGCCTTTGCGGGACAAGTGCCGCTCCCTTTTCACGGGTGCGGCATTGCTGGAAATGGTGTTCACCGAGAAAACTCGGCCTTCATATCGGGGCTTGATGCCCCCAGCTGGAGCCAGCTTCATTTCTTCCGCTGGCGCCTCCCGAGCCGCGGGAACGACCCCGAGGAAGTATGGCGAGCCGACCACCGCCGGGAAGTCGCCAAAACACAGCGGGGTGGTGAGGTAGCCGAAGCGGGCATGGTTCGCCACCACTTGCGGTCCGTACGTCACAGCCGCCATTGTTTGATGTTTTCGTTGACTTCCTGTAATGGCAAAGCCAAATAATCAGGAGCCAAGTATTAGCATCAGGTTTAGCCCATGTATGAAAGGTAGGAATTGTCCCACCGGGCGTGCCAATTTGTTTTAACACGCGGAATATTTCTTTCAAAAAAAAATCTTTTCATCTTTTATAGGAAAAGATAGATTTTGATGTTTGTCTATTTTGCGGGCGTGCCAGTCTGTTGAAACAGACAAATTTCATTCATGTATCAGGCGATTTGGGTGTCGTGTACTGGACCCTTCCCCGTCGACAATTCGACGTTTCATTTACATCGAGAAGAACTCGAATACCTTTGATACATTGCTAGACCTGATTATTGAAAACATACTATAAACAAGATAGGCCCCATTCACATCGGATTCATCTTTCCATGTGGAATTACGGCCGCTTCATTGAGGTATTTGTCCATGTTGGGGATTGATTAGCCTCATTTCTCACAAATTTAGGACTGATTTATGATTTCGCCCTAAGAATGTGGACTGATTCATATTTTAAACCCAAAAAGTGGACTGATTTGCAATTTCCCCCCCCCCCCTAAATCATGGACTGATTCATAATTTTCCATATTTTAGGGACTGATTTACAAAATTTCCCTCCAAATGAGGACTGATTCACAGTTTATGGCCACACGAGGGTTAATTTACAATTTTTGATAGGGAGGGGTTGTTTTGTAATTTTTTACCGGGTCCCTATTTTTTTTAGAATATTTCTGATTTTTCCGACATTTATGCAGATATAGAATCTAATTGGTTTGAAACAATCGTATATCCGGGCCATTTATACAGATAAAAATAAGACAGGGTTTTTTTTGCAATTTATTTGTTCAGAAAAAATATCATTTCTTCATATTACTCATGTACATCATTTTTTGTCCATATGGTCATTTTTTCTTCACTCATACGGATGTATTTTCCAAAGCATTCAAATGATGGACTTATCTCCTCCATCCAAGGTAAGTTTCCATAATTCAGAATTTGGCAAAGACACAAGAGAGGCAGGGGCGACCTCCTCCTCCTTTCTCCCTCCAAGTCTTCTTCCTCCTTGCACACACTTGAGCACTTGAGCACTTCCCGGGGAAAAAAGAGTTCTCTCTCCTTCTTGGAGCTCCTCTCCTTTTATAGGAGTTTGGGAGTGGAGGTGGGCATCCCACCGGAAGATATTGCGCATTCCACCGGGGGAACCTCCACCAGGTGCGTTCATCAATTTTTTTTTTTTTTTGCAGGCACAAAAGGGGAGAAACCCCGGGGGAGGCCCCATCGGGGTGCGCCGGTGGGACCCCCACCGGCAGTGCACAGGCGCGGCACCGTGGGGGGCCCCACTGGGTGCCGCGGCCCTGGTGGGGCCCACCGGGAGCCGCGACCCCGGTGGGAGCCCCACTGGGTGCCGCGGCCCTGGTGGGGCCCACCGGGAGCCGCGACCCCGGTGGGAGCCCCACCGGTGGCGCGCGGCCCCGGTGGGGCGTCCACCGGCAGCACGCGGCCCTGGTGGGGCCCACCGGGAGCCGCGACCCCGGTGGGAGCCCCACCGGCGGCGCGCGGCCCCGGTGGGGCCTCCACCGGGGCGCGCGGTCCCGGTGGGGCCCACCGGGAGCCGCGACCCCGGTGGGGCCCCACCGGCGGCGCGCGGCCCCGGTGGGCCTCCACCGGCGGCGCGCGGCCCCGGTGGGGTCACCACCGGTGCCGCGGCACTGGTGGAGCTTCCACCGGGCGCTCAAGGCCGGTGGGACTCCCACCGGTTGTTTTTGTGGAAATCCCGATGGGGTCCCACTGGGGATTTCTTTATAAGCTATTCCCACGGGTCATTTTCACCACGTGGAGCTCCGTTTGTCCATCTTGGCCAGCACTTCATCACTTTTCTGTTGACATGGGTATTGACTGGACTTTTCTCAAGTTGAACATGAACGTTGGGCGTGGGACGCCTCCCGTGGATATCCCGGGATTTAAGATTCCGTTTTTCCCGTTATGGGGCCTAATTCCGTACACACCGGACATGTAGGGTTGACTGATTTCTGCTTTGGTCAGCCCGGGAGACTTTTCTTTATCTTTCCGGAAGTACACAGAAATTCCTCTTTTTCTGCATTTAAATTATTCAGAAAAAATTCAGACATAAGTGTTTTCATTTCATCCACCCATCCTGAAAATTCTTGAGTAAATAACTTCCACGGACGTCTTTTATCGGATCCCGGGTAGGCATTTTTCCCTTCCCGTATTCATTCCGAACACTTGAAATGATCGATCGGTGGAGATTTTAGTCCAAGCATATCGGGGTTTGCATGATTTCAGCCCCAATTTTACTCGAGATGACTCTCATCCGAAATTCGACCATACGCAGAAATTTATTTCTGTTTTCTGCTGTTTTACCCATTTTGAAAATTCAGAGGAACGATTTTCTATCTTTCACTCGTCCCAACATTTCTGAATAAAATGGATTTGAGGATCAGCCCTCTTCTTTTTCCTCATATACTTGCTCTATATATTTAGAACAAGTAGTTTCTGTATGAGAAAAGATTTTGTTCAACAGTCACCCTTTACAAAAATATTTCAAAAAGCTGTAACTCCCATGGTCTTCTGAGAAGAGGAAAAATTTCAGTGGGGTCCTGTGACCCCACTGCCCCAACGCTGCATCCGTCCATGCCTTCACCACCCCTTGTGAGCGACCCCACCCCAGAGTGTCCACCTCCAGTCATGACTCCTACACGGCGTGAGCAGATTGATCAAATACTTGATGAGCAGGTAGTCACCACCCAGAGCGGAGACTGTCAGCGCTACCTGGTTCGCTGGAAGGGTCGACCTTCCACTGATGATGCGTGGATCACCCGCACGAAGCTAAGATTGATCCTGACCTTTTGGAGCGTCACCAGAGCCGTCAGGACCCTTACTCGACGGGGTCGAGTTCTTCTCAAGCGGGGGGTATTGGTGGGGACACCCGAGCACTGGACCGGACCGACAGGGTCCAAGTTTACCGCAGGCGGAGACGACGAGCAGCGACGACGGCGTCCATTTGGCTTGGCGACTTGCCGTCGGGCCCCTAGCATGTGTCTTTTATGAGTTTGAGCATTTTTGTTGATGTAATAAAGCCCATATGAGGCCCATTAGAGTTCTTTTATTTTCGGTGTACTTTTGGGTCCGATTTTGGACCTATTTTTAGGGCTTGAGGTTATTTTGGTCTTTGGATGTATTAGTGAGGACCTTTAGGGTTCCCTCACTATAAATAAGGTGTAATCATTTGTTTTAGGGAATTAATGAAGAATTGAAGACTGTTTTGGGGCGCCGCCTTGGTCTTCTCCTTTCAGCGGGGTGGATTCTCCAGGGTGGAAGCCCAACCCCCTCCCTCCTTCCTCCTCCACGCCACACCCCTCCCTGTTTCCTGTTGTTTCTTCTCCCACGCTCCTGGGTGGAAGCCCACGGTTCCTTCTTCTCCTTCTCCCTCCCTGCGTTCGCCTCCTCCTCTCTATTGGTTCCGCATCAACATCTTAATGAATTATTCAGGGACATAAAAGCTTCAAAATAATTCATGTGATCAGAAGATAAACAGATGATAGAACAAGGTCCATGGGAACCTACTCGAATGTTTAAAAGACCAGGATCATTTATAACATTCGCTACAATATGAGCGGAGAAAAGAATCTAAATGAACATGACCCCATACAAATGACATGAAAGTTCAATTTTGTTAAACATGACACAAGATAAAGGTTAAATGAGAAAGTTTGATTCAAGAGCTGACCTTCTTCTTCACCATTATGTATGGATGAAGCCATCCACACAGGCCTATTTGCAACCTGTAGCTTTAGATCTTCTAGTAATATCGGCTCCTTCTCAGGTACATCAAAGTCTCCCACAGCTAAATGGAAAGGAGTAAATCAATGCAATCCTGTCATAAGAACTCCTCCTTATTTTCAGATGTTGGTCTTTCTATCTATAGTAAATCTTGGGAGAACATCATAAGTCTGACTATTTAAGGAAAGCTCTCCGTAATCTCACTTTGATTCGAAGAATACTCTTTTCCAGGGAGCTATTTCAAACATCCAGGGGATTTTCTCAAATTTTCAGGGTTGTTTATAAAAAAAATTAAGATTTTGAGATGTCATAACTTAAGAACAAGATTAAGATACATCCCTAAATAAGACTATTTGCAAGGACAGAAATCCAAAAACCCTTAATAATATATATACACATATATTCACAAAAATCATAAAGATACCATACTTACTAGGAAATCACTCCAAAAGCAAAGTTGTATGTCACTTCTGAACAAGCAAAATTTACTTTTGCACACATGAAATGCCACAAGCGATTTGTATTCAATGTTATGATTCGTATTAATGAAAAACCTTGAACAACATGTGAGTGCCTACCATATTTTAAATCACCAGCAAAGTGGATGATGAATGGTGATGCCTGTAGTAGTTGAAAGCGAATGGCTTCTGTTGTACTCTGCTACAGGAAGAAAACAAATAATTATTGGATGTTGCAAAAGTTTATGAAAGAGAAATTTGTCCATACCAAGGGGGCAATGAGAGAAAATTTTGACAGCATCAAGGAGATCAACGATCTTGCTAATGGTTCTGACCAACGCTTGAAAGAGATGGCCGAAATTCGAGCATTCAGTAATGCCAATGGGATCTGAAGAGGAGATGAATTGAAGGAGAATTATCAATAATACTTTCCTCGTTGAGGAAAGTAGAGGGGGGAAAAAAAGGTGCTTAGATGACAAAAAAAAACTATACAATCAAAATAAATGCATATAAGCTCATGATTATGTATCCTTCAAATGGTCATTGCCCTGAACCAAGAATAGTAGCATCGTCAACCATCTCGCCATTCACACAGTCCCAGACACACAACACTTCCCTAATGTTATGATGAAAGAGAGAAATTTACAAAAGTGCTCCTGGCGGGTGGTATATCAATATAGGGCATCCTGCCATCCTCCATGGCCGTTGAACGGAATGCAAGTTAAGTAATTGTTATTTGTCATATTCAACCAATTTTAATCATGGAGATATAAAGCACTACCATCAAGAAAGGGGAAGTTCCATCTGTTTGGGCATAGGCAAATCCAGCAATTTCAGTTCCTATAGTATATTAAAACTTAGAGACCTATTGCCATGAATATGATTCTCTAGTTAGCCTCATCATCCATGTTCAAAAATGTGCTCTAGGATGTTATGTTTGAAAAAAGTTAGTGAAAGAGATGTTATAGGGAATGATTACTTACTCCTTTCTCAGCAGCAGAAAGAATGAGGTTTGGCCAGAGCTCACTTTCCATTAAGAAGATTGCATCTGGACTCCAATACCCAAGAAAATTGTCCACAGCTGCAGAAGTATCAAGAGGTGCAAACTGAAAACCAATGGGATAAAAGTAAAGCAATTTAGCAGGGGAAAAAAAACAATGTGTTGACTGCAGACAGACAAAAAGTATATTATCAATATCAATTATCATAATGAGGACTATGGAGTACTCAACTTGAACAATAACCCACTTTATAGAACTAACGAGAAACTGCACACTCCAGTCTCATTGAGGTCAGATGCTTAGAAGGCAGAGAATGTACACAAGATCTCAGGACTGTGGAGATGAATAAATGGACATTGTCCATCTTTTGGTACACATCCATCTAGGATGCGAATTCACACAGAATTCAACCAACTATATGAATGTTAAAATGTCTTGTAAGGCATCCCTACTCTCCCTACATTGCTCACCATGTAGATATTGAACTAGTTGTTGGTCCGTCATTTCTACAGAGAGTGAACATCAACTGCATTCTTTTTCTACGTCAGGGAAACCTTTCTTAGTTGTTCACTTATCAGTAATATTTATACACTCTGAATTTCAGCATGCCATCAGCACTACAAATTATTAACAAAGGAAGGAGAGACTAGTGGAATTATGTAAAAATACAATTAACAACATAAAATGGGTGATTGAAGAGGGAGAATGATAGGTATTCTTGAGCGTAAGAAGCTCTATTCATACTTGTGTAGGTATGATTAAAGATTCTTCGAGGTTTGACAATGAGACAGAATATTTTGCTGCTGTATAACTATGAATATTCACGCTCCACCAAAAATGAATGAAAAGAATAAAATGGCACCTGGTATATGATGCCACTTGGAAGCCGGTCCTTGATAACATTACTGCAAAATCAACAATTGCATAGATTAAAAATCATTAGCACAAACTAAGATAGAACCCTTATTGCCATTTCAATCTTTGCAAAAGATCTTAAAGAAAAAGGGTACTGTCAGAAGACAAAATGAAAAGAGAAAAGGAAATGTTTTTTGACAATCCATCTGTTTATCAGCATCCTAGCTCCTATGCCATCCCAATGTTTTGTGCCCTAGGCTTAGCATATATATGTGTTTCCCTTCTAATAGCAGTTACAACTTTCTGGGTATCATAAATAGTTGGATAAGTATAAGCGAATTGGCACTGTCAGCACAGAGTGATCCAATAGCATACATGTCACACATCCTACAAACACACATTGTTCATGATGATTATGTCAAAACACCAAACTCTTCTGCTTACCAAACCAACAACTCTACTTCTGTTTCTACCTTTGATAAAAGATTCTACAGTTAGGAAAAGATTCTCAGCACGACCAAATCAAAGACCTACTAAAAGAGGCATATTTATATATAGGCAACACGGTAGTCCATATATATGCATTTCATCTCCTTTTCCTTGTCTTGGTGAATTTGCATTGGCACCTATTCAAGGTGCCAATGCAGATAACAAATGAACAGGAATATTGCTTTTGGAGGCAATTAACTCAATGAATCCCCTAGTTTACACCGAAAAATGATCAAGATGGTTACAGATGTGCGTAATAGCCAAGAGATGGCAAATGTCATTGCCGAAGAGGTATCGAATCAAACACAACATGGGCAACAGGCGCTTGATGGCAGAAGAGTGGGAGATATATAAAATCGTGATGCTTAGCATGGTCCATCATTCCCTCAGAAGTCACTTACAACGCAGACACCGTCGTGGTGGTCATCAGGACGGCAACATCGGGTCGCTGCTGGACGCAGCGCCTAATCACGGGAATCGCAGCGAGGCCTTCACCTAAGAGAAAGAATGATTATAAGAAGAAACAGAGAGGAAGAGGGAGAGGGAGAGAGGAGTCGTGACTATGGGGAACCTCGAAGAGGATATGAGACTAGAAGAAGAGGAGATGCGCTTTCCCTACCGAGAGAGACGGCGTGGAACCACAGAAGAGGGGTGCCCAGCGGGGGCCGCGGGCAGGAGGGCTCCCCCAGGCGCTCCCGCCACCTGAAAGGGTGCTCGAGGCCCCGCAGCCTCCGCCACCGGAGGAGGAGGTATAGCAGCGGGGAGGCGGCGCGGCCCGCCGCCCTGTAAAGCCTATACGCTGCCGACCCGGGCAGCGCCCTCGCCGCCGACATCGGCATCGGTAGCTCTCCTGTACACGTCTAGGTTTGGAGCAAGCCGAGAGCGGTTCCAACGCCCGAGCTAAGAGCCAGCCTAACGGTAAATTTTCGGGTACGCGTCCGATGAGATTTTTAAATTAAAAAAATTAATTAATTAAGAGTCTTTAATAAATATTTAACTTATTTTTTAACTCCGAATAAAATTATAACTCATTACAGTAAATGTCATCTCTTGTTACAGTATACGTTAAATCATGTTATAATAAAGACCTCTATATTACAGTCAAAGACTTCTAATTAATTTTCTCTTAAAAAAAATACACTAACTTATCTTTTTTTTAATGCCCTAATTAACTAAGCTATTTAGATTTAAAATTAGAAAAATTAACCACCTGTCAGAATTTTATTTTGTGTTTTTTTACTCTTTGGATCTGTTATGATATGTCTGACGTTTGATGAATGATCTCCCATCATCAATCCTGGAGGAGACATGCATAAGTTATGTTTCATGGATGATTAGGTATCTTATTGTAGATAGTAGAAGGTGATATACTGATATAGGAGATGGGCAGTAGAGTGGGCAGACAGTTGGAAAGGCAATTTATAATAGATTATCTTAATGGTATGTTCAATCATTAATTTATGGCAAATAATTTAGACGAATAATCTCACCCTTATGACAGACCAAGTTGTGTATGATAGATTCTAATGAGAAATATTTATTATATTTTTTAAATATATTTGGTAGTGTATTTTTGTTTCTTTTATTAGTGTCAATACATTTGTGCATCCAATGAAAGATCAAAAGTACACTCGTAATCATATTTGAGAAGTACGATAAATATTTATCCTCGATAATATATCCGATCATCTATGACACATGATGTGAACTGATCACCTCATCTTTATGGTAAGTATTATGTGTTACTTTTAAATAAGTTAATGTAGTTCATGTATATATCCTCTAGTAAAAATATTGAAACTGCATAAAACTCTTATGTTATGTTTCCGAATACATGTGCGAAAATTTTCTTTAAATGTTCTAATTTCGTTTTCATCTGATTTATTGATAAAAAAAATGTCAAGAAATTATACGTAATATCTATTTCATGTACTAAAATACATAAGAATGAGATAATTTGAAAGGAAAATTATGTTATGATTTGATGTGATGTGAATCATGTGATGCGATGTTCTTCTACCACTTTTGTCATTAAATAGTGCTAGATAAACAAGTGGTTAGATGATTGCTAAACATATGTATTGGCTTCGTATGTTAATCTTCAAAAGAAAGTAAAGATAGGTGAACAGGTTGAATCTCAAATTTGACATTAACTGTTGGATGTCTTGAGATTGGGGAAATGGAGTGAATGATCTTAATTGTCGGGGAAGAAAATTTGCAAGAAGGAAAGAAAGATTTGGTATTGAGATTTCAGAAAAAAAATTCTTTAATACCTAACTTAGAACCATGCATACAAGAGCTAGAAGAACTTTTCGCAGTACATGGGTATAAAATTTTGTACTTTTATATCATTTCAATTACTTGTCACTCTTAAACTTTTTTTTTTTTGACATGGCACTCTTAAACTATTATGTGTCATTGTTAATGTCTGCTATGTGTTAATTAGATGATAAATAAACGATGTGTCAATTGTGAGTTTAAAATGACAAATAATTTTAATATAAAAACATTTAATTATTAAATTAGTTATCTATCACTATCATAAGCATAGATAACTTTTAAAATTGAGAAATAATCAATTATAAAATGAGAATGTTATAAGTCTCATAAAAAATTTAAAAAAAATGATGATTTGGGTGAAGCACCGGTGGCCCAATAACATTCATGCATGAACTAGCCGGAAGTAAGAAAATGGTTTTCGTAACACAAAAAAAGCTCCACAAACCCTTCATAAATGAGATGTTCTTGACAATTATACTGATGTGTGTAGCGTAACGACACTTCTCCTGAGCCAGCTGGTTAGCTCACTCCCCGGAGCTCATGGCGCGGATGGCCTGGACCAGCTTCTCCAGGCCGACGCGAGAAGACCCGCCTTCCCCCACGCAGCTCCGCACCATCTCCGCCAGAGCGGCGGCGTTCCTCCTTAACTCCGCCGCCGCCTCCCCTTCCATCACCGCCCTCACCATCTTCTCCACGGTGGCCCTGTCGCAGGTGTCCTTCATGTCCACCCCGGCCCTCCACACCTCGCTCACGTACCTGCTGTTCAGCGTCTGGTCGAAGAAGAGGGGCCAGCACACCATCGGCACGCCGGCGCCGATGCTCTCCAGCGTGGAGTTCCACCCGCTGTGCGTCAGGAACGCCCCCACCGCCGGGTGCGCCAGCACCGCTTGCTGCGGCGCCCATTCCACCACCAGGCACCCCTTCTCCTTCGCTTCCTGCGTCAGCTCGAAAGGGAGGTCGCCGGGGCCGCCCGTCTCATCCAGAAGGTCGGGGCGAATAACCCAGAGGAAACGGTGGCGGGTGTTCAGCAGGCCGTGCCAGAACTCGAGGAGCTGGGCTCTGCTGAGCACCGCCAGGCTGCCGAAGCTGACGAAGACGACGGACTTGGACGGCTGGGCGTCCAGCCATGCCAAGCAGGTCTGGTTCTCTCGCCACAAGCCGGCAGTGGCGATATGCGCCGGATCTAGTGCCCGGACGAGGTTGTGAAGAGGGCCGACGGTGTAAGTGACAGGGCAGATGGTTCGGATGTGGGCGAGCACGGCGGCGTCCATGGGCTCTACGCTGTTGAAGATGAGACCTCTCGCTCGAGGGTTCCACTGCGTCGTCAGCATCGTTGCTTGGATGATAGGATCGTTCGCGTCTTTGGCTCGGCAGAAGCCCGGGAGGTCTCGCCGCCTCAATAAGCCCTCCATTCCAGGCACACCTCGCACGAGCTCGTCCATGTCGCACCCTTCTGCAGACACGGCGGACGAGATTTTAGGGTACTGAAAACTAGCATGATCTCCCAATGTTTGGGTTCGGCGGTGAGATGTCTCTTACCGGGGAAGGGGATCTCCCCTTGTTCTATGAGCTTGGGGACGAAGAAGTAAGCCCAGAAGCTGCAGGGGCTGCCGGCGCGCAAGGCCATAACCGGGATCCCCAACTCCTCCGCCACCTCCGCCGCGAACGACAACAAGGCGTCCACGATGGTGCACGTCACCGGCGGCCACCCGTCGGGTTCCTCCTTGCCGAGGGGGACTAGCAGCTCCCGGTACTTCTCCCCGGATGTGTCCCTGAGCGATTGCATGATCTCCCAGAGGTGGCCGGCGAGCCTGGGGTGGTCGGCTGGGAGGCCGTCCGGAACGGACCTCAGCCGCAGCCCCTGGCGGCGGCGGCACAGCGGGGCATCGGCACCGCCGAGCTTGTGGTAGACGTGCTCGGTGGTGAGGAAGGTGACGAGGAGGCCTTCAATGGCGAGCGCCTCGGCCAGCTTGAGCATGGGGGAGAGGTGACCCTGCAGAGGAGAGGCAAAAGCGAGGACGTGCGCCATCATTCTTGCTTCCCGACGCCGGATTCCTGCTGCAAGGTGCCCACTCTGCAGTGTGCCAAGATTGCAGTAAGGATCGAAGAACCTAATAATCTCTGCAGCATGGAAAGATCGAAACTTTATGATTAGAGAGAACTACGTATCCAGATGCTGGTAAGGCGAATTGGATACAACAAATCTCAAGATAAGATCACAAGCACACTGGCTAGCTGGCGGCCTGACAAAACCGATTATAATCGGAAAAAAACAAAAAAAAATTGGTGACAGATCTAAAAAGTCGATGAGATTATAATGACAAGTGATGGCTCCAACTCCCCGACAGTCCCACCGACGTCGTCACGCCTCTCATGTTCCATGTCAAGGGATGGGGGATTATAATAATACCCCAGCCCTTGGTTTTCCAACCCTAAGAGTTGGTCGCACACCTTCATTAGGTGTGTCCAACTTAGGCATTGTTTGGCAGTGAAGTTTCTGCCGATTTTACACCTAAAATCTCTGACAAATCCCATATTACTTTCCAAATGAAGACAACCTGTATCGGATTTGGCGCAAAGCGATTTTTGAGTGGGAGAGAGAGATAGACACATTGTTTTTTCTCTCTCCCTTCCATGGAAGGGAGGCCGCTTCTAGCCGCTTTTGAAAAAGTAAACATCATTAACTCACCTAAAGTAGCATGTGGATGGGGTAACCATTGTTTACTTATTAAAATATTAGTTGTTAAAGTGATGGAAGCGGGTTGCATGCTGTTGTTCTCAAATAAAGCAGGTGATTTTAAAATGCTATGATTACAATCTCTCGTGTGTCAAAAAATGGTGTGAAATCAGATTTTTCTGTTGTTTACTTTTTACACCCATATTCCCAAACGCTGCCTTAGTGCACACCGTGAGTGTGCACTAAGTATTACTCCTCACACACACGGCGTATGTTAATCGGACGTGACGTTAAGATACGGCGGGGTCTTTAACGTGTACTATTGGATTTTAATTTAATAATTTATTTATAAAAAAATTAATTAGAGGTTAGACTTGATTTATAATTTCTGTCAAAAAAATGAGAAGTCATACAGTCTTTATTTTTTGTGTTAGTTTAATTTCTAATTTTTATTTTTAATTTTTCAGTATTTATGAGTCTTTGAAGACGAGTCGTCATTTTAGCATCAATTTTTTCCAATTTTGCCCTTCCTTCTTCTGCTCTTTTGCTATGTATATTTGCTTTCGTTATAGTTAGTGTATATATCGTTTATAGTAGCCTTTATATCTCTTACAGTAAGTATTTGTATCAATTACAGTAAGCATTCATATCACTTATAATTAATAAGCCTTTGTATCTCTTACAGTAATTAGTCTTTGTATCAATTACAGTAAACATTCGTATCACTTACAATAAGCCTTCATATCTCTTACAGTAACCATTTGTATCAGTTACAGTAAGTCTTCGTATCATTCATATCACTTACAGTAAGCCTTCATATATCTTACAGTAAGCATTTGTATCAGTTACAGACTACAGCTATAAACTCTTACAAAAGAAAAATATATATATCTTTTACAGTAAATCTTTGTATCAGTTACAGTAAACCTCTGTATCAATTACAGTAAATCTTTAGTGGTACATTTGTATCCACCATGCCTCTCATGTCGACTTGTGAGGCAGATGGTTGTGGCAAGGGTACAATCAGATTTTTGAAGCTTATTGCAGTATATTCTTTTGTTTTTCCCGAATGCTGGGTTGTGGGGTTGCTTTGCGTCCCCCATGTACATTATCATATTCATAGCCAAGGTTGTCAGACTTATCACCTTTTTGGTGTTTCTAGTCTCAATTGTAGCAGCCATTGCTTACCGGGAATCATTCAAGAACCTTGTTTATTTTAAGTTTTCATATCATTTACATTAAGTTTTTGTATCAGTTATACACTACAGCTATAAGCTACGGGTGAAAACGGAACCCGATAACCTGATATTCCGATCCGATTCTGATAAAAATTATCGGTTTCGGAATTAAAAATTGATACCGATAGCTTATCGGAATCGGTATCAGATATTCCGATAAGCTATCGGAATCGGAATTGAAAAATAATCGAAATCGGTATCGGTTATTTCGATAAATTATCCATAAAATTAAAAGAAAAAACTATGGTAAACACCTTACCTTATCGAAATTTTAGTTCCGGTAATGTTATCGGAATCGGAACGGAATCAGAATTAACCATTTCGATATTATCGAAATCAAAATCAGAACCATATTTCGGTTATCGGAATCGAAATCGGAATCTGTGTTTCCGGTTCCGAACCCGACCCGTTTGCAGCCCTACTATAAGCTCTTACAAAAGAAAAAAAAATATTTATTTATAAGTGCTAGGATTTGAACCTAGGTCTTCAAAAACTCAACATGAGATACCATTACCCACTAAGCTACAACTACACTTGTGTTACAATATAACATATAATATATTTCATTAAGTATTGATATCACTTACAACAAATATACACATCATTTACAGTAAGTCTTGACATTATTTATAATATATGTTAAACTCAATCACAGTAAACATTATTCTCTATTACAATACATGTTTATTCTCTATTATAGCATATGTTAAGTCTTATTACAGTAAATATTATTCCCTATTAGTAACATACATTAAAATATATTAACTTATATTATTGTTATATAATAACATAGGTTAATGTATATTATAACAAAACTTAATGTATGTTATTAATGTATGTTAAGGTATACTGTAACAGAGATTAATATATATTGTAATAGAGCTTAATGTATATTGTAACATAGCTTAATGCATATTGTAACAGAGCTTAATATATACTGTAACAGAGCTTAATATATACTGTAACAGATCTTAATATATATTGTAACAGAGCTTAATGTATACTGTAACAGATCGTAATATATATTGTCACATAAGATCTGTTACAATATACATTAAGCTCTGTTACAATATATATTAAGATCTGTTACAGTATATATTAAGCTATGTTACAGTATATATTAAGCTCTGTTACAATATGCATTAAGCTATGTTACAATATACATTAAGTTCTGTTACAATATACATTAAGTTCTGTTACAATATATATTAAGCTCTGTTACAATATACATTAAGCTCTGTTACAATATATATTAAGCTCTGTTACAATATACATTAAGCTCTGTTACAATATATATTAAACTCTGTTACAGTATACATTAAGCTCTGTTACAATATATATTAAGCTCTGTTACAATATACATTAAGCTATGTTACAATATACATTAAACTCTATTACAATATATATTAATCTATGTTACAGTATACCTTAACATACATTAATAACATACATTAAGTTTTGTTATAATATACATTGACCTATGTTATTATATAACAATAATATAGGTTAAGATATTTTAATGTATGTTACTAATAGGAAATAATATTTACTGTAATAAGACTTAACATTTGCTATTGTTGCTGAGAAAATCAGCAAGGATCGTCGGCCGGAGCCAAGCAGGGTGGGCCCCGAGGGATTGGTCGCGCCGCGCAGTCGTCAGAGGAGTGAGTTCAACCTGCAAATAACCACCGAGACTCCTCGGTGGTCGGACACTCCGACGATCAAGTTAGAAAGTCGTTAAGAGAGAGAGAGAGAGAGAGAGAGAGAGAGAGAGAGAGAGTTTTTGTGCTACGAATAGCGTACCTTTTCCTTGTGGGTCTCTATCCTTTTTATAAGGGCCTGGTCCTTTGGACAGACAAGGAAGGTGGCGGACGAGCCTCCGTGAGGCAGGGGCGCTAATCAGGGAACCCTCGACAGCTGGACAGGGAGAGTCCTGCCTTGACAGCCGCTTGCCCAAAGCGGGTATGGTCCAGCTGGGGGTCGTGATTTACGGGGCTCGTCTGTACCTAGGGTAAGCGTGACCTGGCGCCGGCTGGGGACGCCCGGACTTAGTGTTTATTTGAATTAGTTCTCGGCAGTGACGGACTAACCTGTGCCGACGACTTCCGACAACTTAATTGTCGGATCGTCGGTATGGTCGATCCTTGATCTCGTCGACCCAATTTGTCGGCTGACGACGACCGTATCACTAGTCCCCCGGGTTCTTTTCGAGGCGAGTCCTCGGCTCGAAGAGAAGCCATTTATTATTCTCAGGAATTCGTACGGGCGTTGGCGCCGCCTCGCATTCCGCGCGCTGAATTTGGGGGCGTTCTGCCACTGTTATGATGAAGGTCGTGGTCTTGTCATAATGGCGGTACTTCTGATGACGGCTTGTCAGGTACTTCCCTCTGAGCTCTGCGCCATGATGACGCCGCCCGGTTTCGGGGCGCACGCCGCGGATCCGGGTGAACGTCTCCAGGCCGTCGGGCTTCCGACACGTGGCGGAATCCTGGGTGCGCAGGATTTCTGGGCCGTCCGATCGCATTGGCATCGCGGTGCTATAAATAGCTGAGGTTCGATACGAAACAGACGTTCCTTTGCCTCGCGCGCGCGCCTTTCGACCCCTGCCGCCCCGACGTCTGCCGACGATCCGACGATCGTGTCCTCGTACGAAGTCGATCGACGGTCTTCGCTTGCTTCCTTTCGAGGTAAACGATGAGCCTTTCCTCTTCCTCCACCTCTCCTGAGGCTTCCTCCTCCTCCTCGTCCGCAAAATCTAGGGACCCCCATGTTCCCGTCGACGCTCCCAACCATGTTTCTGAAAGCCTTGGGGAGGGGTCGGTGTCTGTAGAAACCCAGATCTGGGGGCCCGTGGATGATTTCTTCGTTCTTGAATTAGTCCACGGGACCTATGTTCCCAAGGAACCCTCGGCCCACACCTCTGGTGCACGCCGTCGAGCCGACAACGTGGCCGAAGCCCGTTGTGAGACCTCCCCTGGGACCTTCAAGTGGCTGCGGAAGCACCCTAGATTCGTTCTCCCTGCCGACGCCTTCGTGTGCGCCAACAGGGATTTTAGGGCTCACTATGTTTTGGACGGGGGGTTCTCGGTTTACACTGAGGCGGTCCGGGCTGGCCTCTGTTTCCCCTTCCACCCCTTCGTCATCTTTCTTCTCTTGGAGCTCGGGGTGGCTCCTTCCCAGTTGGCTCCGAACGCCTGGCGAGTAATCGTCGGCTTTCTCTCCTTGTGCTATTCGGCGGGGGTCCCTCCGACCTCGCGCCTCTTCCTGTACCTGTTCTCGATCAAGCCGTTCGGAGACTAGTTCTACTTCGCGGCGAGGAATGGTCGGCATATTCTCGGGAGACTCCCTTCCTCGCTTCACGGCTGGAAGAGGAACTTTGTTTTTGTTTATAGTTCCTCGGGTTGGTCGTTCCCAACCAAGTGGTCGGCCGTTGACGTCCGGAGCAAAGCTTTTGGATCGCCGAGGCTGACTTCGTCCGAGCTATACGACCTTAAGTGTTTGAAGGAGGTGGAGCCCCCAACCTGATCGATATCTCGGACGAGTTATTCCAGCTGATCGAAGAGGGCACACAAGGTTGCCAGCCTCGTCGTCGTATTTTTTACTCCATCCTCGGCTTCCTTAGCTAACGGTCGGGTGTTTGCAGCTATGGCCGACAAGGTTGGCTCTGCTCCCTCCTCGCGAAAGGGGCCGTCGCTCGTGGATCAGGCCAAGAGCCGAGCCCAATCGAGGGGGAAGAAGATGGCTTCCCGTGCCGAGAAACGACACCGCGATGCCGAGGCCGTGCCACCACCGGCGCCGACGCCGGGTCAGAGCTCGGGAGCCGTCCCGTCGACCGAAGGAAGACCGAAGAAGCGCCCAGCTCCAGCGTCGTCGGGTACGGCACCCGACGCCTCAGTTCCGCCCCAGACTCGCTTTTCCTTGGACCCCGTCGAGTGGGGCCGACAAGCCTTGCCACCCGAGGTTAAGGCTGAAACGCTTGGCCGCCCCGCACGTCGGCTCGTACATGAATTTTATCATGGTATGCTGAGCCAGCTGGCCGCCTTCGACGCCTTCGTGCACCGAGCTGAGGTGAAGAGGCTGGCCTGCGACAAACGCATCGCCGAGGCCGAGGAGCTTGTGGCCGCCGAGAAGGCCCGTAGTCTCCGCCTGGAGGAGGAGGCAAAGAAGAGGGAGGGCGCCCTCCAGGCGGCCCTTGAAGCTGTGAAGAAGGCGCAATACGACGAGATTGCGGCCCACGAGGAGACGAAGAACAACTTTTCACGTCTCGTTGCTGAGGAGAGGGAGAAGGCGATAGAGGAGTACCGCAAATCCGACGAGCTTCAGGATGAAATCGCCGACCTCTTCCAGGGTGGGTACGACGACTGCCTTGCCAAGGTTAAGGGGTTGTATCCCGACCTCGATTTATCGGGAGCGACTCTTGCTGGAGACGACGATGGCGACAACCAGGTCACCGAGGGGGGAGGCAAGGAGTTCGCCGCTGTCGTGGACGAGGCCATGGAGTCGGCTATTGATCGTTCCCTCGACCAGGCAGCTGAGGCTGTTTTGAATGAGGAATAGTCGCCCTCCTTTATGTACTTTGTAATCCTCGTCAGTGAGAATACACGGTATTCATAGTTTCTAGCCGACGACTGTCTATTCTATTGCGTTTGTATAAATGAACTTGTCGACATGTGTGCTCAGAATTGCCTCGTCGGTGAGAGGGCCAAATCGACCACGTTAGCGAGTGCCTAAGCGACCTCGTACTTGAGTGCCGAAGAGGACTCCGGCCCACGTTTATAGAGTGCCGAAGGGACCTCGGGCTTACGTTTAGAGTGTGCCGAAGAGACCTCGGGCTTACGCTTAGAGGGTGCCGAAGGGACCTCGGGCTTACGTTTAGAGAGTGCCGAAGTGACCTCGGGCTTACGTTTAGAGTGTGCCGAAGAGACCTCGGGCTTACGCTTAGAGGGTGCCGAAGGGACCTCGGGCTTACGTTTAGAGTGTGCCGAAGAGACCTCGGGCTTACGCTTAGAGGGTGCCGAAGGGACCTCGGGCTTACGTTTAGAGAGTGCCGAAGTGACCTCGGGCTTACGTTTAGAGTGTGCCGAAGAGACCTTGGGCTTACGCTTAGAGGGTGCCGAAGGGACCTCGGGCTTACGTTTAGAGAGTGCCGAAGTGACCTCGGGCTTACGTTTAGAGTGTGCCGAAGAGACCTCGGGCTTACGCTTAGAGGGTGCCGAAGGGACCTCGGGCTTACGCTTAGAGGGTGCCGAAGGGACCTCGGGCTTACGTTTAGAGAGTGCCCAAGCGACCTTGTCGTTGTCGAAGCGACCTCGTTTAGAGTGCCGAAGCGACCTCGTTATGGAAAATATTGTCGTAAATGTTCGGCGTTCCATGTCCTCGGCAGGGCCGTCCCGTCGAGGTTTGATAGGCGATACGCACCTTGTCCGAGATCATCGATGACTTTGTAAGGTCCTTCCCAATTCGGCGATAACTTTCCGACAGCTGACTTTGGTTCGGAGACGGCGAGTTTTCTCAGGACGAGGCTTCCCACGCCGAAGCGCCGTGGCTTGACTTTTTGGTCGAAGCTTTTCTTGATTCTTCTTTGGTAAACCTCCATCCTCGTAGAGGCCCTCTCCCGCCTCTCGTCTATGAGGTCGAGCTCGGCGCGTAGGGATCGGTTGTTACTTTCTTCGTCGAATCCGAGAACTCTCAATGAAGGGACGAGCATTTCTACAGGCGATACGGCCTCCATCCCGAAGGCCAACGCGAAAGGCGACTCACGAGTGGCCTCCCTTGGGGTCGTCCGGTATGCCCAGAGCACGTGTAGAAGCTGGTCGGCCCAAGCTCCCTTGTGGCTTGTTATTCTCTTCTTTAGCCCGTCCAAGATCGTCCGGTTGGTGACCTCGGCCATCCCGTTGGATTGGGGGTGAGCCACTGAGGAGAACCTATGCTCGATCCCGAGTGCGTCGCAATTCCTACGGAATTTGATGTTGTCGAATTGTTTCCCGTTGTCGGTGATGATCGTTCGTGGAAGGCCGAACCTGCAGATGATGTTCTTCCATACGAAGCCCCAAGCGTTGGTGTCAGTGATTTTGGCCAGGGGCTCGGCTTCGACCCATTTAGTGAAATAGTCCACTCCGACGATAATGAACCTCCTTTGGCCAGTGGCTGGGGGGAATGGCCCGAGGATGTCCATTCCCCATTGCGCGAATGGCCACGGGGAGTTTATGCTGGTGAGCTCTGACGGGGGTCGTCGGTCGATTCTGCCGAATAGTTGGCATTGTCGGCAGCTTCTGACATACTTTTCGGCGTCTTTAAGCATCGTCGGCCACCAATACCCTTGTCGTGTTATTCTCTCACCAAGGATCTGGGGCCTGCATGGGAACCGCACGTACCTTCGTGTATTTCGTCGATGATTTTCTCGGCTTCAGCGGGATCTACACATAGGAGGAATGGATAGCTAAATCCCTTTCGATATAAATTGTTGCCGAGGATGAAGAACTTGGCCGATCGTCTCCTTGTCTTCTCGGCCTCGTCGTTGTCCTCTGGCACCACGTTGTCCCTGAGGAAATTTATTAACGGGGTCATCCACGTCGTCCCTACGTTGACGATCATCATATCTCTGGCCGCTATGGTTGAAATCGTCAGCTCTTCTATCAACAGCGATGGGGGTGGTTCTAGTGCCGACGAGGCAATCTTCGATAATTCGTCGGCTTGTTCATTCTCGGACCTCGGTATCTTTATGAGCTCCGCTGAGTCGAATTCCGCCATCATCCTTAGCACCTCGGCTTTGTACAAGGCGAGCTTTGCCTCCTTCGCTTCGAACATCTGGGACACTTGGCCGACGACCAGCTGGGAGTCGCTGTGAATGCGTATCCTCTTTGCTCCAAGGGTTTTCGCCATTTTCAACCCCGACACCACCGCTTCATATTCTGCCACATTGTTAGATGCTTCGAAACCGAAACGAACTGCGTACCTTAAGTCGAGGCCCTCGGGAGAGCGCATTACTACGCCTGCACCGCCTCCATTGGAATTTGAGGCACCGTCGACGAAAATTTTCCAACTCTCGCTGGGCTCTTCGTCCATCGCTGCTCGGGCGGTGCCTTCGGAAATAAAATCTGCGAGGGCCTGGGCTTTGATGGCGACCCGGGGCCTGAACTCGATATCGAATTCGCCGAGCTCGACGGCCCACTTCGCCAACCTCCCCGAGGACTCGGGTCGCTCGAAAATTGGTCGGAGCGGAGCGTCGGTTAAGACGACGATCTTGTGTGCTTGAAAGTACGGGCGTAGTCGTCGGGCTGCCATGATGAGAGCGTAACCGAGCTTCTCCAGGCTGGTGTAGCGCTGTTCGGCTCCTCGTAGCGCCTTACTTGTATAGTACACCGGGAGGTGGACTCGGTCTTCTTCTCGGACGAGCACCGAGCTGATGGAATAGTCCGTCGCAGATAGGTACAACAGTAGTTCTTCGTTGTCGCATGGCTTGCTTAACGTCGGGACGTTCGCGAGGTGTTCCTTCAGTTCGTCGAAGGCCCCTTGGCATTCCTCGGTCCATTCGAAGCGACCCTTCCGCAGTATCTCGAAGAAAGGTCGGCAACGTTCCGCCGACCTGGACATGAACCTACTAAGAGCAGTTATCCTGCCATTAAGTCTTTGTACCTCTTTGACTGTCCTCGGAGCCGTCATGTCGAGGATGGCTTGGACTTTGTCGGGGTTGACGTCAATGCCTCGTTGTGAGACGAGATACCCTAGGAATTTCCCCGCTCGGACGCCGAAGACACACTTCTCGGGGTTCAGCTTCATCCCGTAGAGCTTCAATACTTCGAAAGCTTCGGCTAGGTCTTTGACGTGGTCCTCGGCTCGTCGGCTTTTTACCAGCATGTCATCGATGTATATCTCCATGGTCTTGCCAATCTGCTTCTCGAACATTTTGTTGACCAATCTTTGGTATGTTGCCCTGCATTCTTTAATCCGAACGGCATACGGGTAAAGCAATACAAACCTCTCTCAGTGGTGAAAGATGTCTTTTCTTCGTCTTCTGGGGCCATTCTTATTTGGTGATAGCCCGAATATGCGTCGAGGAAGCTTAAGAGCTCGTGTCCGGCAGTTGAGTCGACCAGCTGGTCGATCCGCGGCAGGGGGAAGCTGTCTTTTGGGCAGGCTTTGTTTAGGTTGGTGAAGTCCACACACATTCGCCATTTGCCATTTGCCTTTCGTACTAGGACGACGTTGGCGACCCAGGTTGGATAGAATGAATTCCTAACGGTTCCTGCATGCAAATATTTTGTCAACTGGTTTTCAACCACTTCCTGTCGTTCGGCTGACAGGGGCCTCTTCTTTTGCCGGATAGGTCGGGCTTTGGGGTCCACGTTCAAGTGGTGCTGGATAATGCTCGGGTCTATTCCTGGAAGATCGTCGTCAGACCAAGCGAAAACGTTGCCACTCTGACCGAGGAATGTGGTGAGGTCAGCCTCCAACTCTTTGAGTTCGGTCCCGATGATTAGAAGTCCGCTTTCGATTTTTATTTGCTTAGTTAGTTCTACTGGCTCGTGTTTTGGGGCGTCATTCACAGCAGGTACGTACTCAGGAATAGTTGGTTCTTTAGCTTTAATAGAGTTAACATAACATAGGCGCGCCTCGGCCTGACTCCCGACAACTTCGCCTACCCCGCTTGGAGTTGGAAATTTCAGCTTCTGGTGGTATGTTGACGGGACCCCTCCGAGCTTCCCGAGCAGACCGCGCCCAAAGATCGCGTTGTAGGCCGACTTTACTTTCACAATTAAGAAGTCGACCTCAACTGTTACTTGCCGAGGACGGGCTCCCAGTGTTACTTTGAGCCGGATGGACCCCTCGGCGGTGACTGGAGTTCCGCTGAACCCAAACAGAGGTGTGGCGACCGGTTTGAGCTCCGTGCTCAGGTTCGTCATCTTCAGGAAGCAGTCGTAGAAGAGGACATCGGGCGCTGCTCCGTTGTCGATGAGGATGCGATGCACGGTGTATCCGTCGATGTCGGCATGAATGACCAGCGCGTCGTCGTGAGGAAAGTTTAGCCCAATTGCGTCGTCGGCAGAAAAGGTGATTGGCTCCAGATTGGGCTGGTGAATCCCGAGGACGACGGCTGAAGCGTACGCCTTCCTCTTCCTGCTGCTGTCGCCGCCACCCGCAGATCCGCCGGCGAGGACCAGGACGGCGCCTTTCCCCTCGCGCTCGCGATCCTCGTCTTGATCGCGGTCTTTCGGTTTGCCGTCGACGACGTCTTTACCGATTATCCCTCGGCGCAACATCTCCGATATCTCCATCTTCAGGCTCCTGCACTGGTCTGTTAGGTGACCGAAACCTTTATGGTACTCACAGTATAGCTCGGCCCCTCGTCCCGATGGAGGCCTTGTGATGGGTTCCGGTCGCCTGAACTCTGGTAGCTTCTTGATGACGGGGAGGATTTCTGAAGGTGGCCTCCCAAACCGGGGGAGATCCCTTACGCGACGATATTCGTCGGGTCGTCGGTCAGACATCCGTCGGTCCTCTGAGTCTCGGCGCCTGTCTCTGCGCGCTTCCTCCCTCCTTGGCCTCTTTTCGCTAGCCTCCGAGCTCGTGCTTCCCCTCTCCAGCGGCCGCTTCAGTCGCCCAGCGGCTCCCAGGGTTGATTCCAGGCGGACGTATTTCTGCATCCGAGAGAGGAGGTCGGAGAGGCTTACCGGTGGTTTCTTGGCGATCGACGCCACAAATGCTCCGTCAGTGCACACCCTGGTCAGAATGTTGACCGCCGTTCTCAAGTCTAGGTCCACCACTTTCATCACCTCGATCTGAAAGCGTTTCGCATAGTCTCGAAACATCTCGTTCTCGTTTCTTTTTGAGATACCAGCCACAGGTCGTCGGTGCACAATGAGTGCTGCACCGTGTTGTAGAAGTGGTCGAGGAACCTTTGGGCCAGGTCCGAGAAGCAAGAGACCGATCGCGCCGGCAACGCCTTGAACCATTGTAGTGCTGCATCATCAAGAGTGGACATGAAGGCCCTGCATTTCAGAGCGTCAGTCACATTCATCATTTCCACCTGGCCCTGAAAATGATCGAGGTGGTGGACTGGGTTGGTTGTTCCGTTGTAGCGTCGGAACTTTGGCAACTGGAACTTCGGTGGGACCGAAGCCGATGTGATTTCTTCTGTGAAAGGCGAGGACGAGAGAAGCGTCGCCACGGATGGGGCGCGAGTGCCGAGCTGTAG
The DNA here is from genome assembly GCA_014218235.1 of Colocasia esculenta. Taxonomy (NCBI): domain Eukaryota; kingdom Viridiplantae; phylum Streptophyta; class Magnoliopsida; order Alismatales; family Araceae; genus Colocasia; species Colocasia esculenta. The sequence goes on from CM024757.1 coordinate 3,203,673, forward strand.
GGCTTCTATTTTCCGATTCATCTCCCGCAGATCGTTCTTCCACCGAGGATCGAGCGGGGACTCGCTGATGGTGATAGCGGTGGACTCCGCCGTAAAGTGGTCGGCTAAGTCGGCCCTAGCCATATTTCCTGCTGCGGCCACCGGCGTCACGGGAGGAGCGTTGTCGGCGTGGTTAACTGCCGGCGTGGGAGTCCCAACTATCGTCGGTTGCGCTTCGGCGTGACTTGCCGATACTGCCGGAGGCGCTTGTTGTCGGTGGAGAGCTTCTGTATCACCCTGATTACCTTGGGTTTGTTCTACTTGGCGAGTCGAGCCCTCGCCTCGAGGAGGGTGAGCTTGTTGATTCTGCTCCATCCTCATAAGGATCTGCTGAAGGTGCACCAGTGTCTGCTCGACCCGATCGAGCCGCGACGAGGTCGTCGAATCCTGCTCCCCCGCGCCCGAGGCTCCTCCAGCTGCTGCCCCTTCAACAATGCTAGTAAGGGCGACTTCTTCCTCCGACGGGCGAACTGCGACCTTTCCCTTGGGTGCCATGAGGAACAGCTTTTTGTATCAGTTCCCACAGACGGCGCCAAATGTTGCTGAGAAAATCAGCAAGGATCGTCGGCCGGAGCCAAGCAGGGTGGGCCCCGAGGGATTGGTCGCAGAGAGGAGTGAGTGGTGTACGCGGACCTTTTCTGTGAGGCAGGGGCGCTAATCAGGGAACCCTCGACAGCTGGACAGGGAGAGTCCTGCCTTGACAGCCGCTTGCCCAAAGCGGGTATGGTCCAGCTGGGGGTCGTGATTTACGGGGCTCGTCTGTACCTAGGGTAAGCGTGACCTGGCGCCGGCTGGGGACGCCCGGACTTAGTGTTTATTTGAATTAGTTCTCGGCAGTGACAGACTAACCTGTGCCGACGACTTCCGACAACTTAATTGTCGGATCGTCGGTATGGTCGATCCTTGATCTCGTCGACCCAATTTGTCGGCTGACGACGACCGTATCAGCTATAATAGAGAATAAATATGTATTGTAATAGAGAATAATGTTTACTGTAATTGAGTTTAACATATACTATAAGTAATGTCAAGTCTTATTGTAAATGATGTGTATATTTGCTATAAGTGATATCAATACTTAATGAAATATATTATAGGTTATAGTGTAACACAAGTGTAGTTGTAGCTTAGTGGTAAGGGTATCTTATGTTGAGTTTGTGAAGACTTGGGTTTGAATTCTAGCACTTGCAAATAAATAAAGTTTTTTTTTCTTTTGTAAGAGCTTATAGTTGTAGTTTGTAACTGATACAAAGACTTACTGTAAGTGATATGAAAGCTTACTGTAACTGATATAAAGACTTACTGTAAGAAATATAAAGGCTTACTGTAACTGATGCAAAGACTTGCTATAAACGATATATACACTAACTGTAACGAATGTAAGGTACATAAGGAAAGAGCAGAAGAAAGAAGTACAAAATTGAAAAAAGTTGATGCTAAAAGGACGACTCGTCTTCCAAGATTCATAAATGCTGAGAAACTAAAAGCATGCACTATAAATTAAACTAACACAAAAAGTAAAGATTATATGACTTCTGATTTTTTGACCGGGACTATAAATTAAGTCAACTCTCTAACAAAGACCTCTAATTAATTCTCTCTTATTTATACTTATCAAATAACATTAAATATTGAGTAATATCAAATATCAAATAACAAATATTTAGAGCACTAGAGCGTCTAAATATCGAGTACGGATGTGCTATAGAGCTCGTTGTTAAATTGAAGTCCAATGATCTGCACTATACTACGGCAGAGCATATCAAAAAATTCCGCCATACTATAACATTCTCTGTTAACCGGATATCCAATACCATCCAAGACATGGCCACGTACTCTGCACGTTTCAGAGGACCATCAGCTTGTGTCAATCATACGAGTATGAATCTTTAGAATCGGACTCTATCTTACTTTTTTAATATTTTAATTTAGACTTTTTTTCATAAAATATAATAGAACTTAACTCTCTTTACACTGATCAAATCCATTTATGTGGGAGAGAATGTACAAAAAACTTTCTTACTTTATAATATTTTAATTTATATTTTTTCATAAATTAAAACATATTTTAATTTATGCTTTTCCTCGTCAAGTTGCCACTATCTGAAGATAGCAGATCCTCTTGGCCTCCCACAAGGGGGGGGGGGGGGGGGGGGGTTTCAATCCATGGTGTAGACACGTGAATTTAGTTCCACCGCGGGTAAAATTCATGCTGCACCATAATACCACAAATAGCCCTCTTTTTGCCTTGCAAGAGTGTTTTTTCCAATATTTTGGATCTCACCCATTTTTTTCTCGATGATTCCCCTTCATTTTAAGGTGGTTCGGTCGCGGGGGCCGCGCCTCCGGAAGCTAAATTTGGTTCACAAAAGACATATGTACAACTTCACTTATTCACGTCCACTACAGTGGACGCCTTTTAGGAAGACCGTATCGCATCCTGCCATCCCGACGCGTTTCAAATCAAGACGCGTCGGCCTGAGCCGCCGCGATTAGGCGAGACCTCGAAAGTCGTCGCACTCAAGTGCTCACCCCTCGGAACCACACGAAATCTCGGAATCGCGTCCTACCACCCAGACACGATTAGGTCATAGGCCTAACACACCAGACCTCGAAGTGTCCCACGTGCCTAAATCGTAATCGTGGCGAGGTAGGCCGACACGTTTCAAACCGCGGTGGCCATCCTCGACACGATTCTAAAAGTCGTCATCATTGCCAAATGTCAAAACAAGTTGACTTCTGAATCGCGACCTGCCGCCCAGACGCAATTTAAATCAAGTCGCGGCGCGCTTGCCCGACGCTATTCTAATCGCGGCCTGCCACCCGAATACGATTCAATTCATAATCGCGGCTTCCTATTTGGATGCGATTCAAGAATCCGTTGCCTATAAATTGGACCCGATGGTCATTTGTTCAGGGGGTTCCACGAAGTGGCGAAGCCCTGCCGAATTCTCGCCTCGACTCCGAGCCGTTCCTCACCGATTCGTTCTTCTTTCTGGGAGTTCGGTGCCGTCATCTCCTTCCATTCCACGTACGAGGCGGGAGCGTCTTCCTCCGCATCCTCCATCACTCCGGCAACAGCCCGTCACGCCGATCAAATATCGGGAAGCACCCCCCCCCCCCCTCTTTTCTCTTTTGTCATTTTGTTTGCCTCCTCCAGGCTCCACGTGACCCCTTCTTTAGCTTTCTTTTACATATACACACACATGCATGCATTACACACACACACACACCATATCATTTAGGCGTTTAAAAACCACCACTCAATGAGTCCCCCCCCATTTTATTTATTTTATTTATTTGTTCGGGATTCGGTACTACACGTCTTATTTGGCTAATCTCCTTCTTTTCTTTTCTTTGTCCTTTTTTTGTCAGGATAATCAAACGAGGAAATGCCTTCTACCACGGCCGACCGTGTTCGTAGAAGAAGATAGAATCCACATCATCCCTGCGCAATCTCTCTGCCAAAAAGGTACGCTCGCGATCACTCCTCCCATCTCGCATCCCTCGCCGTGCGTCTCTATTAGACACCCCCGCGTGTCTGACGATCATGATCTTTTTATTTTATTTTATTTTTCATTTTCCACTCTATATCCACACATCGCACGTTTCCTTTTTCCTTTTATTATTCCCTCCCTTTGTGGATGCTTGGAGTTCGCGATGAATTCAAAGCGGTGTCTACATATGGGTGGGGTGGGATTTTTTTTAACCCCTGTATAAAATATGAAAGACACTTTAAGTTGAGGGGTTAAAAAAAAAATCCCACCCCACCCATGTACTAACCCCCCCCTCCTGCGGGGGGCCGAGAGGATCTACTCTCCTATCTGAATCGACTGCACCTGACGAACAAGCTTTCAAAGTGCCTACTGTGAATGAGTATAATCATCCATTCGAAGTGAAAATTGGGTAAAGAATGTGATAGTGAAAGCAGGGTAAATAAGTATGAGCATCGCCCCACTCTCACTCTAGACTTTTTTAGAGTGAGAAATTTTGGGGATTTCACCTCCGTTTCCACTGTGCCATCCCTATTCAGCCGTCGTCGTCACATCTGTTCGGAGGGGAGGGGATAGCCACCTCATTTGTCTTGGTGCGGTCATTTGTAGGTTGTGCTCCCCCTTCAGTGGGGACTAGTTTGGTTCTCTTACTTATGTAGGAGGGTTTTGTTCTCCCCATAAAGAAGCTTCGCTTCTCGATGGGAGTCCGGCACGGGTGATCACTCCATCGACTATCTGGAGGACCGGTTGCAGCGTAGCTAAGTTCGTTTGTACCCTTTCTTGTTTTGTTCATGTCTCCCCCAGTATTTGCTCACTGCTTGGCTTGGCGAGCAGCAGCATGGCGGATGTTCGTATACCATCCATCTAGGCATTTTCGATTTACGATTTCAAACTTCATCTTGCATGCTTTAGTTCGTTGGAGGTTACCATCTACCCCGTCGAATTCATCCCCGACACAAGTGTAGGTTGAGGGCGCGCCCTCCCCTGCCGAAGTTGTCGGTGAAGATCGACGTCGATTCGCGGCACCTTATGCGACGGTGGTTCCAATAGATCTAAGACATTTGTTCTCCTCTTTTGGACCGTTGGTCCATTGTCTCATGGCACCTTATTTAAACCATGCCCTGTTATTTTTTTATACTTACTGTAGTTGCCGTGCGCCGGCCTTTGCCTGGCCATCCCATGTACCTTGTTTCATCCCATGTACCTTGTTTCGTGCTATTATATGCAACCTATTTTTGTGTCAAAAAAAAAGAAGCAGGGTAAAGAATGTGATACATATTTCAACATCAAGCAAGCAGACATGTTCGCTTTTAATTTTTTTTTTAACCTGTTATTCCTATTTTGTGTTGCTTCCTTCTTGTTGACCTTTGCCCTGCTTCTTTGAACTATTTGCAATTTTGTTGTGTCCTTTTGGCTCCTCTCATTCAGCAAAAAAAGGGAAAAAAAAAGAACGCAGGCATATTCGCTCAATTTTTTTTTCATTAAACACTACAAAATATCACTTTCACAGATATTCTTCTGTTGGTTGTTTTCAATAAATTAATAATACATATGAAACCATCCTAATTAGACTACGCCAACAACCAAGTAAAGATAGGAATGCTGAAGCAAATTAATAATTCGTTCGTCAATGCAAATAGATGTTTACTATATTGTCTCAGGTAACCTACCCTGTTACATACGGTAAGACTTTCGGGGTTCTTGAAGTACACATATATAGTCAGTAAAAATGCCAAACAATGATATATATTTTTATGTCATAAATAATATATCACATGACACTTTAAAATTAAAAATGTCACACTTTAAAATTTATGTCATAATTAATGTCAAGTGCATATGTTATAGAATGATGTCATTAAATTATTTTACAAAAAAGTTATAAAATTACAACCGTCTAACCCAAAAGTATCCTTAGAACTTCATCCATATCCAATCTCATATGTCTGTCGAAGGACAACTCGAGAATGAAAGCCTAAGCACCTCAAATAACGCTCAATATCATTATCATCTGATTCAATATTAAACGTCTCAAATCCTAATTTTACTCCAGATATTAATATATTTTCAGTTTTGATAAATTTTGTAACTGTGATCCGCCTAATTTTGGAATTATGTTAAGTACGTAGTTGGATTTGAAGAAGAAATAGCAAGTGATGTAGGCGTCTTGCGCAATGGACTTGGGGAGTGGACACGTGAGATTCATAAATAATCTTTGGAAAAATTAATTAGGGGTCCTTGTCAGAGAGTTAGACTTAATTTATAGTCCATGTCAGAAAATCAGAAGTCATATCGTCCTTACTTTTTGTGTTAGTTTAATTTCTAGTCCCTGTTTTTTGTTTCTCAGCATTTATGAGCTTTGGAAGACGAGTTGTCCTTTTAGTATCTACTTTTTCCTATTTTGTCCTTCCTTCTTCTGTTCTTTTCCTATGCACACTTATATTCGTTACGGTTAATGTATATATTGTTTACAGTAAGTCTTTGTATCAGTTACAGTAAGTCTTTGTATCAGTTACATACTACATTCGTTACAGTTAGTGTATATATCGTTTACAGTAAGTCTTTGTATCAATTACAGTAACCTTCGTATCAATTACAGACTACAGTTAAAAGTTCTTACAAATGTAACGAATGTTGTCTAGGGTTAAGGTCTTTAAAAATTGGGTGCTAATGGAACACTTGATTGCAGGTGAACGTCAGTAAATTGGGTCTAGTTAAGCCAGCTGGGAAAGTTGTCTGGGCTGAGAGACGCATTCAGATTTCGATCTTATGTGTGTTTTATGCTTTATTGTTTCTTTCTAAATCCCCCTTTCGCTGGTGGTTTGCAGGGAAGTACGCCCAGCTCACAAATAATCCAGAGAATGATGGTTGTATAAATGCAGTTCTTCTTGTGTGAGGATATCATTTTCAGACGATCATCGGAGCTAACATCATTGTGTGTGCTTACCTCGGGTGCTGCTTCGAGCATTGCCACTGTCACCAACCTTGGAAGAGTTATTGTAGCATCAACAATTTTGGCTTTACCTGATGCACACTTCATGTGAACCTCTGGTTGCGCACAAGGTCTGTGACTCGCACCGCAGCCTGTTTTGAAATTTGAACACAGTATTCGATGCCAAGGACTTAAAGTTGGGAATAACTTTTTTTTCCCATGCGTGTTGGCATTTTCGCAGGTAGATCTTTAGTCTGAGATATCATAGATCCTAGTGGTGTCGATCTTTATATCACTTATATTAAGTTATGTTACATTCGTTACAGTTAGTGTACATATCGTTTACAGTAAATTTTTATATCTCTTACAGAAAGTATTCGTATCACTTACAGTAAGTCTTTATATCACTTACAGTAAGTTTTTATATCACTTACATTAAGCTATATTATATTCGTTACAGTTAGTGTACATGTCGCTTACAGTAAATTTTTATATCTCTTACAGAAAGTATTCGTATCACTTACAGTAAATTTTTATATCACTTACAGTAAGTTTTTATATCACTTACATTAAGCTATATTATATTCGTTACAGTTAGTGTACATGTCGTTTACAGTAAGCTTTTATATCTCTTACAGAAAGCATTCGTATCACTTACACTAAGTCTTTGTAAGAACTTTTAACTGTAAGCTGTAACTGATACAAAGACTTACTGTAACTGATACAAAGAATTACTATAAATGATATATACACTAACTGTAACGAATGTAGTATGTAACATGTCGTTTACAGTAACATTGTTCTCTATTACAATACATGTTTATTCTCTATTATAATATATGTTAAGCCTTATTACATAACTACAAAAAAAATTACTTGATTAACAAATATGAATCTTCTTGAAACGTTGTCCCGTAGCCCAATCTGCGGTGCAATAAAAGAAAGTATATTATTGATGGAAATTATTAACCTGTACCAGGTAACAATTCCAATTTAAAAGCAAAATTCTCTGAAGACAGACTAAATACGCGTACAAATAATTTTACTAAGAAACACAAAAACACTCATTATGTTTATGTTAATCTTTTCGACCTAATGGCAGACAAAGACTGTTTCAACAAATTATGATCGAACTAATGGTACAAAGAAAAAGAAACATGCCTGGCAGGGACATGGTAGGGGCATACGAAGCGATCAACACTGACAAGGCTAACAGAACCGACCACAATTGCATCGCGCTAAGAAACTACAAAGCCAGCTTGATGCAAGTTCTGCCAAGGCTGCATGGTTACGCCACCCCCACCCCACCAACAAGCTTAATTCAAGAGGCTCCTTTCTCGGCGTGCTTCTCCTCCCGGGCCTTTGAAGAACGGGTGGTCAAGTGCTTCTCGAGCTGTGAGGCGTTCCGATGGTTTGAATGTGAGAAGATCGTACAGTAAATCCGCCAAAGATAATGCTCTGCGCGAACCGGAAAACTATGATATGCAAGTAGTTGAGTAGGAGGAATAAACATGTATTGTAATAGAGATAATATTTACTGTAACACAATCTATGTTAATCTTGTTACAATAAATATCATTCTCTATTATAATATATATTAAGTTCTGTAACAAGACTTAACATAAATTGTCAAGATCTGAGATATGTATAAAGAAAGGTTAAGGTAAAATCTGTAACAGATACAAAGATTTACTGTAACAGATATAAATATTTACTATAACTGATACAAAGACAACTGTAACGAATGTAAGTGTGCATAAGAAGAAGACTTACTATAAAAGATGTAAAGACTTACTGTAACAGATATTAAAGTTTACTGTAACTGATAGAAAGACAACTGTAACGAATGTAAGTGTGCATAGGAAAAAAAGACTCATAGGAAAGAGCAGAAGAAGGAAGGGCAAAATAAAAAAAGTTGATGTTAAAAGGACGACTCATCTTCCCAGACACATTAAATGTTGAGAAACAAAACAGGACTAGAATTAAACTAACACAAAAGTAAGGATTATATGACTTCTGTTTTTCTGACATGAACTACAAATTAAGTCAACATTCTGACAGAGACCTCTAATTAATTCTCCCATAATTTTTAAGAAGAAATACTTATTGCACACCCATATATAATATGCACTAACTTAAGCACACCCGCTAGAAGTGTGCTATTTATCCTCTGGGGATTGTCCCACTTTTTCAATTCTGTAAGCGTATTGATCAAATACATACTTGAACTTCGTCAATGACTCACCGGTAGGTAGGACATAGTTTATAATATCAGCTTGGTCTGTGCATGGAGCTCCCATCTTATATTTTTAGATCATACCCTTAATAGCATCCTTCAATCTCTGAAGGCCTATGAATGTCACAATATGCATGTTTTGACTGCTTGATCATGGGATGGATCTTATGGAGTTTACATTTGCAGCCAAGATGGACCTAAGTTACAAGATACAAACTTTGCTAGACACTGACCAGTGCTAGATCACGAACAAGCTGTCAGATTCATGCTAAAAAATTGTACTGGCCTCTTCAATTAATGTTAATCTTCAAAAGTATATAGGAGGACAAGTAAAGACAGGCAAGACTGAGGAGTCATTTACTCAACTGGGTTAAACTCTTGATCATTTATATTTCTTTAATTTTAAAACATATATTCTAATTAGTTGTGGTAAAATATAATACCACTTTTATTTTTAAATTTTTTAACCAGCCAACAAGTGGCACCCTTGCAGCAGCTCGGCTAAATGATGCCAACTCCTCCAACAAGAACTTAAGATTATTCCTTCGACAAATCACAAGCTTCCAACGACCATGTGCTTAGATGAAATCATCAACTTAAACAATGAACTGGCCAAAAAATAATAATAAAAAAGTTTTAAAAAATTCTGAATAACGAACACCCTTAACGAATACTCCCAGCTTCGTGTATCCTTTAGACTGTCCTCGAGCTCAAGGCGGTGATGTCCCGGACCAGCTTCTCCAGGCTGACGCGAGAAGACCCGCCTTCCCCCACGCAGCTCCGCACCATCTCCGCCAGAGCGGCGGCGTTCTTCCTCAACTTCTCCGCCGTCTCCCCTTCCATCACCGCCCTCACCATCTTCTCCACGGTGGCCCTGTCGCAGATGTCCTTCATGTCCACCCCGGCCCTCCACACCTCGCTCACGTACCTGCTGTTCACCATCTGGTCGAAGAAGAAGGGCCAGCACACCATCGGCACGCCGGAGCTGATGCTCTCCAGCGTGGAGTTCCACCCTCTGTGCGTCAGAACGCCCCCACCGCCGGGTGCGCCAGCACCTCCTGCTGCGGCGCCATTCCACCAGGTATCCCTTCTCCTTCGTCCCCTCTTTTAACTCCGGAAGGACGTCTCCGGCGCCGCCCGTCTCCTCCAGCAGGTCGGGACGGATAACCCAGAGGAAACGGTGGTGGGTGTTGACCAGGCCGTGCCAGAACTCGAGGAGATGGGCTCTGCTGAGCACCGTAAGGCTGCCGAAGCTGACGAAGACGACGGACTTGGGCGGCTGGGCGTCGAGCCATGCCAAGCAGGTCCGGTCCTCTCGCCACAAGCCGGCCGCCGCGGTGGCTATGTGCGACGGATCTAGTGCCCGGACGAGGTTGTGAAGGGGCCCGACAGTGTAAGTGGAAGGGCAGAGGGTTCGTATGTGGGCGAGCACGGCGGCGTCCATGGGCTCCGCGCTGTTGAAGATGAGACCTCTCGCTCGAGGGTTCCACTGCGTCGCCAGGGTCGTTGCTTGGATCACAGGATCGTTCACGTCTTTTGCCCGGCAGAAGCTCGGGAGGTCTCGCCGCCTCAAGAAACCTTCCGTCCCCGGCACACCTCGCACGAGCTCGTCCATGTCGCACCCTTCTGCAGCACGCGGGCGGCGGACGAGTGTTAGAAAAACCACCCACACACACAGCCACACACACGAACAGGAGGATTGGTGCTGCAAAAAGACCGTGCAGCGTTTTCTGATTTCTGGTTCTCTTATTTAACTAAAAAGAAAACAAAACGTAACACATGCATGGCCTTAACTGGCCATAACACACAGCCGCAACGGTCATGGCCTAACTGGCCATAACACACACCTAGCCTTGCGCAACGGAGGCATTAACCGCATTAAACGGCTCCTCCTCCCACGTTCTCCTTCATGATGTGAGCCGCTCAAAAAATCGGAAGTAATAAAAGAAACGGATGGAATATACAGGATTAAACTAACAGACGAGATCAGTTTAAGGTACTTGTGGTTTCTGGGTTAGAGAACTCGCATGATCCCCTAATTGGGTTCGGCGCTGAGATGTCTCTTACCGGGGAAGGGGACCTCCCCTTGTTCTATGAGCTTGGGGACGAAGAAGTAAGCCCAGAAGCTGCAGGGGCCGCTGGTGCGGAAGGCCATAACTGGGATGCCCAGCTCCGCCGCCACCTCCGCCGCGAACGGCAAGAAGGCGTCCACGATGGTGCAAGTCACCGGCGGCAGCCCGTCGGGTTCCCCCTTGCCGAGGGAGACCAGCAGCTCCCGGTACTTCTCCCGGGACGTGTCCCTCAGTGATCGCATGACCTCCCCGAGGTGGCCGGCGAGCCTGGGGTGGTCGGCTGGGAGGCCGTCCGGAACGGACCGCAGCCGCAGCCCGTCGCGGCAGCACAGCGGGCGTCCGCACCGCCGAGCCGGTGATACACGTGCTCAGTGGTGAGGAAGGTGACGAGGAGGCCTTTAATGGCGAGCGCCTCGGCCAGCTTGAGCATGGGGGAGAGGTGGCCCTGCAGAGGAGAGGCGAAGGCGAGGACGTGCAGGGGCGGTGCAAGCGCCATCGCTCTTGCTTCCCGCCGGGGCCGCCGGATTCCGGGTGCAAGGTGCCCGCTCTGCAGTGCGCTAAGATTGCAGACTTGCAGTAATTAGGAAACCTAAGAATCTCTGCCGCATGGAGAGATCGAAGCTTTATGGTGGATAATTGTGAACCCTGATGCTGAAAAATCAAATTGGATACGAAGAATCGCAAGAACACGGGGATGGTGCAACACGACTGATAAATTAAAAAAAGGAAGAGATCTAGAAAGATTTCCAGAGAATAAAAAGAGAACAAGAAATAATTGGATTGGAGATTACCGTCTTGAGTTACCTCTTCAAAAATTTCAGACGCAGAACAGAATCCAAACAGGAGAACGAGAAAAAGGAAGAGTTAAGAAAGATATGTTCTTTACGCTGGCGAACAAGAGTTTCGATCGATGTATCATGCATGACTTGGGCTATATAGCTATGTAGAAAAACTTTCACGCAAGGTGTTGTTTGTATAGAAACTATTCTTACGTCCAAAATGGTGAATATAATAATCTTATTGAATTGATTTTTTAAAAATAAAGTATCAGAGAAAAATGTTTTAAATACATATTAAATTTGTTAAAAATGAATACTTTATAAAGATTCCATTTTTTGTCGTTTGTTCATTAATGCATGTATTGTGACAAAAACCCCCTTTGACCTCTCTCTCTCTATCGCTCTACGATGCAACGTACACGCAGACACAGGATAGGAGCTTAATTAAGCTGCGAGAGAAGTAAGCTAATGCCCTGCACTCTCGTTGATCGCAATAGAGATCTAGACTATCCAGGCACTGTGAAGGGGACTTCTGCGGCAGGGAGTCGGACATGGACTAATATTATAGAGGATAATATTATATAACAACGATCACAGGATCTCTACGCCATTTTTTTATTCATAAGTTATAAGATATTTAATAATTATCTAATCATGGTATATTTGTCATTTCTCTTATATAAAATATTTTTTGTGCAGAAAACCTCTTTTTTTTACCACACTGGCCGGCTGTACAATGCTACATAAACTTATATAATTAATAATAACATTAATCTTCTTACACTCCAGAAGGATCATCTAGGCGTTTCCGATTTACAATTTCAAGTTTTATATCTTACTTATTTTGATTTGTTGGAGGTTACCCTCTATTCTGTCGAGCTTATCCCCAACATAAGTGGAGGCCGAGGCACGTCTTTCCCCGTCGTGAAGTTGCCGGTGAAGATCGGCGTCAGTTCACGACGTCTTATGCGACAGTGGTTTCTATAGATCTTGGACTTTTCCCTCCTCTTTTGGACCGATGGTCCTTTATATCATGACATCCTGTTTAAGCCATGCCTTGTACTACTTTTGATGTCTATTGTAGTTGTCGTGTTCTGGCCTTTGTCTGATCAGCCCATATATCATGTTTTGTGAAGTTGAGAAAGACTTAGTGCACTTTTATATTGCACTTAAGTGTAATGTGACTAGCACTCATCTCATGTGACACTCAATCATTGGGTTGTCACTTTATCACCCCCCGTGTGAGTGGTGCCACATGAGATGAGTGCTTAGTTATATTATACTTAAGTGTAATAGAAAAGTGCACTTAACCCTTCTCTTGTGAAGTTATATGAAACTTATTTCTATGTAAGAAAGAAAAAAAAATTCCGTGTTGTAGGTGCTTGTAATAGAATAACCATAGAATAAAGAAGGGCCTGCATGCCATCGGCACGTCCGCACAATGCTCTCCTGCTGCTTATTCACGTAATATATTTCATTTAAAAAAATAATCGAGTTGTAAGCTTTCACTGATGAAAAAGCTATTAAAAAAATTAAATACACCTCAAGCCAGTGAAAACGTTGTTTTTGAATGTACGACCCAAGAATCCGATACTCGAAACCCTCCAAGTACCCGACCCTTGGACCGCCACCCACGGATCCGAAAACCCGGAAGGGTTAGAAATATGTCTAGTGAGATATACACAAGTTACAATGGCTAAACAATTAAAAAAGTAACAGCAGAATACAAATAATACACACAAAGTCCCAGATAATAATTCAAGTGCAAAAAGAAAAATACTAACCATTGCTAACGCTGCTGACCACAAGCGGCACGACGCAGACAGAACGAACACGAGCACGGCTCCCTCGAGCACAACCTGGAAGGAAGTAAGGGGGGAATGAGCTTCGCGAACGAAGCCCAGTAGGGAACCCAACCCCTCACCGGTTCGACAGCGGAAACAAGAACAACACTACTACACTAGGCAGGAAGAACAGTGCTACTAAAGGAAACCAGCTAGCTACACCCGCGGGGAAGACGGTGGTAACTCAAGCAGCAAGACTACTAACTAAGCTGGAGATATAATAAACTAATATACAATGAGCAAGTACTAAAATAATTAAACGGAAAGTACACAGGTCCACAAGTACGCCAACACGGCACAACAAGCACACAGTCTCACCTCAGAAAAAGTGCTCCGAGCACGCCACAAAACTGCACAAGTAGACGGAAAAACTCTCGTCTGGACAAGACACACTAGCCACAACCCAGGCTCTACTAGTCAGTGGTTCAGTTGCGCCCACCGGCGTCTTACCACTCAACCACGAGTCCAGGTCTCCCCTCCCGTCGGAGTGAGACGCGTGGACAAACACAACCACAAGCCGTAGTCTGGCTGGACTACGGCCCACGCCTGTCCTCCCGACACGGCTCCGGAACCCTGTAAGGCGAGGCGTGAGAGTGAGAACGGACTAGCTGGCCGCACCGCGACACTCCAAACTCCGCGGGAACCGGACCAACTAAGTGAGCTCAAACAAACGACTCAACGCCGCTGTCCAACACCGTTTTCCCCTCCGTCCGGAGAAACGCTCGACGGGACGCACTCGTGGCTCGGAGACCACCCTCAAGGGCCCACGAGGACGGGGGGTCCGGGAAACGGTAACAAACCAAACGCGCACCGGTGCGATGGGACAAGCCCTCAAGTGTAGGGCTGTAAACGGAGCGGATACGGAGCGGATATGAGTTTTCCGTGTCCGCTCCGAATATCTAATCGGATAATCCGTATCCGCTCCGAATAAAATTCGGATACAGAGCGGATATATTAATCGGATAATGTTCGGATTCGGAGCGGATACGGATATTATCCGCTTCGAAAATAACTAAATAACAAATGTTAAGTGATCTAAAAATTTTTAAAAAATCTGTAAAAATTTAAAATATATATAAATATTACAAACATATAACTTGGATGGCAATATTTTGCTTAAAAATTAAAAAATAACATTAGATAGATAGAGAGAGAGAGAGAGTGAGAGAGAGAGAGAGAGAGAGAGAGAGAGAGACCAAGTAGGGGGAGGAGGGTTGCTACTTCCTCCGTGCCGTGCTAGAGTGAGGGAGGGGGGTAAGAGTTGTGCAGTGCCGGAAAGAGCCATCTAGAGAGAGAAAGAGAACAGCAGGGGGGGGAGGGTTGCGCAGTGCCGGCGGAGAGAGATCTCTCTTTCTCTCTCTAGATCGGGGGTGAGGGACTGAGGGGGAGGGCTGCGCAGTGGCCGGAGGAGTGAGGGACTGAGGGCTAGATCGGGAGGAGGGGACTGAGGTGGAGGGTTGCGCAGTGGAGTGAGGGACTGAGGGGGAGGGTTGCGCAGTGGCCGGAGTGAGGGACTGAGGGGGAGGGGTGCTAGTAGTGGAGTGAGGGACTGAGGGGGAGGGGCGCAGTGCCGAAGAGAGAGATCTAGAGAGAGAAAGAGAGAGACAGATAGGTAGGAGTGAGGGCCAGAGGGAGGAGCCGGAGGGGGGGGCGGAGGGGGGGGGGGGGGGGGAGAGTCGGAGCTCGGAGGGGGGGAGGGCGGAGGGGAGGGGGGAGAGCGAAGAAGGCCAGGAAGGGGGGACAGGGAGGGGGGGGAGTTCCGGATGACAGGAAAGGGCGGGGGGAGTTCCGGATGACATGGAAGGGGGGGGGAGTTCCGGATGAGAGGAGTTCCGGATGAGAGGGAGGGACTAGGGAGGGCCGGAGGGGGGGCGGGAGGGGGGGGAGCGCCCGAGCTCGGAGGGTGGGGGAGCGCAGAAGGCCAGAAGGGGGGGGGGGAGGGTCGGAAGGGAGGAGCCGACGGGGAGGGGGGGGAAGGGGAAGGAAGGGAGGGGGGGGGAGCCGAGGGAAGGTCGGACTGTCGGAGTCGGAGGGGGAGGAACGGAGGGGGGGAGGGTCGGAAGGGAGGAGCCGCCGGAGTGGGGGGGGGGGGGGGGGGGGGGTCGGAGACTCGGAAGGGAGGGAGCCGACGGGAGGGGGGGGGGGGGGAGGACAGGTGACTTACCGCCACCGCCGCGCAGGGGAGCCGCCGCCGCCGCCGCGTGCTGTAGGATCCCACAGCAGCAGGTCGCCGGCCCGCCGCCCTCGCCGACGCCGGGAAGGAGGAGGCAGGCCGCAGGGCCGCGCCGCAGGAGTGGATATGCCGATTTAGGGGTTTCTTTCGACTGGGAAAACGAGGGAGAGGGGGGAGGGGGGGAGAGTCGACTTGGATCGGGTAGGGTTTTTAGTATTTAGGATATATTTTATATATTAGTATGGACCATTAGATGGAAGATCAAATGGCCAGAATTAATCTACTTTCGGATCGGATCTTAAACGGAGCGGATCTCCCATTTCCGCGTCCGCTCCGTTTAATATTCGGATAATATCGTATCCGAATCCGCTCCGTCGGATATCTGTTAAACGAATACGGATATGCTTAACCGGATACGGATTCGGATCGGATCCGGATATTATCCGGATCCGTTTACAGCCCTACTCAAGTGCCACAGCACCGGGCGAAGACTAGTAAGGCGCAGTGCTAGGGAGTCAGCACAAGCGACACGAGTACAGAATAGAAACTCGATCGGCAAAGGATCCGCTAAGTACCTGATTGACAGTCAACCACGGAAAGCTAACATTACCACCTGGACAGTCGGTCGGCCTCGGAAACTCACCCCACGGGTGCCGGAAACCCCAGCACGACTGTCCGGGTCAAACAGCCCTAACGGCCCGGTCGGAGCCGATCGGGCACGCCCAGAAAACCGAGGAACACGGTATGACAACTCAAATATATATATATTACTACCCGAGACAGTTGGGCAACCTCGGAACACCCCAACGGGTGCCGGAAACACTGCACGACTGTTCCCGGGTTACCGGTCAACAAGCACTACCGGTCCGATCAGAGCCCAACCCGGGTGGGCCCGACCACCACGTGGTTCGAGAAATGGGCCACTAACCCCGAGCAGGCCCACAAGCACAACTGGAGCATCGACACACGGAAAACGCCGCGAAAATGGCGTTAAAAATCGCGCGAAACGGAGCTCACAAGGCCCACCAAAGGGGCTGCCGGCACAATGTGCCGCAGGGGGGCCGCAAGCCAGCACCCCGGCGCACTGCGCCGGGGGGTGGGCGCTGGGCGCAACGCGCCGCCCAGATCCCAGGCGGATCTGGGCGCGTTGCGCCCACCTTCTTCTTCCTCCGAACTCCCCTGCGACAGAGGGAGGCGAGGGGGGGAAAGGAGAAGGGGGGGGGACGGGGGCCAGCCGGCGCCGGGGGAGGGGGGGGTCGTCGGACGGCGCGGCGGCCGCCGGCGCACTCTTCGCCGGAAAGCACCCGGCCCCGGAGGCCACACGCAGAGAGAGAGAAAAGGGAGAGAGAGAGAGACGGGAGAAGGAGAGGGGAGAGGGAGAGAGAGAGAGAGGGGGGGGGGCCAGGCGGCGCACAACAGAGGGGGGGGAAGCTCCGGGCCGACGCCGGAGAGGGTGGAGGGGGTCCCTACCAACGGCGGTAGGACCCGCCGGCGACGAACCCAGGCGGTGGCGACGAGCTCGACGGCGACGGCGGCGAGCTGCTGCAACCCGCGCACGGCGTCCTCCGTGCGCGGCTCGGGCGACGGTGGCACGGCGAATGGGGGGGAATTGCGGAGCCTCCCGGCGGCGAGCAAGGCCGCGACAGCGGGCCATTCTCCTCGGCGAGACAGCAGGCAAGAGAGAGAGAGAGAGGAGAGAGAGAGAGAGAGAGAGAGCGAGAGAGAGAGAGAGAGAGAGAGAGAGAGAGAGGAGAGAGAGAGAGGAGAGAGAGAGATGGAGAGGAGAGAGAGAGAGAGCGAGAGAGAGAGAACCGCGAGAGAGAGAGGGGGAGGAGAAGAGAAGGAGGGGAGGCAGATGAGAGGGTTGGGAGAGGGAGAGGGGCAAGGCGGGAGGGGGGGGTTCTCCCTTACCGAAATGGCCAGCGACCTCTTCGGGGCTCCCCTGCACGTAGTGTGCATGGGGAAAGGGGGGACCACTCCCCCTCCCCTCCCAGTCCTCACATCCTACCCCACTTAAAACAATTTCGCCCTCGAAATTACAAAAATAAAGCCGAAACATGGAAGCAAGGCAGGGGCAGGAACACTCACTCGAATTGATCTGCTAACTCGAGGGAAAAGAAACACGGCAAGAAAAAGCCAGCGCGAGAAAAAAGGCCACTAAGTCTCACCACGACTTCCTGGTGGCCACAACAGCAACACAGCCACGCGTGGAGTGCTCAACCAGAGAACCGATGGCCCACACAGCACACCCCAGACGGGGACGGAGCACTCAATCGGATGATGAGAACTCCACAAGCATGGCACGCACCAACCAACCGAAGACGAACGGAACCTTTAGCCGAAAACCAGCGGCTGAAGTCATCAACAAATCTCCCATTGAAACCAACACGGTCGTGACCCACTCTGTCACCAGCAAAACCTGACAAAAAAACCGCAGTGACTGGTGACAACTCGGAAAAAGACCTATGAGTCAACCATAGGGCTCAAAGGAATGGGCTCACGCAGCTAGCGACAGCTAGTATCGGCCACACAACCAAATGGATGCCTCGCAAAGGAAAACGAGTCTAAGCGGAACAGAGAAGTGGAAAACCCCTCAACACGTGGAACGACATCCACAACACCACTCGGTCTCACCCGACCTTCTCGTGGTCCGACAAGGACACCAAACGAATGTGGGAGTCACAGGAAAACCAAAAGCAGAACACGCTCCACAAGCACAACCCACCACAACGACAAAAGGTCGAAAAGATGTCTAAGGTTTGGTCAGAACCAAGCAACCCAAGACGTCAGCGACTCACACGGTCAAGTGCTGACAAATTGATAGAACTCACTGCCACCAAGGACACAGACAGGAGTCCTGCTATCAGTTTCCAGACTCGCCACCTAGTACTCGATCGAGCACACAAAGGTTGGCAATGCACCCACCACGAAATGTGCAATGCCAAGAGCGAGTGCCACAAAACCAACCGCAGGAAAAAAAAACACTCAACCACCAGAAAAAACGGGGAAAACACAGGAGCCAAAATGGCACACTGACCCGAGTAGAACTCAAAACAAACCAGGTGGGCACAACCCAAACACGCACAGCGAGGGAACACCAAACGCGGACCACAACCAAAATTAGGTGTACCACCACCAGGGCTACAAAAACAACAAGGTAGCTACCACACTGTGGTAACAGTAAGATCGCAAGGAACAGGTCACCACACGCGTCCCAGAGGCGGAAAAACT
This sequence comes from Colocasia esculenta, assembly GCA_014218235.1. Classification (NCBI taxonomy): domain Eukaryota; kingdom Viridiplantae; phylum Streptophyta; class Magnoliopsida; order Alismatales; family Araceae; genus Colocasia; species Colocasia esculenta. Next base: position 3,222,473 of record CM024757.1, read on the forward strand.
CAACGCCTCGAGCACCTCACAAATCGCAAAAACAACGCACAAACTCAAGGTCAGCACACACGGGCACAAGCACACGGCGCAACCACAAGCACCAGAACCACCAGGTGTGGTGCACATGGTTGCACCAACAGCCCCAAAATGGCACGGGGCCAACCCAAGGGACTCCCTACCAGAGACCCACCAGAAGAGAAAACGCACGGAAGGTCACGATGGAGAGAGAGAGAGAGAGAAGAGAGAGAGTGAGAGAGAGAGAGAGAGAGAGATGAGAGAGAGAGAGAGAGAGAGAGAGAGAGAGGAGAGAGAGAGAGTAGAGAGAGAGAGAGAGAGAGAGGAACCGGAGAGAGAGGGGGGGCGGAGAGAGAAGGAGGGAGCAGATGAGAGGGTTGGGAGAGGGAGAGGGGCAAGGCGGGAGGGGGGGGTTCCCTTACCCGAAATGGCCAGGCGGCTCTTCCGGGGCTCCCCTGCACGTAGTGTGCATGGGGAAAGGGGGGGACCACTCCCCTCCCCTCCCAGTCCTCACATTGAAACTGGCCAGTCAAGACCTGGGAGTTTGGGACTGAGTACTTTGGGCTGGGCTCGATGGCCGGATTTTGGCCTTGGGCTCAAGAGAGGTGCAATAATGATGGGTATTATTTGTTGCATCTTTTGAGCCACAGCAAGTCTCTACTTAGATTGTGATGAGTCCAGTCTCGGCTCCTGGGCCTTATTGGGCTGGCCTCATGGGGCCCGAGGCTAAAGTTGGAGCCGTGGGGGTGTTTCTTCTATGTGAAGGGAAGGGAGCGAGGATTTTTCGCCTGTCCAGGAACGACTCGACTTATAACAAAAGTTAATTTCAGAAAAATATTTTGATGGTTAATCTTTTGACGGTCAAATTAATCTAACTCGGTACTAGTTCGAATATTTGAAGAGAGATGGGAACTAAGAGAGTGGACTACACAACATTTACCATATCTTTTATCTTTTACCTACATCTCTTGGACTTCTTTTGAAGATAATTGGGTGGTGAGAGGAACATCTGGGCATCATCATCGACAACGTCTTATCCCATTATTTGGGATTAGTTTTATGAATTTTATTCTGTCAAATTTTTTTATCAAGTGTTATATTCGTGTTTAAAGTTAAAAAATCAATGTTTAATAATATCACATCATCTCATTTTAAATCTTTCTTTAGCTTTTTTTCTAACTGTTGCTGCACAAGCAAAGGGAGATTTGACCGAGGTCAAATCGGGTGGGCCCCAAGGCGATGGCGATGTCGTCGTCGGCTCAGACTTCTTGCGCTGCACCTGCAAAGAACCACCGAGTGGCCTCGGTGGGGAGACACTCCGACGCCCAAGTCAATTGCGAGAGAAGATGTAAGAGAGTTCTAATGCCGAGTAGCATACCTTGGCCTGAAGCGCCTCCTTCCTTTTTATAGGGTGAGGTTGAGCAAGGTGGGTTTTTTCCCCTGCCTCAGTTAGCCACGTAAGTTTCCTTGTAGAGTCAACGTCCCAAAGTAAGGGGCGCGATCAACGGATGTTGTCCCTTGGATTGCAGCTGGCAGTTGCCAACTAGGGACGGAGGGGCTGTCGCGACCCGAGATCTCAGAGCCTTTCCTTGTTAAGAGTGAGGTTTCGGAGAAGGTAAGCACAGCTGGGATTTCCTATATGGGGACGAAAAGATCTTATGCCGAGGACCTTGTCAATTGATCCGACGACCCAGCATCGTCGGCCACATCCGTGGACCCCACGTTGGTGGTACTTATCCGTATCACTAACATCTACTAAGATTTGGGGACATTTTTTATAGTACAAGGATTCAGATCATATGAATCTATTTTCTCTCATTTTATTATCAATTAAAACTATTAACAAATCATCACGAAAGTATTCATTCTTAATTTTCTCTCTCTTAATCTTACATTTCTATTTCAACATCATCATTTCTACTTGACAGATTTTGTTAATGTATTCTATTCATACTATCCAACACTTGATGTCATTGGATATGAAATTTAGTCCCTTTGAATATCCTTCTCATCCCCCTCTCTTTTCCTGAGAGCCCCCGATGGGGCTCCGTCCACGGAATTCATTGGACTCGGCCTAATGTATCTAATTAACAGAATATTTCAATACACCTTAATCTTAATAATCTAAGTTCAAATTTCGATCCTCGCAATTTTTTTTTTCCCAAAAAAGACATTATTAATAAACCTAATTAGTATTCTCATCTTTCTCACCAAAATTGTATATCCTTCTTATGACCCTTGGATAAGGACAAATGATTCAGCTTTATCTTCGTCATCCATAAGCACCCTTGATAGCATTCGTATACCTTCTTGTGCCATGGCCGAAGCTAGTAAAACTAGATAGTTATGCGCATACTACGCAATGTGATTGATGTTCCCCTTAGGACATATATATTTGAGAAGTGTCCGACTACAAAGACAAAGATCAAAGGATAATAATATCATGAACTTGGGTAAAAAATTTTAGAAAGAAAACACTTGTCATACGTTCGATTCATAAGATGCGCGCTATGATTAGCCACTAGACGGGTAAATGGAATGTGTTTTCTGGACGTGATTTCTCGTTCGGATCTGGGTCGAATGGGTCTTCCCTGGGAAGAGAGGGAAGACGGTCGTCGGTGCGGACGATGACCTGTAAAATAGAGAACAGATCAGGGGAACTCGGTTGAAGGACCGGGGGAACCCTCCGATGCCTAAGTCAGATTGGACTGTAGAAGAGGGCAGAAAAAGAAGGTTCGCTGGTGCGGTGCTTCGCGCGTAGGCGAGCGCATGTGCCGAAGGTTGCGTACCTTTGCATGGAGATTACCTGTACCTTTTATAGGTGAAGAAAATGAAAGGTTCGGATGCTTATCTTCTCCAATGATGACTTAAGGGGCGCGCCGGTTCAGGTTCCCAGGCGAGGGGCTGTCCGTTGAGACGCCTGTTGGGATCCTATAGTTAATGCCTTTGGTCATGGGACGCGTGTCGCGCCGTTTGATTTTACTGCCTCCAGGAGGCGAAGGGCTGCCCCGGATCTTCTGGTCGGAAGGTATCGAGCAGGGGTCTGCTCGGTTACTGGGCAGACTGCTCGGTGCCCGGTGCTCGAAAACATAGCTGTGAAGACAAGCCCATGATGTGTTTCGAGCAGGATTTGTTCAGTGGGGCACACCCCGTTCGAACAGGCTGCGGGGTGTCCGGAGATCACCCTTGGGGGCCCTTGGACTTCTTGATGACCAGAACGTGTTCGAAAATCTTGCTCCGGGTCCGAGGACACGTGGCTTAATGACAGGAGCCCGGGTGCCTTGATGGGTCATGATGGACCGTAGTGGGCCGCGGCAGGCCTAGCAAGCCTAGCCTCCACATATCTGTATACTTGGCAAATCACTGCATCATCATACACAGAAAGTGTAATAAATATTTCTCTTTCAAAAAATCTATACTGCACCAACTGATAAGATCTTCGCTAGTTATCATCGTTATTTAAAATTTGGAAAATACTTGTTATATAACCAAGTGGCACACAGACTATACTCACACTGTCCGGTGCCCAAGTATCATGATATAACAGTCCCTCGAATAACCAATACTTGTCTTAAACTTTTATAGTAGCTTGGCCCTAACATGGATAATCTTATATGTACATTAATGGCATCACTCACTCCACTCCGAATCCCTGTTTAAAATTTTGTGGCTAATAAGATGACTAGCGAACTCTTTCATCAGATGTTAACTTGTGAACTTCTTAACCTCTGAATCGCTTGAAGCCACAAGGCGCATCTCCTGTGTGGATAAGCTCAAATGCTAGCTCGATCCTTTTAAACTTGATAAGAATGGAGTCATTAATGTTCATATCAGATGGACAGATACAGGTAGCTGTCAGAACTGTAGATCCATCTATGGTGAATTGAACCTATTAATTAACCAGATTAACTTGGGGAGTACCCAAAAAAGGACTCCCTTCAGGTTTCTTTCCTCTCTCTCTTTTTTTCTTCTTTTTTTGGGCAAAAATTTGTCATTTTATATCTATTATCTGATGACACATTTATATAATTCCATCATCAAATAGATGATTAATTAAAAAACAAATAACGTAGAAATATCGCATACTCTTTAACAAGGTGAGGTAAACCGGCGAATCAAATCATACCAGAATACTCTAAATATGGTACAAATTAGAACGTTCCGCATCAATTCGCTCAGGTTGAGTCTAGTTTCGTTCAATTCCCATAATTTTAATAATAATAATTAAAAAAAAAGAAAACATATGGATAAAAATGATAGAAGTGAAATGTCTATTTTACATACATATGTTTGATTGACGATTAGGTTATGCAAACATATGATTCACGGTATAATAAGATATGTACAACCTTTTTTTTGGGGGGGGGGGGTGGAATTTTGTTAGGCAGAAATCCCGGTGGCCCATTGCTTAAATTTTGAGATGGTGGATATAGAATGGGCCCGCTATGGAGAAGAAGGTGTGGTGCCTAGTTAATATGAGTATGTGGGCTTGTGGCTTTTGGTATATATCATGGTGATGTAGCTCCATTGGGCTGATGTGATGCTCCAACTTCCGATTAAGCACTGTCTGGCCAAGCAGAGTTGCACTTGTTAATTAGGCTGTTAACATGATTGGGATGTTCAGAAAAAAACTGATGTGGGTTGTTTTGAGATAGATGGTTTTTAATAAGATATATTATAAACTTTGTTTTTTTAATATTTTTCTATTATATGTTGATTAATCATATTGAGTTGAACAAATCACATCATATTGATTGCACATCTAAATTTGTAACCAATATTACTATGTTCATATTTGAGGCAGTAAGATTGGTTAGAAAACATGCGGCACATGTGAGCTCCCGAAATCCAGAAAAGTGCATCTATTTTTTTTACCAAGGAAGGAGCTAAAGGTCTAATTTATTAATATAAGAAGGATACATAATACATCACATAGGGACAAGCCCTCGAAGCACAAAGAAGATTAGAAGATTTTTTTTTTTGGGTAAGCGGTGTGGTGGTTTAGATCACCGCCCGACCAACAGAACCACCCAAGTTCAATACTAAAAAATATCACCTAAAAATCTTTTGGGGAGTGCCGCTCTTCAGATCTTAAAACCGAACCAACCTTCTATCTTCGGCGCCTCGAACACACGGCACCGCCCCCAAGCGGGTGGGTGTCCATCCCGCCTACAGCGAGGGGACAAGAAGAAGACTAAAAGATGCTACAACAAAGAAGACAGAAATCTGGGAAGAGTATAGAGGCTGAATAAAAAGAGTAGAAAGTCAGACCAAAGAACAAGACCACACAAAAGCAAATCAAACTTATACTTTGCCAAGGAGGACCCGAGTTGAAGGACTACCCCAAAGGAGACGGGTTGCATATCTTGTAAGCAACATAGCAAAAGTAGCTTCAAAGACACACACACACACGAGTGAGTGTGCAGATGAACCTCACAACTCGAGCTAAACTTGTAACTCCATAATCCCAGAGTTGGAGAATCTAAAGACTTAAGCTTTGATCTACACCTTGAAGCCTTAGCAAGCATGAACAGTCTGTAGAAGGTCTTGGAAAATTATCAAACACATAAACTTGGCACCAAGATGGACCTTGGGGAAGCGCCTCAACTTCTTAGTTGCGAACAGCTCCACGGAGAACCGACCCAACCAAAAGTTGAGGGGTGGCTAAATTAAGAGGGAAGAAGGAAGGCAGATGGAAGGGCGGGAGGGGTTGCGGTTGGGAGGGGGAGGTGGAGCCGAGTTAGTAGCTGGAGGTGGAGAAGAGGGGGTAGTGCAAAGAGCGGGAGATGGAGGACGAAGGGGGGAGGAAATGGGGGCGAGGCAGGTGTCGAAAGGGGGTCACAAGAGGAGTGGCGAAGTGATAGCAAGGGAGGAAGGGTTTGCGGCTGAAGGTGAAGAGGGTGGTGGTACAGACGGAAGGTGAAAAGAGGATGGAGGGGAAGTGAGATGGTCGAAGAGGACGATGGAGGGTGGATCTGAGGTGAAGGCGTAGGAAACAGTGGAAGATTGGCTTAGCTAGAAGAGAGGAAAATAAGGAAAAATAGAGAAGAGGAAGATATGGAAAATGATGGGAGGGAAGAAGAAAAGAAGAAGAGAAGGGGGGTGGGGGGGGGGGGGGACCCAAAGAGGCGCTCCCCCTATCCCATAGATTGTGCATGAGGTGACAACGAATTCGTCAAAGAACTTGGCGACGAACCACTGGAGGCCAACGAGCTAGTTAGAGAGTTAGACTATCGTCACTAACTAATCAAACTTTCATACATGTTAAGTATGATATATTGATTATATATATAGGTCATAAGTATGCATATTATGGTACAAAAATTTGAAGGAATTTTTAGTTTTCGATCTCTAATTCTTTCATAATCAAGTAAGATCCCCTTCAATCTATCTATTTACTAATAAACCCCCAAATCTTTTAATCCTTAGGAAAGAATTCATCTAGTTAAAGTCGTTCGAAAAAAAAAAATGGATATTCGAATGTATATTCCTTCCTTGGCCATTGTAACACTCACTATACCCAAACTAAACCCTCGATCCCTCTCTCTTCTCTAGCCACTGCCTCCCCAATTGGCCATGTTCGACCAAGTCGCCTTGAATGTCCCCGACCTTGTCAAGCTCAACCTTTTCCCGCACCACTTGGGCAGGCCCATAGACTACGACCTAGCTGTTGGGATTTCCTAGGTTGACGATATTATCGATATTTCCCACTACATGGTGAAGTGAGAGAGGTGATCTTGTGACTCCTACGTACCCCAGGCACTTTCTCCTGTGCTGGATGACCTCATTGACAAGATCGTTGATCAGCACCCACCAAAGCTCCCTCTCCACCCTGTTTAGAAGCACTTCAACTTCCACATGATGGGAGAGGTCACAATGGCATGGCTGGTTGAGAGCTTGGAGACTTTATTGAACACATCATCAAACTCATACATGGGGATCAAGGGAGAGCTCTAGGCAGCCTAGGTCTAGCCCAAAGGAGACCTGACAGATGGTGCCAGAGCTTTGCTTCAACTTGTTGACCACCTTTACTAGGGCCCTGTACGACGAACCCCCCTTCGCTAGTGCCTAGACCGCTCCATCTTGGAGCTCCCGCACGCAGTCACAAAGCCTCTTCCCCTCCTCCCTCCATCGGGGATTTCACAACCATGCACACCTCCTCCCCATAGTGAAGTAGTTGGTGTTGGCCAAAGTGTCGTAGGGGCTGAACGCCACCCAGAGGAACCATTGACTGCTTGCCTCCAATGCTAGTCCTCGTATCTACTTTGACAATAAGGTCCCGCGACTCTCGAAGGAGACGAACAACATCGACCCATGGGGATGCCAGTTGATCCACTTCAAGCACCCGGTGGAGTCATCGACTACACCATTGTCAGAGCAGCCAGTTTGGATGAGTGGTCCGATGGGGTGGATCAATGACTTCTTGGCCTTCAGCATCCAGAGGACCTTGATGGCCCTCAGTTCGAAGTACTCGAAGCTGTTGAGGATAATCCCATCAGCAAGTAACTAGGTATTGCTTTGTGTATTGCAAGACACACACGTAGGCCTAGTCCTTGTGGTCCTGAATAGGGTCCAGCAGGTCCCTCTTGTGGATGGGGATGCATCTCGGTGCCCTTACTGGCTCAAGGAGGTCCTTGTACTCGTAGTTGGTCTTGGCGTCCATCTTTGATAGGTATAGGAAGGAGTGCACCGTGGAGGTGGAGGGACAGTAGATGTACGCAAGGAGGCCCAGCTGTTGGAAGAAGGAGTAGTAGAGCTCGACGTATAGCAGAAGATGGCGGAGGGGTTGACGGGACTGGGGGTGGGGGGTGGGGGGAGAGGTGGTGGCAAGTGGAGAAGGGATGGGTTGGAGATGAGGGAAAGACTAGCTAGGTTGATAAAAGGGTATTAGCATTATTTCTTGTGGTCGTCCTCGTCGTTCAAATTCTAATTGGAATCCAGCCTGACTCCTCCTCCTGTGACCACAAGGCACGCAAGGGATACCAAGATACGTCTCCAATAGAAATATAGTAAAGATAGCTAAACATGCATGAGGCTACATAATATTTACAAAATCTCATACATATTTACATAAAGTTACATTATCCAATACATAAACACAAGTCCAAAGATAAAGTACAACAACCTCGGGCATTTCCCGAGATGAAACTATAAAGAAAGCTTACGTTGCTGGTGGTACAAGCTTGCCTCTTTTACGTACCACAAGGATCAGTGTAGATGGAGGATGAGAATTCGTCTGTTCTCCTTTAGATGAAGGGAGCAGGAGGGGACAAAGGGTGAGCCGCACAAGTCATCGACTCAATAGGGAAAATCCCAAAACCACAAAGTAGATGTATCAATGTAACAATAATATTAAAGTGACTAATGTGCATAAATTAAAAGTAAACTACTATTGTACTACAAAAAGGTAACAGAATGCTGCTAAATATAGTAAAGGAACTAGATCTTAAACCACACACACACACAACAAAGTTAAGCCCAAGTCAGAAGGTGAGACGCTACC